>KK500051.1:0-255224 GCA_000688715.1 Glossina pallidipes
GGTATACTTTCCGCCAAGATATATAAGGAACTTAAACTTGAAATATTATCGGAATGGGAGAAAATTGATGTGACCACTGTGTGTGAGAAACTTGATGGATTCTACGCCACGCAGTCTACAGTAAGTCCCTGTACATAAGGGCAACGCAATACCATATTAATTAGATAAAGCTATGCGTTAACAATATAAATTAATATTAATTTAATTAATTTTTGCACATATTATTGTTTTCTATGAAATACATATGTGTGAATGTGTGAATTGTTGTGGTATAAAAGTTAATATGTAATTTTTGTATTTTTAAAACTTGAGCTAATACTCAAAATAATGCATTGCACATATAAATATTGGAATGAGGTATACGCGGTATATGCGAGAGGCGGCCAAGGTTCGCCTAAATATTGAAAAGAAATGCAGTTTTCTTTTCTTTTAACCGCTCCGCTATACGTTTTCTCAGTTAATCTCTTTCTCATCTTATTGCTGCAAATGTTGCCTACAAATGCTTTAAAAACGTCTGTACAGTCAATATTTTTTAACTTTGTTGCGCTTAGAAAGAGAATCCACTCACTCGTCTGATATGATGTTAACAAAATGTAAGTTTTGGTTTAGCTAACACTGGCGCAGAGACTGTATGTCTATAAGTGCATTTAATACCTTATGATTTTGATGACCGATTTTTGTTGTTGTTTCTGCAATTACTACTATTATTATTATTATTATTATTATAACTACTATTTTGTTCTTGTTGTTGTTGTTGTTGTTGTTGTTGTTGTTGTTATTTTTGCTTCCACATTGTATTATTTGTATTTAGTTTATTCGTATTTCTTTTCTCAAATCGGTTACGTTAGTTATGCTCGTGCCGATCTTCAAATTTGATATGACATTTTAAGAAATGCGTTTTGGTTCGTAGGCAAGCCAAGTAAGCGACTGTCATGGAGTATTTTCTTTTTTTGTTTCTTGATTGTGAAGCAACCATAAATACATGGCCCAAAGGTGTGATATCCATTCGATTTCATGACATAATAGAAGATAAGTTTTTTTTGTTAATACTATTTTTTTCTGTTATTTTTTTTTTATTTTTAAGCAAAGAAAATATCATATTAGGTGCAGTTTGCAATAATAAAAAGAGGCTTAAATAGAAACTTGTCTAACTTTGTTATATGAAATACAGGCATCCTTCGTATAGCACAACTAATTCATACCACGCCATATGGGACCCATGTCATACGAAATATTTGTATTTTTATACCAATCATCGAAGGGTGAGGGAAGGCTGCAGAGAACGCACGAAGTATGTATATTCTCGATCAGGGTCCAATTTTGAATCGATTTAAGCATGTCCGTCGATTTGTCTGTCCAACTGGGCAGTATCTGTGGTAAGCAAAAATCTGTGGCCCAATTAATATCAATCCAAAAATCATGCCGATATGCACCATATTGTATCGAAACCAAGTCTTGAGGCAAAATATTTAATGGCATTTCCAATTGCGTTGCAAATATACATATAAATAAAAAAAATGTATTTAATTTCAAGTTTTTATTTAAAAAGGTATGGAATTCATTTTTTTTTATTTTTCCGAACAAACGAATGCTTACCACAGAGAGATGGATGGGCTTAAATCGGTTTAGAATTTGATAAGGAGTATATACACTTTGTGGGATCTCTGAAGTTACCTTCTGGACCCTGCAAACGTTTTGACAAATTAAAGCCAAACCTGATCCTCCAGTGATGGATTTAAAAACCAATTGAAAAAAAAACCCAGCGGAATATTTATTCGATTTTTTGGAATCGTGTTCTATTGAAAAGGTATTTGACATGTACCGTGTTAAACGAAGGACGCTTGTATATAGTGCGACCACAATATTGCTCTGCGTTCTATTATCCAAAAAATAAAAAATAAAAATATTTTTTTTCAGTTTATGGATACATAGTAATTGAAGTTGAATCAGCTTGAGGGCTATTCTCGCAATTTTCCGTTAGACTTTATTTCCTGGACAAAGGGGAAAATTGCTTAGTTAAAATCAGTCTTAAAGAACTTTTAATATATCCTTGATGTTGCGCAGAAAGACTGTAAATTTTCACATATTGGACTTCCAGTAGAGTTGAACTAATAGTTTTTTTCTCCTTCTGTATTGAAGGGATTAAGGAGGGTATTTTTTCACATATTTCCTAGCTTATTAACAAGCTCTACAAGCAATCTCTGCAAGACTATGCCGCGGGAATGACCTTCTAACCTTTTTGCCTTTCACTTCCTACCATTCTTGGGCAACTGACTAAGCGAAAAACTCTAATTGAATTATAATTTTTCTATACTTGTTTAAGTTATGTAAGATTAAGTGTTTTTAAATTAGTAAAGAAACAAAAATCATTTTCAAAAGAATTTCTCTAAAATTTTATTTTTATTATATACATGCAATGGCAGTAAAACCCGGTAACTTCAATGGAACTTATTACCAAAGATTTTCTTTTTACAGTAATCAGTTCGTTCTTTTTCGTTTTCCTTTTTTAACTTTGTTTTCTACATACTCGTACACACGTATCTATCCGTGTACGTGTGCTTTGAAATGACGTAGTGATGCACTGTTAGAATCGTGCGATCAGTTTTTAATGCATCACTAGATCACCAAAACACAAACACATATTCGGTAAACAACACCCTTACCACCGCCATCGCCACCTCCACGAAATTTTAACTATACATACCTACCAACGTTATATATATAGTGTATCTTTGGACAGACAGACATGATGCTATGAGTGCAGTATGCGGCACACATATTAACTCAACAATTGCAATTTTCTTACTAATGCTTATTGCTGTTACAAAAGCAGAGGTTGTGAATCTTGTTTAACCTCTTGCTGAGTTCATTTTAAAAGTTTTTAAGAAAATAACAAAAAATAAGGCAATGGTTTGCCTTATTTTTGCCTTTTTTTTTTTTGACTAGTATGTAAGTATATTTAGACTATAGACTGACTGTACGATGATCGTCCTCATCGTCGTAGTCATCATCATCACCATCACCATCGTCATCATCATTGTCATCGTAATCATCAATAGAAAATGCTGTGTAATATAGTGTGAAGGTAACAACACACAGAGAAAGAGTCAGCCGTCCAGTCGTATATTCGTACGTATAGAAAATTTTTTGATGAAAACTGTAAATTTACGAACGAACCCCTTACGTTAATCACCAACAATGAATCGCGCACAGCATGAGGAAGAAATTTTTTTTTTTTTTTTTTTTTTTTTTTTTTTCAACAACAACCAAAATATCACAATGATAAATATTTTGGGAATCTTTTAAGATACACTGTACAATGCAATGCAGTTCCTGTTCGCTGTGTTCTCCGTTTTGTATTATTTTTCGTTTTGTGTTTAAGGAGTGGGCCTCAAATAATAAATGAAATTAAAAGCAGCATTGCAGCGTACGCAGTAATGGTAGTAATGCAAGAAGAGGAAAGGTAATTAAAGTTGATTTTTTTGCTTTAAAAACCTCGTGTAATTACCGCAAAGCATTAGAACTATCTATGATGGCAGTAGCGATGGTGGTAATCGTGAAGAGGGTAGTGATCTTCAGGTGCCTTTCGTCGAATATCTTCAAAGCATGTTCTTTGTAAACTAAGTTCATTTAATCATTAAGCGATCGGTATTCAAAGATCATCGTTAAAATTCATTTTCGCTTTATGGCATGTGACAATGTCATCATTGAAAAATTTTCTTTTCTTTTGTTCTTTTTTTTTTTCCTCTTTTCTCTGAGTTTAGCATAATTTTTCAGATTTCTTGAAAAGATAAGAGATTTGTGAAAATATCTTATGGTTCGTTAGTGTATTAAGTGAAAAAGCGAAACCAAGGTGTCGCACAGATGCCACAAAGACTGCATTTAGCTCGGTTTGCATATATCCATATTTTGCTTTAGCATATGGATAATTTTATGCGTATACATTGTTGGTTGGTCAATGACCATATCAGGCTTAAGAGGCAAAGAACGGCAAACGGTAGCCAATGTGCTTACGACTTTAGATTCATTATTTATGTTAGAAAATCGCCTAATAGATGATAATACGTTTTTGAAGGACGGCTTTATATAAAGATTAATTAAATGGCTATCGTTAGCTGTAAGGACGCTTTCATGTATTAAACATTCCATTAAGCAAACATTCTATAGAGTTCTTACATTTCGATTGCATTTAATATTAACAGCAAAAACTGATTAAACCTTTATAGGAAGACTAGCAGTGAACTGCTCGATTAAAAGTAACTTTACAAAAAGTCTGCCAATGGTTGTAGAAAAATAATTTCATATGCAATTTGCTATACCAGTACAACAGCATCCATTTCTTCGACTTGATTGTTGATGTGGATATAACTGAACCTCGTTTATTCACATATTTCGAACAAGAGTAAATTTCCACTATCTACCTCGCCTTTCGAAGTTTAGAGAATTCTAATTGTAAAGAGAAGAATAAGAGCAGAAAAATCACTTCAAGTAATGCTATCTATGTTAGTATATAGTCTTTGATATCTAAGAGCGGATCGAGGAATCATCCAACATAGGCAAATGACCACATAGAGTACGACTTCGCAGATGGACAAGTAGGAACTAATTGTATTTACTGACTCCCGTTAATCATTAATAGAAACGGAGTTCCTACTAAAGTATCCTTGTCCGAGTATATGGTATATAGCCAAAATTTTAAACTTTCAATTTGAAATGAATGATTTTAGTTATGGATGTCTATTGAAAATTGCACAGAAAAAGATGAAAACAAAAACTAAGAGAAAGCAAAATATTAAATTACAAAAATGAAGAAGCATTGCCCTGTGGAATTGGCCGCTCCTTTGCTTTTCTAGGGAATACAAAATTACCAACAAGCTTATTAATGCCATCAAATTGTAATTTTTAATCTCCTCCATAGAGTTACTGAGGTATGCCACTATGTTCAAAAGCGCATAGTTATTAAGAAGCTACTCATGACGCGCACCGTAATATTTAGACCGTGAATTAGAGCAGAATTCGAATGTGTGGGCGAGAGCCTCGGGGTCTAGAGGACCTGGGAGCTTTCGACCGCGTACAGCGAGGAGCTGGGATGCTTATGGGCGATGAAAGTGTGTGCGAAATTCTCATACTCTTGGCCATCGACTTCATGTGTGCCGTGTTGCGTAATGCATAAGTATATGCATGGCAACGTTTTCAAAAAAATAAACGGAATTACCCCTTTAACAGGATTGTTCGACTTTATCATTGTTCTCACTTACTCACCCTGCAGATGTCCACATGCCGCACAACACACTGCCACGGTTCAATGTTCATCAACCGCATCGCCCGTTACTTTTCAGTCGAACATGCACAAGTACTGCCTCACTTTCTCGCCTCTCCCCATTCATAATCCTTCCTTCCATCATTCAGTCATACACTTACATGATCTGTCTGACTAGTCGTAGAAGAAGGAAACATTATCATAGTCAAAATTAGCCTCTTATTATAAGTCAATAAGAGCAAGTGACAACACTTTTGCATGACACAAAATTTACTTACTATTCAAGTATTTTGAGCATATATTTTCGTTAATTTTTATGAGAAGCACAGTATATCTTCGAACGGTGGAAGTACCTTGCACGACCAACGCCGAAGAATAGAGTTAAACTAGACGTAGTGTTTCATTCCTCAACTTATGATTCTGAGTCGATTCAATCTTGTTTCTCTATTCATCCATCCATCCACTTGTCTGTCGGTGTGTTCCTCTGGCTATCCACCTGTATACGTATCTGTCTGCGTGTTCTATGTTATTGAAAAACTCATGATTAATAGAAAATACACATTCCTAACCAGAAGCCAGGGCTGCTTGCAAATTTGAAAATGATACGCCCAAGTTTCGGCTTCATAGTCTTTAATTTACAATTCATAAGAGATGTTCGTCTGGGTCGTCTTGTGGCCAATTGAAAGGCCGATTATGAAACTACGTCCAATTGATTAACTAGCGCGACCACTTTGCAACGTATTTTTACACGTTGGCCTGAGATGGTGTTACCAGACTTTTTCTCATTTTTTCTCTTCAAGAATGTTTTTTATTTTGACCGGGTACCTCGTAAACGCCTCGATTAAAGAACAGGAGAAGAACAAAGCGTAGCTTTTAGTCACTCTAACGAAATATTTGTGTATGATTGCCTACAAGTATCACTGAAGTTAAAACACAAAAGACAAGATAGAATAAATCTTAACTTTACATCACCAAATAGACTGCAAAGTACACGCTAATCGTATCCCAGATCAAATAGGAAGAAAATGTAGTCAACATGGCAGTAATTTGCCTAACGGTTATCAGTAGATGTATTCAGTGACCGAGCGCAATCATCTGAGGAGCATTATCTATCTATTTATCAATTTGATTTATCCTTTTGAAGGAAAGATGGAAATAAATACGAATACGAAAGAATGTTTTACGGTAGACAAGGTAAAGGTATAATATATCCTAATAAGTTACATAAGTAAAAGCTGAACACTACACGTTTCCTTCTCTATTAGAAAATGTGAAGGAGAGGATGAGCAAGCAAGTAGAGCACCTGCTCATCATGTTTGCATGTTGTGAAGCGCTACTATTTGCGACTATTCATATTCATAATCATCTTCCGTTATTGGAATGGACTCACGCGTTCTAAAACAATAACAATTTCTTCATAGAACAAAAAGAAAGAACTTTGCGCGTTTTTTGCCAAGAATTTCATAAAACTCTCATAAATCTTCTATAAGTAACACTCAAAAAGCAATAATGCTATTTCAGCGCCATTGTGTGCTAAATAGATTTCTAAAAGGCGATACAAATTTTTCTAAACAACACAAGAACAATGGACCAACATGGTAGGAAGAGAGTGGGCCTCATGAACAACATCAACAACAACTGCAACAACAACAGCAGAAGCAGACGAGCTGAAAATAGAAAATAACCGGTGTTTTGTTTTGTAAAGGAAAACAAGAAAATGTCATCATCATCGTTAGGTTCGGTATACACACATATGTTAGTAAATGTAAAATAAGGTAAAACAAAAACTAATAAATAAGTAAAATAAAATAAACCTTAAAAGATGCCAGGCATCCTACAGTTGGTCCCTGTAGCCAGTTGTTGCATAATATTGCGTTTTTACAGCTACTTAAATTGCTGCCAATAACGCTACTGTTAACATCAAACTCATGCTGATGCTGTGCAAACTAAAATCGAACAAACACGCAAAACTTGTTAAGATTCAAGCCATCGAGCACATGCGCACCCGGCCTTTATGTCATAAGAAAAAATTTGCTTAGAAATATGAGAAAAAAAGAAAAAAAAAACATAACCTTAAAGATGACAATTGTCGAAGATTGGAAAAAAAAAATATATTTATTTTCAGTTTACAAACAATGCGGTCAATTTTGCTTTTTCCGCTTCTGCGTAAATGTTTCTATCTAATAATCTGTGGCCTTCATCATCCACCGAAAATCGCATTTCTTGCTTTTAGCCATACATTGGCTCTTCCCGTTTATCTCTTGTAACCATTGTCTGGCATCTAATATTGACCAGTTGTGTGCGTACGAGAAAAAAAATGTAAATAAAAATCAATTTGTTTATAACAAAGAAGGAAAACAATAGAAAAACAAGCAACTGAAGAGGCGTGTGACGTTCGACTATTCGTAACCGTATTGTTTTAAATCTTTTCTTTCATTTCTGTGACAGCAGACATTTCCAAGTCTTTAAATTGTCTACACTAACTCTAATATGAGGGTGGTTTTCCTAATCGTCTCCACAGGCCAGGCTTTTCATGTTCCGTTTTAGTAATCGGATTTCTCAAGTGGTCAATATGTGCACTTAATTATTCTTAATAACATTAGGGCATAGAACGCAGCAGATGTTTACGTAAAATAAATTTTAATTAAATTATTTAAAATTTTCATATTTTATATAACAACTTTACATAATGATTTTTAGCGATTGATGTATTGCTCTGAGTGGTTGTTTTACGTAATAAGTGAATGAGTTTATATATCATTCGAAATCTTAGTAAAGACAAAATTGGTATATGGAGTGTCTATACTGACCTTTATAACGCTAAAGAATTTAATTTTATTAAAGCGAAAAGAGTGGAACTGCCCAGTGTACCTTAGTTGTTAGTGCTCATCCTGCTTTTCCTTTTAGAATTTTTTTCCTTGGGTCTAAAAACAGTATAAAAGTAATAAGTAAGAAAATTAAATTCGGTCGGGACCTTGGTAGGCCTTGGCTCCAAAAAACGTATAAAAGTAATAAGTAAGAAAATTAAATTCGGTCGGGACCGACTGTTATCCTAACAAAGACAAAAGAGGTAAAAGAAGGAAATGCTCATGCTCTATAATATGGGGTGGGCGCAACTGACTTTTTCTATTTTCAAAATAAAAGTTTTTGTAGTATGTACGCGTGGCCGTTGTGGGCGTATCCTTTGAAAAGTTTAGGTCAATTTCAAACGCTTTTGCAAACGGTTTGAAAATGAATACACTCCTCAGCTTTCGGTGATGGGTATAAAAATCGAATTTCTCAAGAAACAATAATAAGCGACCCTAAGAGCTTGCACTAGTTCCGAAGAGTAAAAGAAACGTATTTTCCCGAATCTGTTTTGTTTTTTTTTTAATTTGTTTGATGACTTTTAGGGGTTCGCGTAAGATCGTGTCTTTTATGCCCGCTTACATCGCTTAATTCTGATGATCTCTGGAGCTTTTCATAAAAGTTCGAAATTTCAATATCCGAAAATATTGAGAAGGCTTTGCCCATTTTGCACAGGTGGAGCACCCATAGAATGCAAATTTTCATACTTGCTGTGCTTTCTACGTAATGAGAAAAACTAAAATTTTTTTTGCTTTTAGAAATAGAGGTGGTCTCAGGGTATGTTATACTGTGGTCAAATCCTTTGAGTGATCTGGTACGATTTCAACATCAATGTGGATGCAAGAACTTCCACAATTTGTGATAAATTTGAAACCGATTGATGCGCTTTTGTGATCAAGAGAATGTTTACCACAGATTTTACGCAGACAGACAGACGGATGACGTTTAAATCAGTTCAGAATTCGAGGCTGGTGAAGAATATATATACTTTATGAGACTTCTGAAAATTCCTTCTGCGTGTTGCAATAGTTCTGGCAAGAAGTGACAAGACGGGAATACAGTGTACAACAATAAAAACAAACTAAAATAATTATTATAGAACACTAAACAATGTCAGAAAATTCCAACATCGTTAACTTAGTTTTGAACATGATTTCCCAGCAACACTGCTATTCGCGGAAGTCGAGACTAATAGAGAAATTCACAAGTATGCAGGGTTAGCTTTTTATTTAGAAAATCTATATTGACAGGTAGCCAAGCCTTAACTAATTCTAAAAGTTTTATAATTGTTTCCTTAACTTGCATTGAATGTATTTTAGAAAAAACACAAACGGCACACACAGCACATAGCTTGGGAGGACACTATTAAATCTTGATACTTAAGTGTTTTTGCATCGAACCGCGATAGCAATAAAAGGTATTGTTTTTTTGCCGGACGGACAAGTAGTTATTTATCTTTCTACCTTTTTTTTTATTTATGTACATTATTTTTTTATATAACTAATAATAATATACATGACCTACTTCCTCTGCAGCTTTCTAGTTTGTTTTATTAATATATATATATATATATATATATATAT
Source organism: Glossina pallidipes (assembly GCA_000688715.1). Lineage (NCBI taxonomy): Eukaryota > Metazoa > Arthropoda > Insecta > Diptera > Glossinidae > Glossina > Glossina pallidipes. The sequence continues at coordinate 9,691 of KK500051.1, forward strand.
ATATATATATATGTATAGTTGTGCATATAAATTTAATTAAATTCCTCTAAAGCATAACAAGCGAATGTTTGCATTTTAATTAACCGAAAACGATATCACGATATTGCGAATATCTCTCTACCTGCTCTTGACTTAAACATAAGATAATAAATACTAAACTATCAGTCTTTCTGCTGTTTTCCTTCTTATTTTTCTGTTTTTCTTTCGAGACCCCTTAAGGTCACAAAAAATAATCTGTAGCTACTGTATTTGCAAATTTTCCAAAAGCCATGAAAAAAAAAAAAAATAATAATAATAATAAGTAAACACAATAAATTGAACAAATTTTTGATAGTAATCAATAATAATAAAAAAAAAGAAAAAAAAAAAAAATATATATATATATATATATAAATATATATATTAAAATAAAAATTATAAAAAAAGAAAAAATTGAAAATAAAAATGAAAATGAAAAAGAAATCTAAATATAAAAAATCGACAAACTCAAATGTAGCAAACAACAATAAGAATAACAAATAGATATTTAAAGCAACATTGTGCCAAAAAACTTTGCTACTGCAATTGTTGTTTATCTGCTCGGTTAGAGTTTGAAGGCATAAAGAAAATAACAACAACATTAAAATGCAATCTTTTTGCAAGTTACCACAGATCGCTGTTATTGTTTTTGTTGCTGCCGTCATCGTCATCGTCATCGTCATCGTTTTATGGCACGTTTTATATGTATTCGAAAAAAGACCCCTTAAAATAAAGGAGAGATTTCTGTTTTATTTATTTTTTTCTGTTTCCCAGTTTTTTTACTTTTATTATTATTTGATTTTTTGGCAGAGATTTTATATAAACGATTTTTTTTTTTTTTTGTTTCTTTAGTTACTTATATGTGAACAACAACCAGCGCAACGACAACAACTAAAACAATATCTTGTTAAGATATGATTTGTTAGATACGCGACAAGTAGACTTAATTATCATTTTCATGTTTTAAACATAAATAATGCATTAGTTATTAGCTATTGAGGAGGATAGAGGGACCTTATTGCAATGTATTGGGCATTAGTTGGTAAATGAAGCTTAAAACTGCATTGGTTAACTTATTGATAGCCGTACGTAGAGATTCTTTCTGAACTAAGGAAAAGACAGGTACAAAAAGTTTTAAGAGCATTAAGCCCACTCCAACCACTAGTCTGGATAAATTTTTCAAAAACAAAAAAAAAAATACTTTGAAGCCATTAAAGTCTCTGCCGGTTAATTTCGAAGTTTTTTTTAAATATTAAATGTTTACTCACATTGATGGCTACCGGGAAAGCAAGTAACTTCGCGGATATAGATGGGTCATGAAAGTGATTTCATGGAAAAGTGGGCCAACAAAATCATTGTGATCGATTTTAAAATATTGCCGTTGGAAGTAAACCTCTTCACAGTAGTGTAACTTCATAGCCTAGAAAAATTCTAATCACAAATCCCGGACGCTTTAACCAAAATTCACACCAAGTTATAAGGTATTTGCGCTCTTACCTTTAAGGAAATAATAAAATGAAATAAAATCGAATCCAATTCAAGTAAACAAAAGATAATTCCAATTGAACAATTACTCGCTATTTTTATAATACAATGGTCGCCTGTTTTCTCTTAATTCTTTTTTTTTTGTTTTTTTTTTCAAGAAAACAATACTTTTATTCAATTCCTATATATAGAATTCATCTTAGCCATCTCTACCTACATAACCGCAAAATGTATTCACGCTTTTAACAGAAATTCTCAATATAATGTTAGGCTGCTTTTGCATAACTCCCACCCACCCATTCAAGTTAAGCCATTCAACTAACATCACTACGTATCACAAGATACGTAAGTATTTTTTATCCGCGGATAGTTGTCGATGCATTTTTTATACCTATCGGCAGATCAAAAATAAATTTCTAATGCAAAAGAAGACATTTGCAGCGTTAGTTATTGCTCTGTTAACCCATTGTTGCTATTATGCATGCATATACGTATGTATATAGGTATGTTTTGCGAATTTCATGTTGTCTAAAATCGCGATAAAATTGTGCTGAAAATCTACATACACTTTCGTGTGTGTGTGTGTGTATGCGTGTGATACCATTCTAAGGAAGACAAGAGGAAGAAAGCATTTTGTTTAAAGGTCTTTTTCATTTCTCTTTTCCCCTTCTTCTTCTTCTAGGCATTTGCATATATTTATTTAGCATAACGCGCAATTGATTGTATCGACACGAAAAATATGTTTTGCAACAAGCTCAACCTCTAAATTTTGTCGTATACTTATATATGTAAATATGTATATACATATTAAGCGATTATTACAAAGAACAGTACATAACGATATACAGTAATCTTCTTCATTAGTGGGTCTTTGCTTTTATGGTTTAAGTAGAATTTATTGTCATCGTTAAACTATATTTTTATAAAAAATTTTTCGAGTAATATAAGTCTAACAGACTATGTAACACTTGTCGCCCGGTTAGGATACTTATTTCCATTTAGATAAAAAAATTGCTATATAAACATTGACACAATCTTTTATTCTTATTTGCACGTATACGAATTTTACGCGGCCACATGTCTCTTTGGCTCAGTCTGATCAAATGAAAAAGAAGAGTCGAGATTGTTGTTTCTACCACGTTCTGCCGTTGCAAGGCTTTGATTATTTGATATTTCCCTACATGATTATTGACAAGCCGAACTTCAATTGCAGCAAGCGTGGCGTGGCATTCCTCTCAGCCTCGAAAGCTCATTCGGATACTGAACCACTTCATCTGCTTCGACAACAACTTCGTCAGGCTTCCATGTGACACTTTCGGAGAGTGAACATATTTTTCAATGCGTCGCATCGTCTTATGTACTCATATTAATCTCAAAATAACCTCGACACAATCCCCCCGGACTGTGTGTTAAAACACGCCTCTATTCAAACGCAAAGTTTTATAAAAATTTTAATGCGATCGGTGAAATGCTTTCGAAGATTATAAATTTTACACAACTGAACATTTATATTATTAGCTATATATGTAGAAGAAGATTATATAGATAGACAGGTAAATAGAAAGTAGGTAGCAAATTATACAGAAAAGTCATCAACTCACATCAAATATTTTAAATATTTCCTTATATTTTTGTATGGTACGGATTAACGTTGGTTTGAAGTCTCCTTCATGCATCTTCTTCATACATATCCAGGGCGATATGGGTCCTTTCCCGTCCTGAAAACAAACCGTATCATGGGTGTACATTGTAAAATTTACGCGGCCTTCTAGGTTAGCCTAAGTATAATACCAAGTCGCCAATTCATTATTATTGAAGATGTATAAATTCTCCCTCTAATAAATACTTTTTTCCTTACTAGAAATTGAATGATAATTTTTTTTATAGCTTTCCAAAAGCAAATGGAAGATAAAACAAACAAATAGAGGAAAAGAATGCTGTAGGAATTTTTCCTGGGAGATGCAGGAGACACTATGCAAGAACCTGTAGAGTAGTTCGAAGTTTTGTCAACATAACGTCTGCTTGTTCTGCATTTAGCTCTCTAGGAAAGTTTAATTATGAATTAATTCATTATATATCTGGCTATGGCAAAAAATTGAAATTTGCACAAAAACTCCAAGACATGCAATCAATAGCTTATTCACTATAGCAAACAATAGAAGATTTTGTAAGAAAGTTTGCAAAGTTCACTATAAAAAATATTCAAAAAGTTAATAATTCACAGGCACGTGCACACTTGATGCAAAAGAATTGTCCATAGAATATATTTTGCATTTGTTTGTTGATTTATTGATTCAAGACACGTATAACCTTGTGAAGCCCTACTTACAAAATTTTTGACTTCGTTCCTAGAAGTAGGCAAAGTGAATTGTTATTTCATGCTAGAGTGTGATAGTTGGTGAAATATTTAATTCGCTCTCCTAACTGCACACAAAGAAAACTTTATATCTCAACTTTGAAAATAGGCAATGTTTATAGCAGTAGGTAAGGTTGTGTACCTTTTAAACGAAAAATTCTGAAAATTTTTATTTGCGAGCAAAGGAAAAATAAATAGAAACGACCGTTGATGAAACTCTTCTTTGCCTCACTAGAGGAAAGTATTGGGTATTAACATTTATGGGCACTCATAAAGAAACATTATGGTGCGGATACTTTGAGTCATAGCTTGTCATTGTTATCACAAGTTATGTGCTCAAAATTGTAAACTTTACCACGCTTTTCTAGCTTTACAGCAATATTGCAAGCTAAGTGTTTTCTTTTCGAGGACCTTGATTAAATTGTACTCTTGATTTAAAGTCGAAGGCGTTCAGCCCAGCAACATTATGGCTTTTGTTGATTCTCATCTTAAGGACTAGAGATAAAGTGATTCTAATTCTAACCTTGTGAATATAAACTCTTTCTTACATTAAAGAGTTCATTGATCGTTTCGTAATTGCTTAGTTCTTACTTTATCGTCTTGCGTGCATTCAGATGATCTCGATCACAAATTATATAGATCTTATAATCAAATTTCTTGAGAAATCTTTTCTATACAAAAGAATTTTATTGAAATTATCACCTACTATCAAAATTACGGGTAATTTAAATAAAAAATATAATGATACGCAAAAAAAGAGCATACACACAACTAAATATAATATATATATATTATATGTGTGTGTGTGTGACTGCAAATATTTCTTTCGATTTGATTATAATCACGTACGAATTGTAATAATTTGTTTTCACGCTTATGCATACAATTACCGAACAGAGTAATAAATAAAATCTGACACCAACAGCAACAGAGCAAGTATAGCAGTAACATGCAACATGCAACCATATTAAGAGCACTGCGAACGAAGGCAAAGACATAGGAGCACATGCTACAAACATATAAGATAGACTAAGGTAACCAGCAGCAACCGGCTACAACAGTAGAAACAGCAAACAGCTCATCCATACCGAAAAGATTGGCATGAACAGAAATAATGGCAATCAACACCTGTCGATCGATTTCAGTAATGGAAGAGAATTGCAAAAGGAAGGAAAAAGAGTTTAATATGCTCTGGTAATGCAAAACGAATATTTAGATACACAATCGCGGCAATAACAATAGCAACAACAAGAGAGTATTGTACAAAAACATTAATAAGAATAAAAACGTACAAAACATAAGTAGAACGATTACCAAAGTAATAAACTTTCTTATAAGTTGCCACACAGCAAATTGTTACAGATCGACAAAAAAGTAAAAACAAAAATAAATAAATAAAAAAAAAAACACGAAAACAAAGTAAGAAAACTCTCAAATGATCATAAGCAAAATCATAAGGATACTTATATGTACGGATATTGATCTCTGTTTACAATTGTATACAAGGCTGGGTATGCTCGCAAGCATCAATAAACAAAAAAATGATGCCAAATAGCAAATCGTAGATAGCATAACAGACGACTATGCATCGATACAATTAATATCTGTGCTGGGCAAGCGCGATAGATATAAAATTGTTTTCATATGTGTAAGCGAAAAAAAAACGAAAAGAAAGCGCACCACATTAACCCGATTTTTGAGCACCCAACGTCCCAGATATATATTTAAAATTCTTTGGTTCTATAATGAAACGGACACGCACTAAGAATCGAAGACTCAAATCGCCACGTGAGCATTCTTGATTGCGTGGCTTCTGGACGCGCCCAAAATGAAGGAAAAAGGGAGCTGAAGAAAATATTTTATTACTATGCTCCTGAAATTTGGCACTATTTTTGCGAACTGAAAATGTTTTCGCCAAGAATGAAATTAATAGATAATAAATTAATGCATTTAACCTATAATGTACGAACTTGATCATCCAATTGACATGACCCGACAGCAATATTATTTTTATTTTTTCGCCTAAAATTAGGCAAAAGAAATGTAAGAATTTAAGCTGCCAAAAATATGCAAGCAGGAAAGCGTTTCAAGCTGGAAGTCATTGCTGAACTTGTTGATATTATGTCTTTGAGTGATTTTCGTCCATCTCTCGTTCTTGAATATAGACCGCGATAATCAACGCCGAGCGTATTTGTCACGCCTGTGCAACATATAGAAAAACCAGGCAAGGGATCCAGTGAAATTGATCCATGATCTACAAGTGACAAAAAGTGTTGTTGAGTCTTAAAAGTTACAAACGGATTGGCATCATTATAATATCGCTCTTTCCCGTTAATAAATATAGAAACAACAACACCTTTCTGGATATATGATTGCAGTGAGAGGGGCAGAGAGGAAAAAGCTAGCGAAGAGCATGGATTTATAATGATCTCTTTACGTTTGATACACGTTTCTCGCGCTGTGGAAATTGTAATTGCTTGGCCGACATCACCATAGCCGCTGATCCAATATCGATTTGAACATCTGTATGTGTATTACCAGAATTACATTTATTAGATACGCATTTCATTCAATTCCCAGGGCTTGCCGATCATAGATACTTTTATTTAGGCTGTTTTTTATTACTTTTTGCTTTTGATTTTTCTTATTTTTCTTTATCAATGCAATTATAATTTGCAAACATTCCTTGCCTTGAAAGGAGAGAAAAGAAACAATAAAAAAGAATTTCTCAGGATCATGGAAACCGTATTACCACTCACTATATACGAAGCGTTCGGAAGAATATTACACACTTGCTCATATAAAAAGTAAATTATTTTAAACCTTAAAAATTTATAACGGAAAATTAAACTCTATTATAATCATTTATTGAAATTACTATAATTTGTTGCTCACCCCCGATGACCCAGCACACACCGGGCATGTGTGATGCATGCACATATGTAGGAAGAGATTGCTTACTGCTTAACAACCAACAGTCAATTGCTTAGTATGCTTTTTCCAGTAGTTTTCATTTACCGAAATCGCACCTAAGAAGATCAGTCAACCCTTATTGTTTGATACCCTACAACATTGTGGACAGCAATAAGAAGTTTTAAGAGACGTTTATGAAATGTGCACAAAAATAGAAAAAGAAAGTAAGGGAATAGCTTTGAAAAATGATCTCAAGTCTCTTCTAAAAATCCCTTTTATATTGCGAAAAGAATGCAAAGAAAATGGTAAAGTGAAGCAAAATGGTCCCAGCAAAAGAGAATTAGCTTCTTTAAAGCTGCAAGGTATGCAAATCAAACAGATTTTTTCGGACCATGTAATATTTCGTCCTTGTCACCAAAAAAAGCCAATCATCTTATAACTGCAATCCATTTCATGTTCCGCGTTCATTGACCAATGACTTCAAGGAAGGAAGTAGACACTCTTTCATTTCGTAAGTATACGGAGAAAGGAGCGAGCAGTGTAAGGTACAAATTGCAAGACCCCATCTCGCCGAACTGCTTTGTGCTGATGTTAAATAAACTCTTCTTCTTCTTCGGAATTGTTAATCAATAAAATTTTGTTATTTTAAATTACAATTTCGTTTAGCTTACACGTGCTGCAATGCAAATTCACTGATCGTAATTTAGTTACTGGTTAGTTGTTGACTGTGAGCCTCCCGTTTGCCTACAGCGGTAATGATGTTCATGTCGCTTGCATGATTCATTTGCGTTTTTCATTTTCGTCTTCAGTAAATTATTATTTTGTGTTTCTGACCGATTCTCAATCGTCACGGTGAGAGCTGCCGGTTTTTTCTTTTTCTTTTTCTTTTTGTTTTTGTTTTTTTTATGAGCTCTTCATTGCGCTCTCGTTTTTAACTGATGATTGAATTTACGGTGATTTACGGTTAACATTAGCGTGAAATTTTCAACTTTTTCGTCGATTTTCATGTTTTAATGACTTGAGGTAGCGATATTTTTTACTTGTTATGACGATGAGAGTGTAACAAGAAAAGAGTGTAACGAGGAATGATAAGACTTAGAAGAAGTATGTGGAGTGGACAAAGCGAACATGGGTATGTTGCGTTTAAAAAATCAAAAAGGATACCATTATTTAGAGTTGTCTGTCAGTCTGAATATTCTACGCAAAGCAGGGCGTGATCATATGACTTCAAGTACAATGTTAATTGGAAAATAATTACTTGTGGAATTTAACGAATTCAAGCCACAAATTCATTTCAAATCCAATTTAAATTCAGTTCAAATTCGATGGACAATGGCATCTCGCTTAGGAGTTCTCTACATGTGAGTAAAAGAAAAGTTGCCTATGGACATAGAAAGGTGACATAATTTGTTTATTATAAAATTCAAAGGATTCCTTAAGTTTGATTTGCTACCTTAGCGTTAGCGGGGAGCTAGAGACTTAATGGCATTTTTTTCAGTTTCGTTATTAACTTGACTGATAACAGGCTTTCAAAAAAGAATAGTCAATGTAAACGACAACATCTAGGAACAAATAAAGGGCAAAGAAATTAAAACGGCCGACAGCATTGAGCAGAAAATAACAACAACGTCATAAAAGAAACAAAAAAGGAAAACGGAAAAGAATAACACGATCAAACCATTGTAAGACAAAACAGCATAAAACTGTTAATGAAAATTGATATCGTACACAAAACTACAAAGCAAAAAAAAAAAAAAAGAAAGGAGAAACAAAACGAATGAATTGAACGATCGAGTAATGAAACAAAATTCTGCTGCAAACTAATAAAACATCGCTCAAATACAAATTACTAACATGATCGCATGAATGAACCTTTTAAAATAGTTGAGATGACATCGATGGAAACAACAACCGTATAAAATACCATAAGACAACCATAAAACACATAAAACAAAACGACATAACACAGAAAACATACGCGAGCACACACTTACTTATACTCGTAGAGTTCGATTGAACAGCTCTTTCTTGGCCGTGTCGCTGTTTTGTCCGTTTCATAAAAACATAAAAATAAAAACAATATATAGAAATGAAAATGAAAATAAAATGAATTGACAAATAAAACAACAACAACAATAAGGTACAGAAATCTCTCTTTGAAAAAATTAACAACATGCAACAGCAACTGTGCTACTAAAGTAGTTGTTGTGAACAACAAAGTGCTCGATCGGTCGACAACTGCTTTATTTAATGTTGGTTTCATTTTTTTCCTTTTTTTGTTTCTTTTTTAAGAGAGGACTCCAACTGGGTACGTATATATACATATGTGTGTGTGTGTGTATGTATATATATGATATGTTCGGAAGACAGAAAACACACAACATATACAACAAGGTGTAGAAATGAAACGATTGTCCAGCCACTTAAACTGAAGAGTGTGCGAGTAAGTGTCTGTTTATGTTTGAATTACTACTTCGTTCATTGTGTGTTGTGTTTGGTAATGTCAAAGCAAAATCTTTAGCACCAACAACAACAACAATAAACAAAAACAAAAAGGTGTCAATGCGTATACAAATATGCATTGATCGGACGGACATTTATGTTTAGGTACACATACCTTAAAATGAGTTGAATTGTGATGCCACAACAAAAACAAAATTGAACACACAGTTACAGATCCAGTTGTCCGAACAGCCACCAAAACACAACGATAACAGCAGTGAGGGCTTAACCTAAAAACATACGGGCAGCTAAGTGCGTTAATCAATGTTTGTAATAAATTATCACAAAAAACAAAAACAAACACTAGTGTGCACACACATACACACGTATAAGGGGTATGGTTGAATCAAACTGAAAATCTTTTTCTAAAAATTGCCTCTGTGTGCTTCAACAGAAACATATAAAAGTAAAACAAAACACGAATTGTGTGTCACACTCTTGCTGACCGAAGAAAGACACACCAACAAGAGTAACAATCACAATAATCGTAACAACAACTACAACAACAACAATAACATTAAGAATAACAAAAATAGTAAGAGCAACGAGAAGAATAAGAAAAACATAAAAATGTTGACTACATGCTGTGACATCACATATATACATATACACACATACACACAAATACTAAACTACATAAAACAACAACACCATCTTCACCACCGCCAACTCTAGTTATTGCCATAATGCTATAGACTATCTGTTTATCTGCTCTTGTTGGGTTGACTGTGGAGTGGGAGAGTGTATGATAAAATGTTGGGTGCGATTCTCAACTGCTCAAAATCCATTTAGTTTAAGTATTATGTGAAAATTCATCTCTGTTGTGTCTGTTGTGACCACTGAATAAAACTGAACCGCATGTACATATGTGCTGGTGGGTTCACAAATCAAAAGAAATCCGGCAAGTTACAAATCAAAATATATACATACAGACATACATACACACATACATACCGACATAACATATATACATACATATCTATAATATTCAGCTTAACACGGCAAGAAAATATTTTTTCACTCTTACGTTTTCTTCCAGACTACAGGACTACATGTTGTTAACGCTGTTCAGCAGCAGTTTTTTTGATTAAGTGTACGTTCTAGTAATTGTACACAGCCTGCGAATTTATAATATTTTTAGAAAAAGTAATGAGAAAACAAATTTTGAAACTTCATTAAATATGAAATAAAAATATTTTTAATTTTACTTAACAATAATTTTATCCTTTTTCGATCAACTTCAATACATAATCAGTTTTTTGGTTCTGATGTTGAAATTTCGTATATAAAAATAAAAAAGATATTATTTTTAATGTTAGTAAAATACATTTTTGTTGATTTCAAAATTTTATTTTCCAAATTTCTACATAAAACACCTGCACATTTGCCTGTAAGTGATGATATCTGTATGCGAGGATTTAATTGCATTAGACATCCTTCGTTGACATTCCAGTGCGTAAGACGTATTTGGCCAATTAACCAATTAACCGATCAACGGTAGCATTGACCGGTTAATATGAAGCTTTGTTTGGATTTGAAGCATGACAATATAACTTCTAGTTAATGACTTTTAAGACAAGTCTGAAGAGGCGGGTGGCACTAACAACTTTACAACCTTATAACGGGACCTCACTGACCTAAAACAATCACTTATACCATTCCATCCAGATATTTATTTGATCGGTTGCAAAGTTAATCTAACTCGGATATCGTTGACTTACAGTTAAATATGAAATGCATTAAAACGTTCGCATAAATTTAACATAGTGGAATAAATGCAAAATAATATTTTCGTTTTCTGCAGAGCGTGACCGTGAGCATCTATTAATTGTGTGTTCACTAGGGTAGTCGATATTGGTATGTGTTCACGATAAGGCGGGCAGATGGGAATGGAAGGTTAGCATTAAAGAAAATAAAATTCCGTTGGAATCGCATTTAATGAAAAACATTAGCAATACACCTAAAACAAGTAACAAGCAAGAACATTGTACTCGAGGAGGGCCGCTCAACAAATACCCTATACTACATTGCCTAACACAATTCGTTTTTTTGTTATAGAACACAAAAATTATATCTTGTTTCCATATAAAAGCATATTTTTCAGGTGCGTATTTATGGGGAAGGGCAGAATCCAAAAATAGGCGTAGATGGTAATCTTTCATCCTTCGGTGGTGGGTAAAATAACAAATCTCCGTCATATACGTCGCTGATTATCAAACAAGAGCCATGTATGTATTTATACTGTGCACCACTTACAGTAACAGTACGTGTAAAATTTCGATCGCACGGGTCAGGCTTTTGCACTCTCTCCTATATAAGTGTTTCTCCTAAAGCTGAAACCTTCTTCATAGTGAGAACTGGTCCAAAATGGTAATTGGACGTAGAAATTCATCTTTGGACCGCATTATCACGAAGAGAAATGTATGACTGCATTAGGCGAAATTGTGTACGGTATTTAACGATCGTCTTTGTCCGACTATGACGTTTTCATCTTGTTTTGCAATAAGTTTCAATAATTTCCTTATACTTTTAAATATACATTTTTCTCAGAGTCACAAGCAAAAGGTGAATAATATGACGTTTAAAAAAAGCATGGATAATATCCTTTATATATCTATCTATATAGGTGCAGATATAAATGTTAGTGTAAAATAACAACGCTAATAAAACTTGTTTTCATATGGATTTTTGTATTACGGAAAAAGTCAATCAAAAACTTAATGCGACTTAATTCAAACCCGATAAGAATGAGCACAACTTTCACAAACGAAAATTTGCAATAATTTTCTCCTCCAGTGTATCTAGTTTTTTGATGTGAATGACTCTGATCCATTTGTCTTTTCTTTTCCTTAATCTTCATTTAAACTAATTAACTTAACATTTCTGATATTATGATTATGATTTGCTGTGATTTAAATTAATTCTACCTGTTTATATATGAAACCAAAACAGCAATAACAACAAAAACAACAACAAGTACATTAAGAGAGTATTTCAACCCTTTTGTGTCCATTAATACAAAACCTTAACAAATGATATGCCGGTAAAGCTGGCGATCATAACACAAAAGCCACATGCTGAACCAACTAAACGAACAACAAAAGAGACCTTTAGCAAATGAGGTAAAGGTATCCAATTTCGGTGTTATATTCTCGTAGCATATTACAGACGATATGAAGGCATGAGTTGTATGTAATTGATTGTGTGCGAATATGCTTAATATTATAATGCAAATGAAGTAAATATAGGAGAGTACGCGATGAGTGTGTGGTTATGCAAGTGTGCGTAATAAACGAGCACACATTTAAATGACAGATTTGTTGAAGTCTCGTTTCAAAAAATTACTAAAACAAATTTATTAAAACTTGAAAAAGACCACCGCTAGCAATCACATTCACTTACTTCCACATATATATTCCGTACATATATATATATATTTATATATATAAGAGGATGCCCAAATATATAGGCAAAAGTCTAAAGGATATATGCCAGGAAACCTCGCTTCACACATACCTAAACGCATTGTTCTTCTCTCTCTTTTGTTTAGAGTAGAACTTAATGAAATTGGACACCCGAGCGAGCGCCAGTCAAATGAAATTTAATGAATTAATGAATGAATGAATGAATAAATGCGAATATGTACTGTAAACGTAACAGAGATATGATGATATGCGTTTGCAAACAAACAATCACACAATTGTTGAAACGCATGTCAGAATAATATGTAAATTAGTTATGTAACAGATATGATAAACGTATCATGTCATACGAAAAACAAAAAAAAAACATGAAATAAAAAGAAATTTTTTTTTTAATATTTCAGAATACGAGCTATGGGTAAAAGCATTTCTACAACAACAAAATGAAAAAAAACCTGATATTTAACCCTAAGCGTGTTAGAAGATGAGGTGAAGAGATAGATGGACTTTTGCATACAAATATGTTTATATCCTGAGGGGCTGCGGCTATGATATCATATTGAATGCCGGTTTTAATTCTTCGTTCGGTCTTCTTGATGCCACAAGTGCAGCTATGAATAAGGAAACGATGTGTTTTTGTTCTTAAACTTTATACTAAATAGCTTCGATATCCGTTGGTCTCTCGGTCTCCCTCTCCCCTCCCCCATTCATACCAGGCTTAGTGTAATAAATCAATATGCTTTGACTTACGGTCAACAACATTGTTACCAGACTGAAGAAATGCATAAACAGAAAATTCAATTAAATTAAAAACTTTCAAGTTTGCTTTTACCAGCTCACACATACATATGTATCCCATTTAGGTAAACAAAATCTAAAACGAAACAAGCAATAAGTAACAAGAGCAATAATCAACATTGTGTCGGAGAAAACATGGTTAAGGATATCCTGATAATTTTTTGGTTTGTGGTTTCCGTGTACATATATATGGATGTATATATGAATATATAAACATATATATACATATAACCATATATTTCTATTTATCGCTTACCGAAAATTGGTGGCAGAATAAGTTTATCATTGCTTTATAAATAAAATAGAGATAAGTTCATGTATTCTCGACCGGCTTTGCATTCTCAAACGATTTATTCGTGTCTGTCTGTCTGTTCATCCTTTGGCTACTTGTTCAACTTGCATTATCACAAGATCGAAATAAGAAAACTAAATCTTGCATTTTCCTTTTAAATGGAATTTAAAGACGCATCTGATGAAACGGCAAGCGTTCTTCCAGTTTTGAAAATATTGGAAAAACTTGACAAAATAAATTTTCCTTGCTAAAGGTTCGGTATGGAAACGTTCTCGGTCAGACTAAAGGGCGCGTTGACTATTCCGACAACCGGTTGATGTGCATTTGAGCTGAGCTGGCGGGTGTTCCGAATTCGTCTTAAATGGAAAAATACTTTTTTTTCTTGGATTCACTTTTTTAGTTTTTTTTTTTTTTCATTTTTATGTCTTTTGCCTTTATTACTAAAAAGAGAGAGTGAAAAGATGTGCTTACATAAATAAGCTGCGAAAAGATGATTAATAACCAAAAAAGTAAAAAAAAAGAATAAATAAAAAATAAACTCAAAATATACCCAGATTTATAGACTTAACAACTAGCAGCAGACAAGCTTAGCAATAAAAAAAATAAAAAAAAAAATAAAGAAAAAGAAAAGAAACACAAACTGCTGTTTATTTTAAGGAAACTTCCTGAAGTTTTGTTTTATTTTTAAGCATTTTCTACTTCCCGTGCTCCTTGAGAACATAAGACAAATGAATTTAGTGCGTGGTCTGTTTTACACTTAATTTAAGCTGAGTGCAGCAGTACTCTTTACCCATACCATGGCACGTAACATCATCATTCATGCCATCTCTTCATCATCTTAGTTTTTACTTTCAATCTTCGCTTTATTTTTTTTATTTTTTTTCTTGTTTTAAAGATACTTTTTTCTTTTCGCTTTTGTTAGGGTAAAAATTTTGTAATTTGCTTTTTTCTTCGTTTTTTGCTGATTTTGTCAACTGCTTGCTTGCTTTTGATAAAATTATTAGCTTTCCGTGTTATTGCTCTTGCCTTTGCTATCTTATTATTATTTTTAATTTTTCTCTTATTAATATGCAAATTTCTTTTTAATTTCAAGGTTCTTTTCTTTTTCTTTTCTTTTTTTTTTTTTGGGAGGACTTTCCAATGCGTATGGAAACGAGAAGCAATTTAAAGAGTTTTTTATTTTCTCAGTAATTTTACTTAAGCTTGAAGCTGCGAATTTTAATGAGTGAGAGAAAGAGAAGCTTTCACGTGGTCAGGAACTCTTTTTAAAAACTATGACATTTTTTGATTTTCCTTTTTGCAAATTTTTACGCCCGCTGGCGACTCTTTGAGGAGATGCATTTTTAAAAGACTTCGGCTAGTTTGAGACTTCGACTGTTGTAATAAACAACTTAGTTCTTCTTTTTAATCAATAACGTTCTCCTATTCAATCCCCTTTAGCTCTTCCCATAAATTTCCCGCCGAAGAAACGCTTGTGCCTACGCTTGAGCACTAGTCCGCTGCAAGTAAGATGAACTCTTCCCCCTAATATTAATATATATATAAATAAAATTCCACATATGTTTGCAAACGTATGCGTAAAACAAAATTTTATTGACATTTTGCCTATATTTAGGTGAAAGATTTTGTTGCTTATTCTAAAGGGGAAGGGTGAAGGGAACTTATTAAATAGTTTCTGCTTCTAACAGAGTTTATAAAGATCTATACTTTTACTCACGAAAAATGTTTTACGGCTCTTAAGCAAAAAGGCAGATAGAGAACGACACTACGTATATTTTATGCTGAGTAGCGTTAAGGTATCATAAGCTAATTTAGTCCTTTTTTTGTAGTCGCTCCGCATTTATATTTGTACCGTAAGTCTATCAAAGATTTAAAGACTCCTGAAAATAGAATGCTGCTTTATATCGAGGCGAATATTAATAAATGAAAAAAAATGCAATCGTGGCCAGTGAAGAAAGTCTTATTACTTTATAAGATAAGCTCCGGGTGTCGATAAAGAAAATGAATAAGCTATGCAGACATTAGAGCGGATAATGGAAGGTCACGTTGGCTGAGCGCGCCAGAAGAAACTTATTACGTTGTCTGCCAAGCAGTCATGAATAGGGAGAGAAATGACATTTTCACCCTGTACTGGTTTCGGTACACAGCATAAGCACAGTTGTAAGCATCACATTTAATCGTTGTCTACAATTAGTTCCCAGTTTCTTATAGCTTACTTTAAAGGGGTTACTTAGTTTTAGCGTATACTCGAAACGGTACGTCGTATAAGAGAACGTGCTGAAGCATAAAATTAACAATACGGAGGCAACGCTTGGCCTCCCTACAGGTATAAAACATGTCTTTGGGATATTACTTTAGTTTAAAAAGCATTATTACTTGTAAGAAGATACAAACAGATGCTTCTAGCAGGCATCTAGTATGGTTTCCTATATATATTACAAGCTAACGATTCACTGTTGTTACTGTCCCAATGACCTATGAGGTCCTTGATTATCTTCAATCCAGATATAACCAAAAGGGGTCTTCCAAAAGATTTTATTATGACGTAGGACCACGATTTTTTTCGGTCTTTACCGATGCAATCAATTTTAATTGTTTTAATCACCACCACTGGAGGATGGAGAGTATACTCACCATGCTTGCAACACTAAAAAGGAAGCTTCCGAGGATGAATAAAATATATACAATGTTGAATAGCGTGGGAATCTGAACCTGTCCGGATGTGTGTCTGCGCGGTGTATGTTATTGACACTCTCCCTGTCGCAAAACTGAAGATATCGACTTCAAATTTGGTAGAAATATGTTTTTTGCACGCATGCTTGTGCTGCAGCCTGCGTGCAAGCGTAAACTGAAGCGAACCCCGTTTTTTTTCGTCATTACCCATGAACTACAAAAGATCCCCATCTTTACTTTACGAAAATCTCTACTGCCCACACAAAGTTTTCATTTCTTCGAATTTGTATGCTTAGTAATAAGGAGAAAAAGGAAGAAAGCTTAAAATTAATTTGTACATTGCCCAAATGAAGATACATTATCCGCCTAAACTAGGTATGGCAAGCATCGCGACCTGGTGGTTTAGCTATTTCTTAATAATACCATTGATGTGGGTAGCAAGTAGCAGGACTTGGAGAAGGCGACAAGGTAGGTATGCCAATTCTAAATTAATTGTGATGGACGGCACGATGTGGTGGAAGAATAAATGTTATCCCATTCACTTTTTTATGACCATAAGCAGAAGCGGGGGGCGCCAAAGTTTTTGTGGTGGTGGTAGTGGGTATGCGATATTCGAATATAACTTTCGTAGTTGGTTTTTTATTTTTGCGATTTACGTTTGAATAAATTTTTACATTTTTCATGCGCTTAGTCATCGTCATCGCTATGCTCTTGTCTTTGCCGAAGTAAGCATTTTAAGGTAACCGATATATTGCAGTGATTGATAATAAAGCAATAATTCACTTGACTTTCTTTTTATCTTTTTGTCTTACCCTTTCTTTTCCTCCTCTAACATGCAACGTACAACGGACATATTTAAATTCTACTTTATGATCGATAATTATTTATCTTTTGTGTAAGTCTTCGGATGCGTGAATAAATTTCGTAACACAAAACTTCGTTTCGCTTGGAAGTTTTACTTCGATTTCAGTTCACTTCACTTCTTCCTTCGTTCGTTTAATAACGATCGCCCCAAAGATATTGGCGAATGTACTAACTTCTCGTACACAATAGTTATACACATGGACGCATATTTTATATAGTTTAATAGCAATCAGGCAATAAATTGGCATTTAATTTAATACAAATTGAATTACGATTTACGAATTTATGCGGAACCCCCACAGCGAAAAATTTCAATCAAAATCGTATTCACAACCGCGAAATGATTATGAATTCAGCACCATTGTCGTGAAGCGTCCTCCAACGTACAATACACAGCCAAAAATAAAAAAAAAAAAAGAAAAAGAAAAATGTAATAATAAAAGAGAAAAAAAATAAAGTTAAAGCTTTTTAAAAAGATGCTGGATAATAACAAATAACAGAAATCAAAAGAAGAAAATTTATAAAATGAGTGAGATTTACACTCACGTACACGTACACATATATAAGCGCAGACTTTCTCAGATCAAACGCAGGGAAAGAAAAAACGAACAGGATGAACACACTGTGTATACAGATTATCAAATTGATTCCAATTAACACTTGCCACCGCAGGAAACAACAAAAGCAACAACAACAATAAAATGCATTCAAGCGTAAAGGTTTTTCGAGCATCTTTTACTTTTGCGCTTTCGATTACGCGATTGGTTGACTGACCAAAAGCATTGGAGGCGAACAAAAATGTGCTATAAATATTTTACAATTTTATTATATTAATGACAACAATGAAAACAACAACAACAGCAACAACAACAACAGCAATAATAATAATAATAATAATAACAAACATCCATTGAATATTTATGACAAATAACAATGAGATGAGTTAGATGACGTGCATTAACGCTTCGGGGTTAGTGACTGTTGGGCTGACTGTTGGAGTGAATGAATTCATTTTCATTACATATTTCAACATTTAATGGGTTAAGAGACTTAAAGCAGTTATATTGTTTTTTTTTTTTTTTTTTACTAACTTGCTAGTGCTAGTTGTCGTCATTTTTACTAACCACGCGTATCGACAACAACCAAACCATTCACGGACTTTCGCAATGGATTAAACGTTTACGGCAGCAAATGAATATGAAATACCCTGCATCTGAAGCTTGAAACACTTTTATGTCTGTGTGGCCATCTGAATGGGGTGCATTTTCCAAAAGTTTTTCCAAAATTCCAAACTGTTGAGTGAGTACCTCGATTTCCGATTTGCTTGCATTTGTCAGAAAGTCAAAGCATAGGCTTTGCCTTGCTGGTGTGAGACGATATCATAACATACTTATAATCTACTATCTGCTGCCTACTATCTAGAGAAAAAAAGAGACACTTAGCGCATATCCGTAAAATTAAACATTAATGCCCGCCAGGGTATTAAAAACATACAGTCTGTCGTCTCCGTTTCCATCTTCTAAACTGTAAGTGCATTTGTATGAAACATCTCTTGCTGTTGTTGTTGTTGTTGTTGTTGTTGTTATTGATGCAATATATGTCTGCTCGGTTTGGCGCAGTTCGTGTGAAATGATAAATATTCTATAATTTCGTTTGGCATTCAATTTCGTTTTGTGTGACACATAAATTACGAATTAACGCTTTAAGCTGTAAGCGCAAAGGAACGGTCAGCGGTTCGGACGTTTGCTTATGCACATCTGATCTTTTGTGCAAGTTAAGTGCTGGCATGCATGCGAGGCATGCTTCAATGCAAATCTATACGAATGTATAAATGCTCATGTATATATTTATGTGTATGTATATATATATATACGTACACATATAACGCTTTTACATATATATGTATGAAGTGTATGTCATAAAGTTCATGTCTATTTTTGGACATGCTTTTGTCATTTACTGTTTAGGAAGAACTTATAAGAGTACATTTTTCTTGCTATTTATTTATTTATTTATTTATTTATTTTTCTTTGTTAAGAACAACAAGATTTAACTGTTATTTATGCTATCGTCGCATAGCGGTATTTTTGAAATAAAAAAGCCATTGGAAAGGGTCGTATGATTAATATCAATATTATGTATCGACGTCAAAGTGGGCCAATGCATTAAAAAGATGTAAAAATAAATTCAAATCCTGCAGCGACACTCACCAAGTAAAGCAAAGAAGAGAGTTCTTTTAAGAGCATAGCATAGATCTGTTATTTAGTATTTGGGGAGACCATGAGATTATGAGTGGTTTTAAAAGCTTATTACACTTAAATTAGGAAACTTAGCATAATTTAGTAAACACCAAGCGAATGTATGTAAATACGACTTATATTATATTGCGTCGTGGCATACCTTCCAACACCACTTTCCATAGCACGATTATTCATAATACGAAATTTCAAAATAAGGCGTTATATAAAAGGTGTGGTTGAAAAAGTGGTCCGATCCGAACCATATTCTGCAGCGTTAGTCCTTCAAATTGCGATCCCACAATACAAGGCGGATACATGGACAGAATGAACAGTGGGTACATCGATTCAGAAATGGATTCTAATTAATATAAATATTGGTGTAATGCACAAATTTTCTCTACTTTAGGATAACGTTGAAGGGTACAAAAGATTCGGTCATGACCGAATATAATTTTCTTACTTATTGTAATTTAGTTTTCAGATTCAACAACAATTTCATGCTTCTGTTTGTGGGAAGTCAAGGGAAAGGTTAATGGCGTGTTTTTAACGTTCATGCATTTTATTTGGTGGGTCCATCACGATCTGCTCCAAACTAGCCAGGCGATCGATTCTCTCTCTCTCTCTTTCTCTTAATATCATGATTTTTGAGTTTTGCGGTAAGAAATTTCAGAGGTACATCTTTAACTGCATAATAATTTTATTATATCAACAAAATCGCAGATCAATTTTGCGTTATTTATATAGCGATTCGTAAGTGGAACTTTGATCACTTGAACTTTTCCTTTTTAAATTTGTTTTTGTATTCACTCTTACGCAAATATTTGAAAGGGAAGGTATTTCTTACTCCGTCGATGTCATAAAATAAAATGAGCCAAACTTTTTTAAAGTCTTTAACATTAAAATTTTTAAGACGAAAAAGGAGGAACCGTTTGCTTGCCAATGGGTATTAAGAGACAACTCAATCACAAAAACAACAAATTTTCTTACAAGCCTACGAAGCGTGTTCGTCTTAGTCGAATTAATACTGAAACGCCGATGTTTTCGACTGAATTAACATATGTTCCCATGTGTGTTTTAATTGTTTACGGACCGTTGTCGTTCACAAGCGCCACAGTATTTGCTTAACAGGGTTAATGTTATCGAGGATAGGCGACTTTCAAAGCCATCTATTGGGCACAACGCTGCAGAGCTTTCCTTCTATCTGCCCAGTACATATTCGCTTGTTTGTGTCAATCTGTTCAATATGGAAATTTCTTATATCTTTTCCTTCACGTTCCGTATGGTTGATTATATTGCATTAATATTAGCGTATGTTAATCAACAGGAGCAAGCAACCGACATAGCGTGTGTCAGCAAGCAGACATTGTGACCAACTAAAATTTGACAATTACCAACAAGACGACAGTCAGAAACAAAAGACAATAAACAACTTGGAAAGTAAGTGCTTGCCGCCTGACCTGATGTTAAATGGGTAGCGTATGATAAATGCATGCAGCGTATGACTACATGTCTATGTATCTTTTAAAGCTTATGGTAAACCGTCATATGACAGTCAGTTAAAAACTCAATTGGCATGAAACACTATGCAAATGAACTTAAACAGTTTTTTGGCAAGAAAAAGGAAAAAGAAATTTGACATTTGAAAAAAAAGGATGAATGCAATATCAAGTCAAGGGAATGTATAAAAAAGAAGGAAAACATTTTCTTCTTAAGGAAATTGTTTAGCTATTTAACTGTGTGTAACTATTATGCATTCATAACTGAATGCATAAATGACCTCATCTATGGTACACCAATAAATTGTCATTTAATAAATTTTCAATTACACAGGAACATAAATTAAAGCAAAATATTCGCGGGTTCACAGGATTTTCAATTATGGAAATTGTGTTTTATTTTACATTACAATCAAACTGAATCAATAGGGAGGCCAATGCAACGCAACACCACCGCCGCACCATTCATTATCAGCACCGCGCGTCAGCCCAATCCTTTTAAATACGTATGATTTACATACAGTCACTCATACTCACACACACACACATAGCCGCACGCACAAGCACATACACTTAGGCACGAGCGCGTTTACAGTCATAACTTTATGCTCATTTTCTTTTTCTAGTTTAATAATTTATTACGCAAAACATTTTGTGGCTTTAAACGCCTATAACAGCAAAAAACCAATAACAAGTACAAATTGTCAAGAGAGCCACATGTACACCAGCGAAAAAAGAAAAAAAAATTGAATAGAAAGAAAACAACAACAATAACTAACACTAGGATAAGAGCCTTACTAAACAGCAATAGACCATAGACCACCCATGAAGTATGACACCTTAGGAAAATAGTTAACAAAACACATGGACCACCACAACACATCACACCACCGCCATCAGACATTAACGAGTTGCGAATTTTCTCTATGTACATAAGCGTAGATATGTACTTTAGTCCACCTTATATACATTATATATACGTATATGTATAAATATATACCTCATCATAATTTTTCACCAAACACAAACCAAACAACACCTCACCAGTTGGTCTCCCCAAACAAATTCGAAAAAGAGAAATAACAAAAAAAGAAAGAAATTGCAACGGCCGCGTGCAAGTCACAGGCCTACTACGAAACGTACCACATCGCAATATTTATGTACTTACACACACACGCATACATGCACACACGCACACACACACACACACGCGCAAATTTATGTTTGCATACAACTACACCCGCCGTGGTATATGCACATGTATGAGGCTAAATATACTTCTCTTACAGTTTTTTATAATACGTCCGTCTTTCTGTTTGTCTGTTCGTTTTCTGGCTTTTCCATTGCTGCTGGGTTTATGGTGCAGTGCATTCATGTATACTTTTGCATTGAGTCACATATTTTTTGTCGCATTAAAGCCGTAAGATAATAATTTTTGTCTTTTTGACATCATCAAAAGATTGAAAAATGTCCTTAAATTACTCAGAGTTTAGTGGAAGTTTTTAAAGTCGTACAAACACACTTACATGTAAGCCGGGACAGAGTAAAAAATGTAGTAAACAAACAAATGTTAAATGCTTAACAAAAGAAAAGATTTGCAATAAAAAAAATTGTTTTTTTTATTTTTATGAATTTCACTTTTTGGATGTTTGCTTATTAAACTTTTAAAAAATAAACAAAAAAAAAATTCAATATTATTAGGCTTTTTTTTTCTAAATACATGTATTTGTATGACCAGCCAGCTATTTAGGGTATGCCTTCTATTGAAAAGGATTGTAATTAGGAGGAGGATGAAAAAGGCATTAGTTTTATGTATGCTCGACTTGGAAGTGAAGACGACGGGAAACGGGGAAAGATCGTGGGGACCATTTGGTCGGCTGTTTCAAATAATATTTCGCGGCAGTGTGTTGTGGGCTATGCGAGCAACTCCAAGAATATTGGCCGGGAAATCTAAAAAAATCAAGTAGTTTTCTTAAAGCACTTGGTTGGTGAGCACTTGGTCTTTGATTTTCATTATGATGAATTCAATTCCATTCTCGTTAATAGTCGACCATATCTCTTAATCCAAAATGCGAAAAAATACATACGCTTTATATGAAGGTGTAAAGGTATTAGAAGAAAAATTAAATTTTGATATACCATAACATAGGGTAGATGAGGTCAATTTTTTCCATTTTTGTACAGGTACCATAGCATCGCCCATGGAGTATACAGTGAAATATTTGTACGTTTATCTGCTGCAGTTTATGAGTAGCGAATAAACAACCAATTTTTCACTCTTTTTGAAAAGCAGATACGCTCTCAGTTTACGTGATACCCTGGCCGCGCTCCTCGACGAAGTTGGCCCATTTTCAATGCCAAGCTGCGTGCAAGAACCTCCAACGTTTCTGCTAAAATTTGAAGTCGATAGCTTCATTTTTGCGGCCACGAAAATGTTTACTACATACATTACACTGACGGACAGACGGACATGCTTAAATCTGTTTGAAATTTGATGCTAATCCAGGATATGTATACTTTGTGGGTTCTCTGAAGTTTCCCTCTGGGCATTGTAAACGTCTTGGCAAACCGAACATACCCTTGTCGTTCGGTGACGGGCATTATAATATCCGGGGAAGCAAAATATAGGAGATTTTACTAGTTTAATATTAATTGAATAGCATTTTCCATTCCGTACTAAAATTTTACTTGTTCGCGAAAAATCTTGATCAATCATAGTCTTCAAATTGTTTCTCATACAAGGTGAGCGTGGCGATAAGACAACAATTTTTGCCCTTTCAGACGGCCCTAATAAATAATGTGCCAAGCCCCGCTATAAATACTTGCTTGTTCAAAAAGAAAAGATTAGAATTTTTATGTCAATGGAAACGATAATGGAAGGAAAGATGTAGCGCTTAAGACCTTTACTAAGCATGCGGCTTAAAAGTCTCCCTGATTAAAGGCAATACTTTCTCTCATTTCTTCCTTAAGTGTCTTAACACATTAACGCGGGAAATGCTTACATTTTTCGCTTAATGCTAAAGAAAGTCCTCCTGAATCCTCACGGATGATGAACAGTGGACGCGAAACCGCAAACGCTTAAAATTGTTAAAGAATTATTTCTACAGCTAATGTCGCCGACAACTGCAACTCACCTAATGTTGAAAACTAACTCAAAATATCAATACTTTAAATATTGTTGGATATTTAACTTAAACAACTAGAGCTCATCCCTTCATGACATGAATAGCAGCACAAGACAGCGTAGGGCAGTTTTACACCGCCAATAT
The DNA here is from genome assembly GCA_000688715.1 of Glossina pallidipes. Taxonomy (NCBI): domain Eukaryota; kingdom Metazoa; phylum Arthropoda; class Insecta; order Diptera; family Glossinidae; genus Glossina; species Glossina pallidipes. The sequence goes on from KK500051.1 coordinate 34,019, forward strand.
CTATCGCCTTTAGGACTCTTAAGATAAAATTATGAACTTTAATCAATAAGCTACAGTGCCTATAGTTTATCATAGAGCTTATGGTGAAACATTGAGATTGGAAATGGGAGTGGCTTCAAAAATAGTCCCATCGTGTCTAATTCTGGCTTTTGTGAAAGAAACTGTGTCCGCATAAGTAGCCGATGGGGTGAGAATCGCCACCACTACCAAGTCAGTGTTTGTCAATTGAAATCTCAAGTTCAATAGAGCTATAGTGAGTGCTCAGTCGGTAAAGGCTTATCGGCACTTATCGATTGAGCTCGCCCCCACTAAGCTGCTGCTGATCCCTATCTCATCTTCATTCCTCACTTCTTTGTGACCGTCACTATGTTACACGAGTAGAAGACACTATCTGGGTGATTGGTCAACATTATGGAAAGGAAAAGAAAATACATAACAAGAAGAATGCAAGAACTTCTTATGTTTTCCAAAGATTCGAATCCAAACTCTTAATATCTGCGAAGGGAAGCGTGTTTACCAGGTAGAGAAGGAGAGATGGAGAGGAAGAAGGTCATATACGTATACTTTATAGAGTTTTCCAAGCTTCTTGCTTGGATATTTGCAAAAATTTTCACAAGACAAGTATATATCCTCCGAGTAGGGAACGCATTCAAATAAGTCTTAGCAATGGAGAGAAGACTTTTGCGGCTCCTCCAATATGGCTTTTGTTCCTCACATCCGTACGCACAGCCTGACAGGTCCTCGACGGCTTTTCCAACATAATGCAAATTACGTTCTTCATCTTCCGTTTACGTCCCCTATACATTTTTTTTTCCTAATAGGTATGAAGATTTAACTAACATTTTTCATCGCAAAAGCCAAGCGAAGTTATTAAAATTAGGAAAGAAAGCAATAGAAGGAAAGGAATACTAAAAATTTGCTTATTTACATACGTAATTTATTTACAGACCTAATAATTTAACATTAGAAATGAAATCATTTACGGTCACTTAACGCTTTATTATAAGCGAAAAAAAACCAAAAAAAAATACTTAGAAATATTTACATAACAGTTTTGTTGCACTTTAAAATGAATTTTCTGCCATTTACACGTTCACGTAACTAACGCTAAAACGCCGTGAAAATTTGATAATCGCTTATGGTAAAGAAACAAAAAAAAAAAAGCAAAAGCAAAATTACAATAATATTGATTGCGCTTCACACCTACTATGTCAGATACGCCGAATATGCCGCATACTCACTCGTTCGCTCATTCGCTCTTTCCCACGTCCTCGTATAGCGACTTGCGACGAAGTAAAAAGCAAAATAAAAGGAGAAAATCAATCATTATAATAGTTTAACAACCAGCATCTAACGAGGTGTAAAATCAGGCACATACGTATTGTCTATCATTCGCTATCTGCGATACTAAATAGAGGCCAAAAAAAGACGAAAAATATTTTTCATTTTACAAGACAAGGAAAAAAGCATGTAAGAGGGGTATGGGCTTAGCACAAATGCCAAATTGTTGTTAACAAGTCTTAACACCTTCATGGAAGTAGTTGCATTTTAATGTCATAATACAAGTGTTGAGTGTGTGCTAAACCGCAGCCGAACGTGGCCATAATAATAATGACGATAATGATGACAATGATGATGTGATGCTCGTAATGTCGGGAAACGGAATGCTAAAACAATGTACAAAGAAAGCAAGGCAGCGCGATGATAGAAGCAACGTTTGAACCAAACGGTTCCTGGCCATTATTGAAGTCAAATCATTTTTGGGTTATTTTTACTTTACTTTTGTTTGCTACATGTGTGCCGCTGTTTTGGGCGTAAAGGGAGCCCATGTCTATATATTCAAACTTGATATCGTGGAGAGCGGTTCACTAATCACGATTCGTTAAGCAGACGGCGATGAGGGTGATTTCTCTTCTGTTGTCTTTTTTTTTTTGTAATCAAATCAACACTTTCACAGCTAGCTAAAGCAATTGCAAAAAAAAACCACAAAAATGTATTATTATTCTTTGAATTTTTGTTTATTTATTTACATTTTTTATTCATTTGTTTTTTGTTGTTGTTGTTGTTGTTGTTTGGTTTTGTTTTGGTAATCTGTAATCAAGAGTGAAATAAAAACAATTTCATTTTTACATGACGTAGATGCAAAAACAAATTCTTATTTAACATTACCGTCATTATTATCTCGACGATATCCTTATATTCCCTCTTGGAATATGTTTTGCATTACGCTGGGTAAGTAAGAAAATTGCGTTTCGACGCGTGATCGCTCAATAAACACTTGCTAGCCGCTATAAGCCAAAGAGATACGACGAGAGGAAGAATAAAAGCAATAATAACAATAACAACAAACCCAACAACATCAATATCGACATTACCGACAACATCACCACCACCATTACTAGTAAATACCCTAAAGCGTAGCAACAAAGACTGGCTTAGTAAACTAATTTGTCATTTTAAAATAGTAATTTTGCAGCCAAGTTGTTGTTCTTGTTGTTGTTGTTGCTTTGCATGTTCCACAGCAGTTCCCTATGATGAAATATGGCAACACTTTTCGCTTTGTTGCAATTGCATCTTAAGCAAAAACAAAGCAATTTTTCTATTTCCACGATAGAGTCCGGTTTTAGGCAGCGAAGCCATAAGCAAACTAGGGAATCCCTATTACTCGCATGAACACAAAACAACAACAGGAATAACGCCTTCATAAATATTTGCACCGACACCAACACTAACTAACACTAGCACCAACACTGATACTAATAGCAACATCAGCACTAACACAAACACCGCCATTGAGAAAGAGCAACAGTTAAATTTTACACTTTTATTATTAAAGCACAACTGGCCATACTGTAGTGTTTGGTTTGCCTTGCTTGGCGTTCGGTGCTTGGTGTTTGGTGTTTGGTGTTTGCTGTTCCGTTGAAAGGTGTTTTTGCTTCTTGTGTCGATTTATTTATTTTTATTTATTTATTTTTTGCTTTTTTATGCATTTTGTCTTCCACAGTAAGGTATTGACCCGAACAATTGATACCAATCTTCTACAATCCATTATTGCGGTACGTTTCGGCTTAAAGTTAAAGCTTTAAACTGCAAGTTAAGCGCAAGTTTCATGTCTCATTATTGGCAATTTTGCAGTCATTCATATACTCGCAGATATATACCATGCATATATATATGTATATATATATATATATACATGTATACATATTTATATATATAGTATTATTACGTATATTGCTGCGGTTTCATTAACATGATATTGATGGCTTTTATGGCTATTGATGTGTGGCTCAATTCAATCCATTATGCCCCACACCATTGACTCCAAAACCTCCTGTCGGCCACATGTGTGTTGATAGCTGAATTGATCACAAGATTATCGGAACATTTAATATCTCAGATAAAAATTTTTAGTTACTTATAGGTGCGAACGTTTATGTATATACTTGTGTTAAGTTAACATTTGTATATATCGTGGGAATATTCATACTGTGGGGAAATAATTTTGAAGGAATTCACTGAGTAGCTTATAAATCGAAAACCTACCATAAAATATATTAAAAAGCCAAACGTATATAAAACTAAGGAAATGCATTTTTTATTAGTTGGAAAAATATACATAAAATTACGCTTTTTTCGTTAATTCTTGCTTCGGTAAAATGGAAGTTTCTGATGAAAACAGTGAGCTGACATTCGTTTAAGTATAATTGTTTTAACCTTCGCCCACTCAGCTGCGGCCGCTACCTGTCTCTTTCTCTTTCCTTGCTTCTCTCTGGCCGTTACCATGTTACGCTTATTTTAATTTGTTTTTATTGCTTTATTGTTGTAAATAGTGGAAAGTTCGTTTTCTTTTTTTTTGTTGCCGAAAGCCCACAACCACAATTTGAACGTCGGTGCCTTAGATTGTGTTGATGCCTTTATTGTGTTGTTGTGTGCAACGCCAGCGCCAATGTGGTTCCTCAGCCAGTGACGGCCGTACGTCATCCTACATAAACTATGACTTTAACATACCACAACTAAAATCCAGCAAAGACCCGCCCATCTCGATTAACATAACCGAATTCTAAGATATTTATCTAAAGCCCTCTTAAAAACCAAAATAATGGCTAAGAAATATGTTCCTTCCACTCTTTCGTTTTTCAAATATTCCCTATTCGTGAACGAATATATATTAGACGATTCAGGTAATTTATAAACCTGTCGGAATCGATGTAGGGTGGGCTGAAAGATGCTCCAAAATATTTTTTTACTCCGTTAAGTCCAAGCCGCTTTTTTTTAATTCAATTAATGAATCTTTCTACTCATCCTACGTCGGTTGGTGTATATCGGTGACCACGACGTGATACGAATCCTTTGCTGCAGCGGGGAGTCTTTTATTTCATTAATCTCTGGCATCATCGGCACTTCTTAAAATATTTGCTTATAAATTCATCCAACTTCTTAAACTCGATAGGGAATCTGTTGTTTTAAGCCATTTTCCCTCACATCAGCTGTCAGAACTGTTTAAGTCTTGACATAGTGGCTTTAATCTTAAGAACCATAAGGATTTCAGTAAATGATGCGACTTACTGCGTTAAGAACACCGCTTGAAACAAAACCGATTAAAGCATGATATGTGATGATGTGTGGGATAAGGCCAGCCGTAAACAGTTGCCTCTTGAAATCAAAATCGAAGTTAAGTCTACCAGAGTTGTGGTATTTTCACTGCACGCGTGGTATCAGTTATTGCACTTTATCGTCTAATAATTTTTTCTCACTTAAAACTTTTATTAATTCCCGCAAATCGAATTTGACGACAGTTAAAAAGTATAACAAGAACGAGCCTATAGGTAAACATTGTTTGTAGGCCTCCATAGTCGTACTTGAAGGACACGCTATTGGTTTTTTCTTCATAGGTATACTTGGTGAACCTGTAAACTCGCGCCATTGATTTCAATGCGAAGACAGACAGGCCGACATCAAGTCGATAACTCTCTTCACACTTATAAAGAAAGTCTTCTTTGTCCGTGACCTTGGATGTTTCACAGATGTTTAGCGACGAACATTGCATTAATAGATTTCGAAGGTAACCCATACATATAAACTTTTCAATTCCCTTGAATATATATTTTCAGTTTCTGTTTCAATTTCAATTTTATTATTTTTTATATATATATATATATTTTAAATTTAATATTTTTTCAATGAACTTTTTTTAATATAAAATCCTTTAGCAATTTTTTATTTTTTTATTTTTGACGTCATTTACATAAAAGAAAACAAAATATACTTTAATAGAAAACAAATTACAACCATAATTAAATTAACAAATAATTTTTGAACAAACACGTACACTCACATTCATATTTACACATCTTTCGTTTTTTTTTGTCCATGCACACGCCCTATTATTGTAGTCGAGGGAATTATTATAATTAACTGACTTTATTATTTATGTTAATTTTTTTGCTTAAAATTTCAATATTTGTTTATGTGTAATACTTTTTTATATATAAATATATATATTTATATATATTACATGTTTATAAATATTTAAATATTTAACAAATTGCAAAAAAACGAGAAACCAAATATAAAAAATAAATAAATGCAATTAAATACAAACCTGGTGTCTAGAAAACAACAAATGAAATAATATTTTAAGTTTTCTTTTCTTTTTTGTTTTTTTTTTTTTTTAAATAAACAAAACTCTTTTTTATTTAAAATTATATTCATTTTTAAGAAAGAAAGTTACGAGTAACCTAAAATTAATTATAAAAAATATGTTGCACTGGCTTTTGTTGTCGTTTTTTTGTTTTATTTTTAAATGGGGTAAAACAGATATGAAAACAAAAAAAAAAAAAAATTTACACATAATAAACTAAATATAAATAATATAAAAAACAAAAAAATAATAATAATAAAATTGTTATTAATAAAAATAACAAAACACGTTTACATGGCTGGCTAGCAAAGTCATCCTAGGAAGAGTGAAGTAAACTGAGTACAAATTGAATGAACATAAGGAAATAAAAAAAAAGGTATATGCCCGAGGAAGAATGTTAAATATCCAGCATTTTCTTGTGCAGGGGATGAGTCTTTCACGATAGATTGACTTTTGAAAAGGCGGACAAAGGAACTTTACTTACTCTTACTAAAACGGATCAAAAATGTGCTAATCAGGGATATGTAATACTGTGTCCACAAAGTAGACCAATATTTAAGTTGCATTGCGCGCGGGTATCGAATAAAAGAAGTATTTGTTTTTTTCTAAACCGATAGCGCTATGACAAACATCTGTGTCAAATTTCGCATCATAAACACTATTAGTATTTTAGCTGCACTTGGCTGTGCGCGACACACTAAAGTAAACTTAGTTTTTCCGATTTATACAATGAGTGATTTTGCTGAGCAAAGAAATTGCATTAAATTTTGTTTGCGAAATGAAATTTCTTGTCGTGAATACACTTTGTCGGAAAGAAATGTTTGCAAGTGATGTAAAAAATTTTGGGGAACGGTTTAAAGACGCCAAGCATCTTCATGGCGACGCCCATCAACCTCTATCGATGAATGTCACGACAAATGAATCAAAGATTTGGAACGAACAACCGATTGATTAACGATTAGGGACCTGGCTGACGCTGTTAACATTAATAAGGAGTCAGTTAACAGCATCTTAAAAGGTTGATAACAAAAGCGCAAAAACACTTTCCTTGAAAAAGAGTATCGCGTTCAAATCTATGAGTGTGTGATTGGCAATTGGTCACATTATTACAAGAGTCAGACTTGAATCTACGCGTACGACCCAGAAACAACCTATCAGTCGACCGAATATCGTGCAAAAGGTGAACCAATATCGCAAAAACCGCGCTACAATCGCTCAAAAATTAAAGTGATGTTGACATTTTTTCTCGATTATCGTGGTATTGTGCGCTATGAATTCCGGTCCAAATTGTTCAGAAGAAATTTTTTTCGAAAGGGGACCAGAAATGTGGAAGGACAACTTTTGTTTTGTACGACACGATAATGCACCATCTCGCTCCTCATTGATTCTTCGAGATCATTCCGCTAAAAGTTCCTTGACCCATTCACCTGATTTGCTCACATGTGACTTTTGGCTATTCCCTAAACTGAAAGGAGCGCTTCGGTGACACCGTTCTGACCCGATTAAAAAGATACAAGCGTAATCGCAGAAAGCTTTGAAGGCCATTCCGCGAATCGACTATAACAACTATTTGGAGAATCGAAAGAAAAAAGTTGGCATAAGTGCACAGTCTCTAAGCGACGAAATGGATTTGGAATAACAATTGAATTTAAAAAAGATAAAATTAAATTGTTCTTATGTTTTGAACACAGTAGTGTTTTATAAAATTTGTAATTGACAGTTTTGAGTGACAGAGCATATAGTTCGTCCTCCTTCTTAGCTTTTAAGGATAATGACTATTTTTAAGTTCCAGAAGGTTAGAAAAAGCAAGCAACAAAGTTCTTCTCGCTAAGAGCTAAATGTACCGAAGTTTTTAATTTTAACTGCTTCGCTTATGCAACAATCTTTATGAAACGAGTATAGCCCTCAGACGTCTGACTGTTTTCAAGCGACATTTTTCGAGAATCATTTAAAAAATGGGATTTCATTATAATGTGTGCACACACCTTTAACAACACCATGAACTCTTATTAGTCACCTAATAAAACTTTTTTCAGGTCAGTCTGATTGATCCGAGGTTTCTTCAAAGTACTTGATTATTCGCAGGTTGTCATTGTTCTGTATCACAGACCGCAGAAAAAGGAGTGAGCGCCTTCATAAGACAACGTGGATGCCAAATTGGAGTTGACAAATCAGAGTTTTAATAAAAGACTCCCTTGATGCGTCAATGCGTTCCAGATCATTTCGTTTAGAATCAATTTAGCCACCTTTCCGTTGACGTCTCTCTACTTGTGCAATACTCATAGACAAAAGCAAAGACTCACTGCAAATATTCCTTTTTAAACACAGAAAACAAAATTGGAAAAGTCGAAAAACCCCGCCTACATTCACGGATTAAAGCTCTGAAATAAAAGAAATTTTTAATAAATTTGTAAACAGTTGACTAAGTAAGGAGTGTAAGTAATCTATTCAATGTGTCTTATGCCACATTATTGTAGTCCGCGTTATGGTCGTTGCATTTGCTAGTGCAACGTTTGCACTCGAAAATATAAACTCGGTATTTATTTTCTTTGATTCCTTTAAGAAAAATTGTTCGGAAAATATTCTTCCCGTAAAAGGAAAGAAGTAATTGAGAACCCTACACTTTTAATAAATTGTCAACGTATCTGCAACTACAAAACAAGACGAAACTAATCTCTCGCACCGATTCCACAGGTTCTTCAATGAGGTGTTTCCCAAAATATTTTATCACTGTTGGGGAAAAAAATTAAACTTGATGCTGAATAATTAAAGTAAAAAAGAACGTAAACAAAAAAAATAAAAAATTAAAGTAAAAAAATAATGATAAAAAAAGAAATAAAGCGTCTCCATCTTTTAGATGTTTTTTTTTTTTGTTTTTTGCAAAGTCTTCACATAAATAAAATTTTTAATTAAATTGCCACTGAAGTAATTTCCTTTTTTTTTGTTTCATTAATAAGAGGAAAAACATAAAAAATTTAAAAAATTTTTGGTATAATTGTGCAAAATAATGTAATCTACATATCTACATATATGTACATATATACACATACATACACACACACGTTTATATACATATATATATATATATATACATGTGTATATATATACATATATATATATATACATACATACACATATATATACATATATATATATACGTTCACACACGATTCTAATATCGGATATGTGTGTGGGAGTAGGTGAGAATGTTTCTTTTAACAATAAGAAAAGTTTTTCTTCTCCTTTTTAATATTAGTTTATATCTAAACAAAATTTAACGATTAAGTATAATTGAGTGCCTTCACAATAAAGAATTTTTTACACACACATACAGAAAATTTCACTTCAATACGAGCAAAATTCATTTACTATAATTTTTTACAAAATATAATTTTTTTTTCCTTTTTTTTTTTACAGAATATTTATATTACAACACTAACAGGATTACGTTTTACGTAAATTTTTTATAATGAAAATGTTTTGTTTGGTTTTGTTTTTTACTTTTTTTTTTGTTTGTTTTTATTAAGATATGTCGTCTGAAGTCAGAGAGAAAAAAAAAGTTCCGAAACGAAAAATGAAAAAAAAAGTATAGTAAGCCAGAATTTGAGCGAATATTTATAACAATTTTTTTTTAAAGATAAAAAAATTTCAAATGCAACCCTGTTTTTTTTTTTTTGTTTTGATGTAAAAAGATTGTATTTTCATTTGTTTACAAACTCAGTAGAAATTTTGAGCTTTTACCTCTACATCTTAGTATTTGTGCTTTTCAAGTATAAAGTCGTAGATCATAACAGAAACAAAAAAAGAACCACAACTTGACTTCTAGACTTGTCTTGAATTGAAATCTAATAACTAAATAAATAAATAAAAAAAAAAAATCGTTTATACACAAAATAGTTTTGGAAAAATTTATACATTTTTTTTAAGCAATGTATATATAAAACATTTAACTAAAAAACTTACCAAAAACTATTCTGCTTGTTTTTTTTTTTTAAGATTTTTGTATATATATATATATATATATATATATATATATACATATATATATATTTAACTTTTTTCTATTCATTTTTTTGTTTTTTTTAATTTTTTTATTTTTATTTATTATTATCATACTACTTGACATCCACTATAAGAGGAACTTCGCTAATATCGATTAAATTTGGCGGTGTTTCTGCTTGTTTTGCTAAGCGCAGCTGTTGTTGTTGCTTTTTCAAATTCAAGTCATCGGCAGCGTCAGCAGCAGTAACCGCGGCTGCAGTTAATGGAGCAGTGGCCGAAATCGAAGACGTTGCGGAGGACGCTGATGTTGTAACGGACGAGCACGACGAAGCTGACGACGACAAAGCTGTCGCCACCAAAGAGGTAGCACCTCTAGTTTCATCTTGCGTTACATCGGCCTCCCGCTGCAAATCATTTTCACTGATGAGAGCAAAACGTTGCTGTTGTTGTTGCAGGCATTGATTAGCATTGACAGCGGCTGCTGCCATCATCATCGCCGCATCGCAATAATTGGTTAACATAGCAGTAGAACTGGCCGCCGAAGCGTTGGCATTTGTAGCGGCTGCGTAATTCGTATTCGCCATAAAGGCACTCGGGGTCAGCGAGTGGTGATGATGATGGTGATGATGATAATCGTTAGCAAAGAAACTGGCAGCATTCAATGAACTCATATTCATGGAATAAGAGTTTGCGAAACCTCCTGCCGTCACATTGGCCCGATTAGGAGCTGTTGCTGTTATATTAGCATTTGTGTAATTATTTTCAACGTCAACGCTGCACTCGCTACCACCTACCAAACTGCTGCTACTATTGCTTAGAGCTGCGTAATTGCTTTCTGCTGAACTGCTATGAGCCGCATTATTGCCTGCTACATAACTCGAGTAATGCTGTTGTTGTTGGTGTTGTTGCATTGCTACTGCTGCTGTTGCTACCATAGGCTGATGTTGACTGGCAACAGCCGCTGCAGCTGCTACGGCGGCAGCAGATGATCAAGTTGTTGTTAATTGTCGCCACATTGTGTGTCACATCGATGGCAAATAAGGCCAAGAAAAACTATTACCGGACAGCAGCATGTCACGTATCAGTGTTTCAATAGGTGTTTTACCGACTAGACGGACAAAAAATAATTGTTCAATGACCTAAGCTCCAAAAGAAAAGAAAAGAAAGGAAAAGAAAAAGAAGACAACGAAAAAAAAAGACAAAAATTGAAATACAACCCAAGACAGTACAGGCTTTCAGGAGAGCAACAAAGATCTTCAATTTAGAGGCAAAAAAAAAAAACAATTCCTTTTTTTTTTGGTTTCTTGCTTTAGCACTTACTTGTGACGAAACCGTTCTTAACGATGGCAGCCTTAGCAGCAATTTACCAAAACGCGTAGGCTGATTTGGATATTGCGTGCGGCAATATTCCTCTAAGGCGCATTGAGATTTTTCTTGCAGGGATTCTATATGCGTTACATCCGATAAACCGCAGGCATCTGCAAATGAAGAAACGAAAATTTATTCAAAATTTAAATCAATTAAGAAAATTGAGTAAAAACATTTTGAAAACTTTCCGTTCGTATCAATTTTTAGTATCTTGATGTCCTCACATCGTTAAAATAAAAGAATCGGAGAAAATTCCTTTTCGACGACATCGAATCTAAAACTATCCAAGAGAGTCTAAAAGAGAATACATTAGTCTTAATATACAAATATCTAAACCTCTACACCTAGGCTGAGAGAATCGAGGCAAAATTTCACCTTCCATTTACCATTAAATGTTTTAAGGGGTGTACATTACCCGTCTTGATAAATGTAAGGATATTAAAGACTTCCCTTTGTTCAGCTGTCGTTGATTCTCTTACGCGTTTGTAAAAACTCAAATCTATTCTATAAGCGTCTAATAAAAACACCAAATGATCCAGAACGCTCAAGCTATCTCGTCTTTTGATTATCATTAGAGGTCTTAAGGGCTATGTATAATCGATCTCCCAATTAAAGCCATACTATGAGAAAAGACGATATATTAAAGGTAATCCTTTCGGATAATCTTAAAATTACAATTATGAGCTAAGAAAGGTCAGGCAAAGCCATTAATACAAACCTTTCAAGCATCTTACAAACTAATTAATACTTAATTATATCGTAGAATTTAATAAAATGCTGCTGTAATTAATTTCAGTATAAATTATGGAAATAATAGACACAACATTCACAAGTTCGTGATTGGCACGTTCCGACTTAAAGATCTTCCTTTAAATGTTAATGCGGAACTCAATTGCATTTGAATTTTAAACACTGACTAAATCGGTAGTTCGATCATCGAGAAAAAAAGAATCAAAAGGAAAAGGAAAGGGAGGAGTAATTTTGTCAGAAAGCAGAAGAAAAAATAATAAAGGACTCAAGTCAAAGCCTTCGACGACGGCTCAATATGGATTGTCCGCCATAGAATCGGGACATTTAACAACATCGAATAGCACCGGAAAGTACCTGTATTGCGCAGTCGAAAGGAATCTTATAACATTTTTCGCTAACATAAAATTTTTAATATTTTAGCCATAAATTCTTTCCAGTTATTTACTATTGCGCTCGATCGGGTTTAACAAGGTCCAAAGCTCTTGAGAAGGATAAGCAACTAATAAAATCGAATTATTGTTATCGCAGCTGGATTTTCCACGTCTATCTTTTCATTGTTGGACGAAACCTTCTCGAAAGAGTTTAAGTGGTTCTTGCGAAAACTATTTAGTATATACTGCAACCAAAGATATACAAAATGCTTACAAGGGCGCCGAACGTGCGAGAAAGATGCATAATCGATTAGTTAGAATTATTATGAATGCTCTGAGATATAGTCACAGTGCTGAGTTATAGACTCAGAATTCAGAACTTGTTTCCTAATAGGGAGGCAGGCTGCGAAATGTTCCGATAACCGAGGATGAATTTTGAAAGAGGAAAAAACGTGAACACAATTTGCATCTGTTGTTAGTGGGTCAGAAGATTAAAACAAACAGTGAAAGAAGCGAAAATGAGGTGATTGTGTGCAAAAACTCCGTTGTTACTCGTTTTCCTACAAATAGCAGGGTATGTGCTGTGAATATCAAACAGAGACGCATACCGGATTGGAATGAAATATTGAAAAAGTTGGCAACACGCCTAACCGCCTCCACATCTTGTTGTCTTGCAATTGGAATTCTCAGGCTCTTAGAAGTTGAGGTGAGGCGATATCTAATATAATCTCATATAGGATGTGATTCACCAAAACGGTTGTAGGCGATTAACGTAAATTCCAAACTTTTTATCTATATTGTAATTCTTTTTTTTTTTTTGAGAACACAGAAATGAGATGTGTACTCAGCTAGTATTGAAATCCCTCATCAGTTTCTCTTCATTATTAAAAGTCAAAAAGATCCAACCGGAAATATGAAAAAAAAACTGAATTAAAGTCATAGGTCAACTGCAATGAAATATTTATGGGTTAAAATAGAACAAATGGAATATTAAGCAGATATGAATACATACACATAAACATATAAATATATTTAATTAGAGCTTACATGTCTAAGACTATTTTCGTTTTCAATTCATCTTCGAATGTTAAATAACTTGACTGTAAACATCCAATAAAGAATACATGATATACATGAATTACTTGCAAGTACTTTTAATTGCCATAAGCAATGTTTTTCCGTCCGTCTCCAAGAGCAAACGTATTCTGTAAAAACACATCTTGACGTCATGCTTTAAAAATATGCCTTTCGTATCCCATTGTAACGATTGCTTTTCTCTCGTAATAAAATTGACCCAGATATTAATTTTTTTTTCTTTTAACAAACTGAGAAAGAAACGAGGAATTTTGATTGACTCTCATAAATATATCAAGTCTAAGATGGCACGTTACACCATCATGAAGCCGTTAATAATAGCGGAATTTGCTGAAAGAAGTTTCGAGAGTTAAAAAAAAAATGTCAGAAAAATCGTTCGAATGCTCGATTCGAAAGCTAATAGGCCGAATAAAAGATTGGGAGCCCGAGACTGATGCGGTTATACAAAATTCTAAAAGTTTGCGTCAAGAAGTCCAAAGAGAATTCATCTCTAAAACTCTATATAGGTATAAGAGTAAACAAATCACAGCAAACAAATTTATTAAAAACTGTTTTTTTCTTAAGATCTCTATACCCGCCCTTGAAAGGTGGGGACATATTCAGTTTATACAAACGTTTACAGCATCCAGGAAGATGTTACCTGGACACCTCACAAATTATTTTGGATCATCATCGAATTCCAAATCGATGTAAGCATGCCCATCTGTCCGTCCGTCTCTCTGCCTTTTTATCTGCTGATAAAGTTTCTGTAACAGACACAAGGAAGCTTCAGAGACCGTACAGACAGTACAGACCGTATCTATGTTCTCTAATCGTATCAAATATTGATCTGTCCTTTCCGCTGCCAATGTCTGCGTGAAAATTCTTCTGGCCGCGACTGTTAAGATATCGGCTTCAAGTTTAGCCGGAATATTGAAAATTCTTGCAGGAAAGTCCTTATCGAAAATCGGCGAAATCAATCAAGGGATATGACCAAGGCATAACACAAACTAAGAATGCCTCTGTTTTTGAAAGCAATAAACCTGGGTTTTGTGCACGTTGCACACATATTATGATAGATTAGTAGTGCAAATTTTCACGCATATTCTATAAAAATGGAAAAAATTAACCACGCCCACCCAATGAAGTATTGAATTTTCCATTTCTTTTTTCTTAGTTTCTTTTATTGTCAATTTGGTGGTGGTGGGTTCAACAGTTTCGGTGAGAGTCGCGTCTAACTTCCCAGCTTGGTTTTCTTTTACCTCTTTAGCTACCGGTTACTCTGCGGGTGTTCTCTACACTTGGTGGTGATTAGGATGATAATAAATGAGAAAAGAGGCGCATGGAGCGATGGCGGGCTGGAAATCATAAGGCCGATCGGATAATCGGAGCATTCGCTATAACTGCGACCCCACCCCAAATTGGCTTTGATGTCCTAACAGGCAGATAAACTGTCTGCACACAAAAAATGTTGCGAGGAAACTATCATTTTCTTAACCCTAATATCGTACTTATAGTATTGTGAGCAAACTACTTTTCAAGATGTGATTACATTACATGTCTTCACTCTTACCTTTGCTCTGAAATTTCCCATTCTAAGCGGTCACCTACGTACACTTTACGTTGAATGAATAAACTTAAGGACAGGCGCGTCTTGTACGAATTTTTATGTTTTGAAATTATTTACCAAATTTAAAATACAAGAAGAAGATGAGAGCAAGCGCATTCTAATCCCATTACGCATGCGATGATATATATAAAAAGAAAACGAAGAAGAAAAAAAAACTACCCGCAGATATTTAAAAATATCTTATGTCTTGAAAATGGCATTAAATTAATATTGAATTGAAAAAAAGATTTATTTATGACTACTGAATATAAAATATAAACACGCGGTTAACCAACACCTCAAAATTACTAGTTTCTATTAATAGACCCTATAGAAGGCATTTCAGGTTTGTTGTAGACTTGAAACCTATGCAAATATGGAAAGAGAAAATTTTTGCATTCTTGGCTAAAGCACTGAAGTCTACCTCTAGGTTCGCTTACTTGTAATTAGAAAAACTCGAAATTTATTTAGATTAACTCATTCCCTGGTAATCGTTGCAAATTAATTTTTCTATTATATGCCCTCTGGCCTATCGATCCTAAATTTCTTTTCCTTTCCTATACGCTACTCTTCGGATACATTAGGTTAACTGTGTGTCTGTACGTTTATAGTATTCTTACGCTTACATGCCATGTTACCTCTTTACATTGCGATTTCCTTTAACTTCAACATAACATCAAAGACCATGCGAAGAAGTGGATGCGAAGAACTTCGTCTTGCATTGCAAGTAATCTCTCCCTTCTCTTTAATGCCGACCTTTACAAGCGATTGTAATCTATACAAATAGCGACTTAAGTAGATATGCTTACATTAGGATTTTTTGTTTTCTGCTTCTTTTTCAGTAACGTGACAACACATCATTAACCATTAACCACATATCTGCGGTCAATTTATATGGACATTAATTGATAGTTTAATAAATATTCAAATGCAAATATTGATATAAAAAAAAAAAAATACTTTAACAAATCAGATACGCTTACGTAGATACAAATACAAATGCACGATTTCAATTGCACATATATACGCTTTTACGTAGACACATCGTGTGGCATTTTAATGGTTAAAATTAGAAATTATTGTGCAACTAGTTAAAGTTGTTGCACAATGTTTGCGCGCATGAAACAGCCAGGCAACCACGAATAGTACGTACATTTGATCACGAGTACAATGCACACAAATGTTTATTTAGCGACTTACTTTTACTTTAAAATACAGCTTAAGACGTATTAGAAATATTCGAAAATCGTAAAGAGCGATTGAAAGAAAAAGATTCATAGAATGAAATCAAGTCGAGAAGTAAGTACAGGCTAAATATTAAGTGGCTTTTAGCATTAACTTTTTTCCATTTCTGTTACCCTTTGTGTTGCCTTTTATTTATTAGAATTAGTCAGTAATACCTAAGTTATGCGTGGCGCATGTTTTAAAGAAACAGCTGACATGTCCCTTCCGGTACGGTTCTTTTTCACTTTCTTTCGCAATATTTACGATTTCTTCCAAAAGACAATTATTTCTGATTTTTCCCAGAAACTTCATGTCATTATCCTGAATAAAAATCCCCCTCAAATTGTATTTCGGAATATCATAGGATTCGCATTTTTTTATTTAGTCGTCCATCTTTTTAAAAACCTCTATTCTATACCCTATATTACCATTTGCTTGACGTATGGTTTTCTAGGCTCACTTTACGTTGTGCGTTCAGCCCACGATCCGCATCTACCTCGAGAATCTTAATTTTTATCTTATTACGTAAAAGAATTTGTTTTGAGAAGCGTAAGTCGTCCATTATATGGCGCTCAAAAAATGACAAAGTCTGGCGATAATATAATTTCGAAAGACGAGATTCTTTTTTACTAATTCAGGCGAAAACTTGCACATATTTAAATGTTTCCCCACCACCACCAATGTGGTTGCCACATTGGCCTAAGGATAAGTGTTTGTTAATATCATCGACGATTTCGCTAAAGGATTTAAATGGCTCTCCCTAGTTCTTGCCTACAATGACTTCGACAATGAAATCAGTAGTATTTTTTGTCTTGGTCCCGAATTGTTTGTCTGCTCTTCTGTAAATCCAAAGCATTTCCTCGGACTAAATTAATACCATTATAAACTAGTTTATGGAGCGCTTTGACAATTTACGATAACCAGATCAATCTCCCTGTTACCGCTCTAATGAAAATGTTAATTTTCGCCCGCTACACTTCCTAAACCAAAAATTATACTCGATAATGTACTTATCTACAGGTTAAGAGACAAGAGAACAGTAAATTTTCTGAGAAAATATTTTATTTAATAAAATATTAAGCAATAGTTTTTATAATATTTCTGTTAAGAGTTATTGTTATCTTATATTACTGGTTTAAATTAGTGCTATCCTTATGCCCATGACTGTATTTATATATATATACGCATTACACTTATTTTATACAGACAACAAAATTTTCTTTCATTAGACAAGGAAAAGTGAAATAAAATGCAAAAGATTGCACAAACAAAACACCACCACAGGATAAGCATGTATTAGTTTCGATACATCGTTTGTAACTAGCAAAAATACGTGTGAAGGGCCACTTGATGAACCCGAGCAACTAAACCGATTTATTCTTGCTCGTTCATCCGCCTACCTTTGATTGATTGTTGACAATCCCTTGGTTGTGCAAACTAGGATGAAAAATTGGAAAAAGATCTTCTGGCAGAAAAAAGCAAAACCATCTCCGAAAAGTGAGAAAAATTCCGGGAAAATGTCAGACCACATCACGTTTTCCAAAATTTTATGGTAGGTTTGCGATGAAAATGATTTTTGATGGTTGTTTGCAAGAGCAGTGTAGTAGCACTGTAAGCATGTAAGATTCGTCTCGATGCAAATGCAACTGCCTAACCTGTTTCCCAATTATTTGTTGCACCTAAAAATACTCCTCTTTCTCACACTCATTGAATGTGTTAGTTCCATCAATGGCAAAATTTCCTTCTTTCCTGATAGTTGAAAAGCTCAATATATTCTTCCATTCACGTATTTAAATCGAATCTGCAGTGAATTACTTCGAAACGAAACGGCTTGAATTAATTTCATTCCACTTAAGGGGTAGCCCCATTGTACACTTCCCGGAAAATCAATCCAATTTATTGGCTTAAATGATTCCTTAAATAATCAAGAATGACAGAAAAAGCGAATGCAAAAATTTTATTTCTCAAACACAATTCCAAAAGCAGTACACAGACACGTGAGACTTTAAATGCGATTTTCTCGAAATTGGACTTTTGAAAACGGCACTTCATTTAAACAAAAGACAATCATTAAACATGGCTCCCTCGTTGTGACCTGTCTCCCGTCGACCCTTATAAGAGTTCTCGCGAAGAGTATGCCTTGAAATGGCAATTATCATGAATATAAATGAAGAAATTTGTCAAGAAAAACTGTACAGGGTGTTTAATGATCGACTCTAACTGAACGCAAAGTTTATTCATTTTATTATTTCATTTTCATTTCAGTTTTTTCTCTCAAACCTTCTATTTACGAATGTTAATAAGAAAATCTCAGCAGGGATCAGTTCGATGCCTACCGATAATTTCTTCTTCTTTCATCCTGCCTCAGATATTATAAATTGCAATCAGTGATATTGTAGCACACGGCAAACAGAAAATACGATAACAGTAACGAAGAAGTAAAGCGCTAGATATGCATTAATAATATTTGTTGTGGAAAAGTTCCATAAATCTTTTCATGTAATAACGTATTAAACACAGTTTTGTCCATAGCATTAATATTTTGTTTTCCGTAATAGTTTGCCTGAAACAAATTGAAGTTCGAGCTTTTTTGTTTCTTTTTTCCTTTTGCCCGGATATGGGTATAAAAAACAAGTATATCGTAGCGTAAGTCGAAATAGTGATAGGAAATAATTTGAAAATTTCATAACTGAAAAAATCGAACAAAAGACTACGATGGCAGAAACTAGGTTGACTGCTATACTAGGCCTACTGACATATCTCTCAAAGATAAGCAAGGATGAGATGCGTTATAGTAATTTCACTTTACCCAGGCTATGTCCCTTGCGGGCTTAGGCCCACGGGTCCTGGTGGGATAAGATCGTAGGAATATTAATAAAGGAAATGAGAAAAATCCTGCCTTCGTCACCATGTAGACAAGCAAGAGACAGTAGTTAAAAAAAGTGGAAGTCTGTTTTGTCGGCTCAGGAAATCTTTATCCCGCGGAGCTCCATCCCGGATGGCGGCGGATCCCACCATCTCTCAGCACTTGCAAGAGGTAACTCTTTGCCCGTTTCGCGCCAAGAGAGTGTAAAATGACTAATTGCTTGAAATGAATGAATTCTTAGCTAATAGCTTAATCATAATGAATCACAAACAAACTCTTATGATTCTCTACAGTACTATCCAGCAACGGACATATGTCAATAAAAAAGTACCTAAAAAAAAAGAAACTTGCTTGCGCGTATGCATAGGAACAGACAGGCATTTTAATTAATATATTCTAACATAAACTCATAAATTCATATCAAGCCATAAATAATGCTTTAACCTCTGTGTGAGAATAACAGTAATACAGTTATAAACTTATATAATATATGTACATATAAAACTATATATGGGAAGGCATCATCACATGCTATGCCTCTATGCGAACAAATCTTTCATATTTTCCACTTATATCTAATGTAGTTGAAAATATTTCTAATGTCATAAATTTTCGTAACCAAGAAATATAATAAAAAGCACAATATATCGTCCATGGCAGATATTTCAAAGGAAAGCTCTCAGCTCTCAGCTCTCTTGCCTCACGTCTGCTACAATTTATAAATACACTCAAAAACGATTTAACCTTTTCTTCACCATCATATTTTGTCAAGTAGAAAAAAATGCAGGAAAAAAGGAACAAAAAGGTAATAACAACATAAAAATTTTAAATAATTTCTTTTTTTCCCCCTTAATATCAACTTTAAACTGCAGGAACAAGTGAGGAAATTTCATACGATTTACTATGAATCTTAAACACCCATCATCCCGGGTTAAGAAGATTCGATTCAATGTAAAACCGGACAACAAATAGGATTCGAACCGCTAGAGCTACAAGAGTAAAACTTGAAAAGAAACTGGGTAACAAAGGCAGATGTCCCTAAGCTCTTCTCGATCGAAACCGGTGCACAGTATGGCGTGTGAATAACTTAGAGTTAAAATAAAACGCGACAACAAATACAGATCTGCTCGATTTCTAATAAGCAATTTTTTCGTCTTTGTAAAACTATTTTCCTTTTTGGGAGTCAAAGCGATGTGAACGTGGGCAGGAAACTTGGGGAAAACGTTTCCATTACATTTTTCAATCGATGCACAGACGGCAGACAAAATTTATTACGGCAACAACACGCCATGGAAATTCTGAAGTAACAGGCAAACTGAACGACTCAATATACCTTCATTTTCCGATCGTGGCTATAAAAAATTGGAAAAATAAAGTATTGCCCTGATGATCGCTGTTGTAACTGACTATATAGTTTGGTTTCTGTACGTATAAGCAGCTAAATGTAAAAAATCTTCAACTCCTTTTGTCGTTGTTGTTGTTGCTGTCTTTGTGGTAGTTGTTATTATTGGTGGTGGTGGTGGTGGTGCTGCTGCTGCTTTAAATGCATTTACGGTCATTATGCATTTAAGACATGCGGTCACGATCTTTGTTGAAATACAAAAGAAAAAAAAAAGGTGGAGGAAGACCAGCAAACAAAAAAAAGGAAAAAATTGCATTGAAGTCTTTACCAAAAATCGGTACACACATACAAACATGTGGAAACTGAACTTACCATAAGTAGTACCTAGACCTAAGCCAACATTAGTTCAATATTCAAGTACAAAAAGCCAACAAACACACAAGTACAGAATACACTCGCTATAACCACCGAAGCTAAACCGCCGAAAACTTAAGCACTTTGAAAAAAAAAAAGTCCATTTCTCTATTTAAACTCTATAAAATCTAAGCATCTAGTATTTGCTCACATTCAAGAAAAACAACCATCGAAGGTGGTATTGGTGCACTGGGCCACAAAAAGAAATGTCTTTCACTTCACACAGCGATCACTGCTGCCGATGCTGCGCATTATTTGCTGGAGTCTGAACTGCTTCAGTATACCTCTACACTGAACTTAAATTCATTGCAGGATTTTTGTTATTTTCTTTTTTTTGTTTTTCATGAGTTATGCATGTGTTTGTGTTTGAATATGCGCATGAGTCTGTCATGAAATTTGATTTTTTTGTATTTTCTTACGGTACCCAACACCCGCTTCTTTTCTCAGCTTTTGCCAATTGTTTCTGCGCAATGTTAGGCAAAATCAAATTTGTGTTTTATAGATTCTGCTTATTTTATAGACTATCGCCGAACATTCGTCTTGTTTTTATTATATCGCTTCGTTTGTGGTTATTGTTGTTGTTGTTGCAGTGTTATTGTTATAAGATGGCATACAGACTGTAACAGTAAGCATCGCCACAACCACCACCACCGCCATCATCATCATCATCATCGCCGTTAAAACGGCGTTGTATGTGAATTTTAACAATTTTTCTATTGACTTGCTTCGACCAAAGCAGCAGCGGTTTAAAGCAGAGTAAAACAAAAAAAAAAAAAAAAAAAAAAAATAAAGTAAAAAAAAAAAATAGTGTTTTATGCATTTAATTTTGATTTTCTTTTAACGTCTTTAAAAGACTGTAAGACTTCTCTTCAAACATGCTGCTGCTGGTGACCAACATTGCAGTAGAAAGTCATTTGACAATTATTGTTATTTGAATGTTTTCTCGGTTGGTTGGTAGTTTGACTGTTGAGTTGAGTTTATTCACTAAATGATTTTCTTATATAAATTTAAGTTTCACTATTGAGTTTTCTTTTTTTTTCTCGTTTTTATGCTTCAGTTGAAACGGTCAACGGTATAATCATATGGTAAAGCACCAGCATCGACAGTAAATTTGACCATGATCGTGTTTCTGTTTAGTTTTTTTTTAGTTTTATTTTTAAATTTTTATTGCGGCGACAAAATACTTGGTTTTCACAAAAGAAACATTAAAATATTTGTGTGCGAAATAAAAATAAATTGAAACTAAATTTGAATTTCAAAAATACTTCAAATCACTAAAGCAGAGTTTGACTTGTTGTTATGCGGATAATCAATTTGCAAAGTTTAAACGATAGCGTTTAAAATTTAAACCCTAAACGAAGTCTTAGCTTAAATGATAATTCTTCAAGGCCCAGTTAGAAGCTGTACTAATTCTAAACATCAGAGGAGCCTTGAAATTATTACTTACTCAACGCTTTCTTCTATTAAACTATTTAATAATAAACAACAAAGCGTTCTTCCAGGAACTGTTTGACTTTACTTCGTAATCAGGCTTATCAGCTAGAACGTCTGTCTAAGTATTGTCTTCCTAACTGCGTTTGTTAACATTCTGTTCCCTTTTTCAGTAGGGCACTCCTTTGAGATGAAAAATAGTGCAGTTCATCGATGAATGAATGCTCGACTGCCATTCACTCTTTTGGCCGGATGACAAATTGGGTAATCCAAAGGCAAGCATTGAAGGATGGAATGACAAGCTTCGATTGATGCTGCTTTTGTCAACTGCGTTGAACAAGAGAAAAATCAATCAAATTTTAGGCAAAAGTTAAAGGTAGGGGTTGAAAATCTTTAACCTGCCAATGACAAACTAGTAAACAAAGTTGAAAAAAAAACTTCCCTTTCTTTTACTACACTGCTTACTAATACAAATCTAAAAAGTTTAAAGCTCTTGAAAACCACTCTGTTCAATTTTAATGGAAGCCTTTTCTTCGCGGAAGCATAGACTTCTCTATTTGATTTCGACTGTGTAAATCGTTTGGCTTCAATTGGTCAAAAATTGCTTCCATTGAACTAAAAGCGATCGAGCCTTGAAAACTTTCCCATAGTAAAATGTAACTACGCAGGCAACATTATATTGCTAAGAGATTTTGAAGCATCCGGTTGCCTAACCGAAGTTTTGCAATCCGGACGCTCGATGTAGAACGTGAATACCCTGAGCAATCAAAAAATATATATAATCATTACCGTTATTATTATTATAATTTACTTATCAGATGAAAACTGGCAGCTCGAAGTCATCGATTCATGATAAACGTGCGAATACAAATTGATTTCACATTTACTTAGTGTCTTAGGAAAATTTTTAACCAAGGGTTAAATTCACACTATGGGTTTTGCCAACATTATGTTAAACACTGATTTGATTGATGGAACTGACGATAATCGGAGCGCATCTGTTTTTATCCCCCACTACTAAAAGAATTATACAATAGCCACGCTACGAGTTCAAATAGTAAGTTTTGAATGTGATATTGTTAACTGAAAACTTCACCATTAACAGCATAGTAATCGTTGACCAAATTTAAAACTCTCTCAAAGCAAATCCAGCTTAGTTTTTGCAAGTTATTTGTTAGGAAATTAAGTGGAGAGGGAAAAAAGTGATTAGATTACCATCAGGTTTTTCGGAAAGACGGACCGGTTTTCTTCCTATTCTATGTCGTTTTGTTTCTTGTGTTGTTTATTTAATTGGTATTTTATAAATTACATTTTATATAAATGGAAAATATTTACACATAACTATCTGCGAAGGTCTCTTACCACAATAGTAAATTATCATCTTTTCAGTTCTTAAATCATGCTGCCATTAGCTACGGTACGAACAATCAGTTAATGAACGTTGTGACTGTGATCATGCAAATTATTGCCTAAATAATTCTTCGTCTCGTACATACTCTACGCTTCGCAGCGAAGATGCGGAATTTCCTAAAATACCACCGATAAGAATTTTAACAAAAGCTAAAGGCTAACAGTCAGAGTAAGCCGAATCATTGATTGGTCCCTAAACAATTTATATAAAAGAATCAAAAAAAAAAAAAGTCAAACATATTTTTCAAAATTTATGAATGATTGCAGACAAGAGAATGCAAATTCAAAAGTGTTATCAACTTCAGAAGAAAATTCAACGTTCATAAGGAATCGAAATCCTCTTCGGCTTAGGTACGACTTGTGTAATGTGTTATGTAAATATTTTTAAAATCTATTACGTGGTTCAGCCTGAAACTCTTCCCGGGCACTTTACGTCCCATGCTCTTGAACACACCTTCTGTTACAAATTTAATAACAAAGTTAACATACTTCCCAGGCTCAATAGGAAAAAAAAAAAATATTATAATCAAAGATTTTTAGCACATCTTCCCAAAAATTAAAAAAGAAAAAAAAAAACATAAAATGCAAACATATTTTCTATTAAAATAAGAAAGAAAGAAAAAAAAGAAAAGAAAAACCAAGACATGGTATTATGCGAGTGTTGTGCTAAAAGACTTTACCATAAGTGTCTCCTCTGAATTGTTCGATTAGAAGCAAGCCTCTTAAAAAATAGCTTAAATTACTTTCATTACTGTTACAGGCTTTTAGGCCACAACCATCTAATCTAGCTGGAGACGTAAAAGACTTAGGGGAAGAGAAGAGACGGGGGGGTTGTCTTGTAAATAAGCGACATAAACGAGTGTTGTATTAATGTTCATAATGTGGTATCTCGACGTCAATAAACGTCGACGCTTTTCTGCAGACAGATACATGGTCTTCAATAAGAAAATGAAAAGCAGAAGAAAGAAAACCAAAAAAAAAAAAAAAAGAGAAAAAGCACATGAAGAAGATCCAAAAGAACTTTGGATAATAACACGACAGCACCTTTAGAAGATGCAACATATACACATGTACACTATACATCGGCATCATCATCAATGCCATGCAATGCAGCGTTGTAGCTACAGTTAGTAGAGAGTTTAATTTTTATTTTTTTTTTTTATTTTTTTTGTTTTCTCTTCGAGAAGACAACTTAAATCGCGCAGCATCATCGCTTAAATGGATAAATGGGTTGCTGGCATAAACGCTTTAACATCATATGAACATATTGTATGTTTTTCGGCCACGACAGTTACACCAATTGACGCGACTGACTGACTGACTGACTGACTGACTAACAACGACTACTACTGCTCGCTGCTCATTTCTCCAGATAGCGGTAAATTAGTCAGTTACAAGAAATCAAATTCAGTATCAGAAAAAAAAAACCAAACAAGTGAAATATATCTTAAAAAGAAAATTATAAAAATTATAAAAAAGCACAAAAATAATAAGTTTATTTTTTTATTTTTTATGTTTGTTAATTTGTTAACAATTTAAACGTAAAAAAAAAATTTTTTCGGTTTATTTACAAAAAAAAAAAAAAAAAAAAAAACAATATTAAAACACTTATAACATATGTAATAAAATTTTAATAAATTTTGAATAAACTCTTCCCCCATAATAAAGCTTAAGATTTCTTACAAATCCTTTTAACATTTCCGTGGGCCCAGCCCATATGCAATGTGTGTCAATGTGTTGCAAGGTGCTTCATAACTGCTTTGCTGTTAAGGAATGAAGTAACTCATGTCTGGTTGATGATGTTTGTGTTGCTGTTGTTTTTATTGTTGTTATTCTTGTTGTTGATGATGATGTGACTGTGTGTTTAACTGTTAATGTGCTGATTAATAATATGACATATGAATGATTGTGATTTTCATGTGAGTGAATGAGTGAATGACTGAGTGAGTGAGTGAATGAGTATTTTTATGTTTGTGCACAAGCGTCTCCCATATAGAAAAAAAAAAACAAAGAAAATTTCATAGATTAGCAATAAAAATTAACTTAAAGCACATTAACATAAGCTTAAGAATTTGAATTATCTTCGAATTCACAAAAATGTTTACACGCAAACCAGTTTCTAGGAAAGAAAGAGTTCGCTAAAAGCGCACATACACTGATTCAAGCGTTCTATGAAAGCTTACAAGCGATACGCAACGATAAGCTACTAAGGCAATAATTTTCTATTACAGGAATTAACTAAATTATATAAAACGGTCGAATCAGTATACAGCTCAAGCTACAGCTACAGCATTATTAAACAACTGTTGTGCAATTGCATCCAAAACCTTAACCGACTTAAAGTTAGCACAACAAAGCGAACATTTTTATTACAAAATATTTAAATTTTAAAAATATTTACTTTTCAAATAAATCCATTAACTCAAGCAACAAAACAGTAAAATAAATGGTAGTCGTCTCTCGATTAGCTTTTCGGATCTCTTCAGTGAAAAGCATTTCGATATTCGCTCTGTCAACCAGCTATTGATTACAATTTAGAACATTTCTACATACAATACTTAGGTATACTTCGTTCATCATGCTGCTAGTTTCACTTCGTATATCACTTTTCGATCCACAAGTTTTCGGATAAGTGCTTTCTGTTATTTTCTTTACATAGAAGGCGGATATAATTAAGTGAAAGTCGCTTAACCCTTTTGAACCATTTTCAATACCAAAGATCTGCGTGAAAGAACCTTAAAAATATTTGCAATCAGAAGAGACATCAGCTAAACGGACAGACGGCCATTGGTATTCGGAATTTGGTGTTGACGACAAACATATACATTTCATGGGATCTTTGAAGCTTCTTTTTGACCGTTAAAAACATTTCGCATGACAAAGTGAATACAATCACGATCCTTCGGCGGTGAGCGCAAAAAAATGCCTTTTTCTCTTATTAGTCATAAAGTGCAACAGACACAGTAATAAATATATCCACGCATATGGTGTGTGTGATCAGATAAAACTCTTAAAAATCACCCACACCTACCAGCAGCGTATCGATAATAAACTTTTCCTTTTTTTTGTGTGGTTTTAAGATAAAGTTGGCGGATATAAAAATGTTTTCCCTTTTTTTTTTTCTGAACCAGAACACGAAAGCTAACGGAAGGTAACTGCAGCCGCATTTCGTAAACTTTACCAAAACACATTTGTGGTGGTCGCTGCAAGCAGCAGCTTTGGGAACGCTAGAGTTGCGAGGGAACGAATAACACGTAGCCCAGCCATAATTTAAGCTTTCACCCAAGGGTATGACGACTCAAGTATTTCTTTTCTAATCGCATTACAACTACTTGTAGTCGCCTAGTTCCTCATATTCTGATACCTGCGAGCGTTCCAAGTACACGCATTAGATAAGAGAAGGATCAATAATCATGCCTATTCGATCATTAAAGGGTTTTATAAAAAAAAAAAGCAACGGTTAACATCAACAAAAGGTATTTGAACCGTGATCCCGTTTCCAGCATCGTTTGAAAACTTTTCCAAGGTTCAATTTCATGCAATTATTATGAGGTTTTACCACAAATTCTGTCCGCACCCGCACAACCTCTGTAAAAAGAACAGCTGAGGCCGAAACACCATGAAAGCATAGGGCATTCCCCTGCAATTGAGAAATTTCTTAAATTTTCCCAAAGTTTCCGTTAGAGGCCTATGAATGCTATTGACCAAGTTGGACAGGTAATAAGTTGCCTCTCATCGTCTTCGTTATGCAAATCCGTAAAGTTGAAAATTAAACTCTTTTCGATTTTTCTAATTTTTTTCTTTCTTTTCTTAAAGTTGTTTACCCCACTCTAACTTTTATAGTATATTTTTACCAGAATGTAGCCAGCAACATAAAGACCCGCGAAATTAAATAAATTAATAAATAATAGCAGAAGAGTCTAATTGACCCAAACCATAAATATTGAAAGAGTCGCTTGCTAATATTTTAAAAGTCTTTTAAGAATAAGCAAAAATGTAGGTTTAAATTTAACTAAATGTCAAAAATTTCTTTAAAATATAGTTTAGTTAAAGTTAAAGCTAAATTTTCAAACACTTTCTTAAAAAAAAAAAGCTTGCACTAATAGTTTCTACTTAAAATTTGAGAAAGCGTTAGAAAGGCTATCGAATGCAGCTACAATTAGTAAAAGCAAGGTATGGCTACATTGCGGACTATGCCATGCCTTTACATTTCATGTTAAAATAGATGCTTTTGAGCGAGCGAGTTTGACCGAAAAATTTGATTAAATCCTTCTCCCCCTCTATTCGATATTAGTGCTTGAATGCGCTATCAAGCAAAACGCATTTCAGAGGTCTACCTATAGAAGCCTCAAAAAAGATACATTTTTTATTTATTTAATTATTTTTTCTTGTTTTTGTTAAAATCATACTATACAGAACAGGAAACAGGCTATCCATCTAGTTACTGCTGGCTGAGACATTTAGGTCCGAGCTATGCTCATTCCTTCAGTTAAAAGCATTTATTAGTCGTAGCTGTTCGTTTCGTCGCTCTAATTAGTCGTTTCACATGAAGCGTAATATAGCGTCTAAGGTAAGTAGCAAACTAATAGCGAGATTAGAGTTTAAAAAAATATCGCATTCACGAAAAGCATACGAATTTTATTGAAAGTCTTGAAAGCTGAAACTACGTATTACTGCATTACTGCATCACTACTTTGTGGTTAAGGTTAAACGTTTATTTGCCGAAATGCATAGGAATCTCTTCGAAAGAAACATTTAAGTCTCTACTAGAGTAACGAAGAATTTCTGATAAATTAGCAAAAAATAAATAAATAAATAAGAAATTTTCTGCTAAATTAGCAGAAATTGTCAGAGTCAACAGCAACAACTTCATTAGATATAAACGAAGTATTCTAAGACTACCTTAAGTGTGGTGATATGCAACCAAGCCATTGTTGTTAGATAGATGAGAAGAAGCAATTTTTAAAAGTTAACTGAATTTCTCAGTGATGTTAAAATTTGTAATTTTTTTAAGAAATGTTCGCATTAGAAGACTTAAGGAGAATGAAAGGAAAAGACAGACGATTTTGTTTTTAATAGAAACATTTACGATATCTTATATTTCATAAAGAGAATTGTTTTTTGTTTTTTAAATTTCGTTTTTATTTCAATTAAATTTATCTAAATAAATAAATACATAGGCACTAAAGATGTATTTTACTAAAATAAACCTAACGATATTTGGTCTATTGCTGAAATAAATTACTTAACAAGAAATACATGAAAGTTCTAATATATAATAAAATACTGACGAATTATCAACAATTATCGACTCATAGATACTTTTACGCATTATCTACACGCAAAACAAGTGTCTCTTCAATACTTGAAACACTCAGTTAAATAAGTTTGCTTCTCAACGCAGTAAAAAATTGCGCGCGCTGCTTATATACACAAAAGGGGAAATGAAAGAAAGAGTAAGAGAGAGAGAGAGAGAGAGAGAGAGAGAGAGAGAAAGAAAGAGAGAGACAGGGATAGACAGAAACTATAATTGCCATCTACTGCCGAAACTATAAGGCGAATAGCGGTAACTGGGGCTACCGAACGAAGCACCACCGCCGGAGTGAGCTGCAGCCGCCGCAGCAGCTGCTGCGTGACTCACCCCGAACGGAGTGCTATGATGGAACATGTCAAACGCCGTACCGAAGGCAGCGCGTGGTGGAGTTTGATAGAACATAGCAGCAGCAGCCGCAGCGGCTTGTTGTTGTTGCTGCTGCTGCTGACTGTGTTGGGCGGAAGAGGAAGACGGCGACGGATATGACGGATTAGCCATAATAGTGGGTGCGTTACATGAAATTGAAGTAACCGCATGATTACTAGAATGAAGAGGAGAATTACTACCGTTAAGCGTTTGAGAATTCACGGAATTACCCAAGCCACTGCTATTATTGGTTAGATTATTATTTGCACTATTATTTGCACTGTTGTATAAAGCGGTAAGTAGATCATCTTGATTTACATTTTTCGTATGTGACGGAGCACAAGTACTGAAAGCGCTCGTAGCCGAATGCACGATACCACCGGTTGTGGTGGTATTAGCAGAAGTTCGCGAAGACGAAGCGGCGGAGGTACTCGTAGAAATTGTGCTAACAGCAGGAGAATTAAAGTGATCTTTGCTGCTGTTGTTGTGACCAGAACAAATTTGTGCTACCGTCTCTACACCAGCCACGGTTTTCATAAACGTGGCCAAATGCAAAGCAGCAGCAGAAAATTGTTGCTGTTGCTGCTCCGCTTCCAAACGATTAAATTCCTCTAAATGTTCTTTAACCAATAACATGATATCGTCGCTGCCTTCGCTAGAACGCTCAGAACTATCCGATGAATTGTGACTAGCATTAGTATTAGTAGTAGTAGTAGTGGTAGCGGTAGTAGTAGTGGCATTGTTGCCACTTCCACTTAGGGTAGATACTTTTAGAGAGATTTTTGTTAGTAGTGCTGGCACGTCCTTAAAAAGGATATCCAGCAACTTACCGGTAGTGAATAGCACTATAGCTTTCAAACACGAATACTCGGCCGAATCGACATGCAAAGCTTTCAGTTTCTCCACTTGCTCTTGAAAGATACGTATGTGATCCATGAAGGCCACTACCCGATCTGCCGCCATAGGTGAAGCATGCAGACCGGCTGCTGCTAGCAAAGGCGCCACATGTAGCGGCATTGAACATTGGCTGGCATTTAAAACGAACAACTCGGACCAAACTAGCCTTAACAGGGCTACTTGGTCTGTTACTTGCAGTTCGGGAAAGAAGGGTATATTTTTGGCCCATTCAACGGCGGAGAACAATAAACGAGCCGCCAATTCGCAGATATTGTCAATGCCCATAATATTATTTGGTTGCATGCACTGACCGTAACGGGAGGTGGGATATGGCTCGGCACGCAACAGCAACGAAATATAGGAACTCAGGTAAGAATGACCATTGAAGCCGGCCACACCCATAGGATCACCATTGGCTAATTGGTATTGGCCATGCATACCCGCTAGGCCGGGTTGTGTGGGCGGCACGCGACCACGCTGAACAGCTGTAAAGAAAAAAACGAAATAAATAAAAGCATTTAGTGAAAGCAGGGAAATTTAAAAAAAAACAATTGCTATACAAATAAATTCTAAGATGCTACGCAAACGTCACCTAAGTTGATATCTAATATTAGCATAAGAGAAAAAAAATTTGAAAAAAGTCTCTTTTCAACATTTATTTTTATCTCGAACTATTACGCACTCTCTCTCTTCTTCGTTTGTATTCGTTGGATTTTCACGACAAATTTTCGTATTCCGTTTTCGATTAGTTAGGAAAAAGATTTAAATATTTTGAATATAAGGAATTTTTTCCTTTAGAGAAAGACAACAAACACAAAAGCGATTATTTTGACCACTACATCACACGCAATGTTTCAACAATAGTAACTTGTCTGTCAATCTGTGCTGGTTTGTTGTCTGTCTGCCTATGCAGTGAATATATTCTATGTCACCGCGCTTTACCAAGCCCATGTGTCTTCGTGTACGTTTCCTTATGCTTTAAGAAATTTGCTTTTCAAATAATGCCACATCAGACAATAAAAGTTGAAATGAAATCAGACAACCTCAATCTCTTTAAGCAGAACATTACACAACACAACACAACACAACACAACACAACAAGGAAAAAATGATTTTATTGTTATGAAAATCTTTAGCGTAAACAACCCTCAGACTAACGATAAGCTGAAAACTGAAATAGAAGTACGAGAGCACAAGAGGCGAACAATGAACGCACAACACTTCCTGATAATCGAGCATAAGCGCGTAAGTAGATACTTTATCTACGTTTACTCCATATAGACGGAGACAGTTGAAATCGTCGTCACCATTAGTTAGAGCAAAGAAAGGTCTATCTATACGGGTGCAACCCTTTTTCGTTTTTTTTTTTTTTTTTTTTTTGTAAAACGCGTCATAAAGTTTACAATATATGAACGCGTGAATACAGACGTATTCTGTGATTCTTTTGTCACTGCTTAACACAATTACAGTGTGTGCCTATGTGTGTAGTAATATTTCAACACATTTAAAACTGAATGCAGTTTTTTTTTTGAAGCATTTGTTTGTCATTTTATATAAATTGACGATAACGAAAATTTGCTTTTCATTAAAAATTTCCATTCATTAATATTTAAAATAGACACATATGTCTGTATGTGAGCATATAAGGTCTCAAAAATGGAGGAGAAATGTCAGAGAGCAACTTTTTAAAAAGCAATACATTATTGCACCACAACGTCGCATACACGGGCAGTAGCACCAATATTTTAATTAGTCACAGACAAGTCGATACTATTGACGTAAGCTGTGTTTTAAGGGCATAACATCGCATATCTCGGGGCAGAACTTGAGGGGCCACCTATCAGCTAATGAATCCATGAAACGTTTAACAATTTTATTAAACACTTCAATCCAATATCATTTCCATCTCAGACTATTAGGATCGAAATGAAGTACAATTTTGTTGTCCAGTTGTCCTTTTCAATTCCTGAAAGTAATAATTTCTCCAAACTGCTGCTTGTATTACACGATTGATGAGACTCTTGGCTTTAGTTCCAAAAATGCTGGCTAACGATGTGCCTGAAAAATATGGCTTGGAGGGCATATGGCCCGACGTTTGCACTTTTGACATTGGAGGAGGAATTATGGCTCATTCAACTTTTGCGGCGTAACTGAAGACAGGCGGCAGGTCAGATGACATTGAAAGCTTCTTAACATCTTTGTTCATTTTGAAAGAATTTCACTGAATGTACGTTTTTATGCGTTTGTCGGTGAAACAGCGATTGATTATATTTTTCTTTTTTCCTTGTGACCTATCATTCAGAGGACGTTCCCTGTTCGTGTAACACGACGATAGAGATAGGAAGACCGTGACAGCAGGACAATGGATCTCTGTGAGTGCTAGCACTCTCTATAGGTATAGCGTAAACTCATCCGCACTTGAAATTTGAGCGCGAGAGCAATGACTTGCTGGTCACGATTCTAACATACTCTGCTACTTGGGCGGATTTAGCTCGCAAGCTCTGCATATAAGCGCGCTTAACGCGTAACGTGAATTATCCCAGTAACGCAGACTTCAGAGAGACTCGGCTGCTGTAAGTCAATTGAACGAGTAACCTTGAAAAGGTCGCAGAAACAGTTTTCCTTACAATTCTCTGATTTCCACTTACTAATTCCGCTGGCCCCTTACGTTGTTAACAGAAGACGTCTACTAATCCTATCCGCCTGAAAGAGTCATTTTAATCGGTTTAAAGAACAACTTAGGCACTCAAAGCATATTATTGGAAGAAGAACTGTCCAGCCTTTATCATCGGTTATACTTTCCACAAATAAAATTAATTTCCAGATAGTACTGCTTAGGAATTTAAACCACACTTTCCTAAAGGGCAAGTTTACTGTAAGGCCGAGCCCACTGTAATGCTTTTACTTCTTTACGGAAGAACATTTTTGAATAGTCATTGACGTGGAGCATTGTATCGTTGTATTTTTTCGGGTACGACGGGCCTGGCATGATGATGTAGTGTAATTGCTGAAGTAAATACTACGTCTTCGTGAAAAATGGACTTTTGTAACTTTTAAAGTAACTTTATTTGTAATTCCATTAGCTATGTAAGTTTCACCGGAAATCATTTCGTCAAAACAAATGATCGAAATTTTTAATGAATTTTTGTTTAAAAGCTGATAGCGTTCGTTGTTATCATTTACTGACGTTTTGTCAAAAACGGACTTGAAACACTTTCATAGAATACATACTCATATACATTTATTACTGAGCATGTGGGTTCATTGCGACTAAAGGTAAACTTGACGTGACGTCTTTGCAAGTTTAGGTTTGAAATCTTGCAGTTGTCTCCTCGATTTTAGGTGGAATTAGAATTTCCGTTACCGCTCCCATGGCATTTCACTTGCTGCACGATTTTTTCTTTTTTTAAATCGCTATTTACTCAAATAAGTTAAGCTTTGGAAGACTTTTATAACACACGTGTTCAAGCACTTTTCGTTTAACACTTTACTTAATTAAAATGAAAAGGAAAGAGAGTAGAAGACTAAAACACTCGACTAAAAATATTTAAACTTAAGGTTAAGTTCACTTCCTCGAGGCTAAGATTTTTCGATTAGAGCACGTGTTGGTTAACTCTTCAACTTTCCCGATAAGGGTTAATAATGAAACTCTTTTTCGGTGGTTGATGAACGCTTGATCTTCTTTGTAATTATGTTTTTGTATTTTTTTTTCTTTGTCTCCTCATTTCGATTAGTATTTGGAAAACCACAAGCACCTAAAGATCATAACATAAACTGAAATGACCACAGCATCAACACTTAATACGCTACACTAACAATAGAGTATTAGGATAATTTTTTAATAAACACACATACATGCAACGGTTGTTAAAAGATTTCCTGGGAATTTTTTCTTTTCATGAACAAAGTAGTGGTCAGTTTATCCCGTACGGAACAACAAACTGGACATTATTTCCTTTATACCGGTTTTTGTGTTTTTTTTTCTTTTCTTTTTTGGATAATTTTATGAAATATTTTTGAACACTGACCCTTCGGACAGTTATTTATGGAGCACTAGAAGCAGAAAAAAACTGGAAAGACCAGCTTATGTTTTTTTGCTAGGACTTTGACTATTGTGTGAAATGTTGTCCAGACAAGCTCATGTGGAAAATTTATTTTAATTGCTATAAATAATGAGGGTTAATGGCAAAGTTTCCAAAAAATATTAAACTGCCGAGCAACGTGAAGAAGCGACGGCCAATGATGACCGCTGCATACCTTTCGACAAATTCTAGATAAATTAAAATCTTCAAGTTTTTTATAAGGTTGTCATATAAAGGTAGATGGACTAAGGTTTTATATTCAAGAGCGATGGCTGCGTTGTCTTTTCTTCTGCTCCTTTTTCCTCTTTTTTGAATTGTTTTTGTTTTAGGCTTTCTTTCCTTTCCCTTAAACATTCATCCGTCGTTATCTGCCGTTTTCGTTGTTGTTATATTAAACTGTTAACTTAAGAATTCCAGGTGTGTTCGCTAGAGTTTTAATGCCTGCGTTCTCTTGTATACATAAAATGCGTTTAATATCACTTCAATTGATTGTTACGTTCGTTGTTGCGATACTCCTGCTCCTAAAGCTTTACAATGGTAACACTTGCGAAATATGCATCAGAGAAAATGTAAAAACAATGCTTTAATCCGTTCGATTTTGAGAAATAGTACCCTACAGTGCAATAACGACGATTTCATTGACATAATCCTTTAATGCAATTAACGGGAATTGCTTTGATTCGCCCCAAATTAATGTCAGACCTCTTGATTAAGTAAGCAGCAGCTTGTAAGTTGACTGAAAGTTAGAAGGCCTACGAAAAATGTCAAGTCTCAGATGGCTTGCTTTCATTCCGATATGAAGAGCGTGAAAGCGATATTTGTTACCAAACGCAATTCCTTTTTCGTTTATTGATACGTAGCGCGAGGTCTAATTCTTTTTTCGAGGAAAAACCGACTCTGTAAAATTAATGAACAACGAATGAACGAACGAGCATGGCTCGCACAGTCAATTCAGTTCAAACTCCACACCCGGCTTCAGGAAGTAAAAGCTCTGTGATATACTATACTTCAAGCGATCAGCAAGTGAGTTAACCATGCCTACTTTACATCAAAAATGAAACAGATTTAAAAACATAGTCGATATAAATATCTGCATATTTTCTATTATAATCGATGGTTAGTTACGAGCATTTACCTAAGATAATGTAAGACACAGGCAACAAGAACCTAAGAACATCGGACAAAGACTTGTGATAAATTACGTTCGGGCGATTGGAACTGCGTTCACATCAAATGCTGATCAGTATTTATATAAAAGTCCAGATCAATGTCTGTCATGACTCAGTCCATTCCTTTAAAAATTTCACAATCTTTTACTGCTTTTCTCTTCTTCATGATGTCCTTTTTTTATTTATGCAATCGCACGGAACCTTTCTAACCTCTAAGAATCCTTATTCCCGATGACAGACATCGGGGTGTTACATTCGAAATGATGAAACTAGTATACCCTCAGGCCTTGAGTAACTAAAAATTGCTAAACAATTGTAAAAGTTTTTCTGTTTTATTTTCTTAACTGCTTTAAATATTTCTTCAATGTTTGTGTGCGTCTGTTTGTTTGCATTTTTTTGCTCCTTTTTTTAAGAATTGTTAATACATTTATGAGTTTTCCTTTAGGCATTATTTTATTTTATGTAAGCGGGAATTTCAACAACAAGAGATTTCTTTGAATGATAGCAACAGATTTTTTATTCGTATATGCATATATATAATGTGTGTACGTGTATATATATATATATATAGGTTTGAAAGATAAAAAGCCTTTACCATATACATAAAATATCACATTCATATCTGGAGTGTGGGCGTTCTCTGTTACATAGTAACGTTGCAAAATAAAATATATTTTCGAAATACTTTCGAAGTCAAAAAATCGAAAGTCAGCAAAGGGAACGTTATATACTCTATATTAATTTAATTAAGTGATCCTTAAATCAGAAAATCAAAATAAGATTGTTTTGAAAGCTTATATCTTCCGCACTCTTCGCCAAGAGATACATATGTAAAAGGAAGTATTTATGATAAAAACACCAAGCATTGCCTGTTTGTTTTTTTGGAAAGTGGAAATCTTTGTATGCGTTGTTTACAGATAAAACTTATTTTATTGATAAGATAAATAGCAGATAAAGATATATCGCATACCGTATTTAAATTATAAAACCAATCTGTTCAATTATGGGCAACGGTGTTCTTAAAAGGAAGGTGCAACAGACAATGTTATTTTCCATGTTGGCTCTGCTTAACTGGATTCGGAATCTTTAGCTTGGGCAGATATGCGGACGTACATCTAGTCAGATGTTCAATCGGATACACGATAGATTTGGAAATAGGGATATGTATCGACATGACCCAATAATCGGGAACTGGAACGTTCCTTAATGAATTCAGAATTTGATGCTGGTGGAAAATATATACATATATATATATATACCTTATAAGGCCAACGAAACTTCCTTCTGGATGTGGCCAGCGTTTTGATAAAAGAATTAAATTTCGTTATTATTGGATGGGCGTGGCTAAGTTTGTCCATTGTTATGATATACATAAATACATAATCAATGTTGTATTCACCTAAACATGACCATCTACTCGTCCGTCCATCTGTCCATCTGTCCATTTGGGTTGCGCGAAAAATTCTCCCGTCCACAAAAATGAAAAAATCACGTTCGGATTTGACAAATTGAAAATAGTCCAAGTTGGTGAATGGCAATGCAATATAAACTAAGATGAAGACCTAATAACATCTCGGCTTTCAGGAGTTTTTTGCTCATTACTCATTAATTACAACAAACACGGGAAAAAATCTTTGACGTTTATTCTACAAACAACCACATCCACCCAATTTTATAAGGCAGCGAAGTTTAGCTTTTCCGTTTCTTTTTGTCTTCAACCTTTGTGAAAATAAAGGTGGTGAGTATAAAAGATTCGATATAATTTCACCGTTCGTTGATTTCCAAACCAGATGCACTCTCAGTGTACTTTGTACTGCAGGCGATTTAGCTGAACAGTATACTCATTGAAAGGGTTTGCGGATTTTTAATACCAATGCGACTTTTTTTTATCTTTATTACGCTTACACTCCGGTCATAAGTAGTCAAGAAGTTCAGTAAGTAATTCAATTAATGACTATATTTACCATAAAGGCAAGAACCAATTTTGGTGATAACTAAAGTTATTTATAATAAATATTTTATTTTTCATTGTAAACGGTGATCAAACGAGAGATAGTTTTTTTAAACGTTTCATGGATCCCGTTAGTTTCCCGACAAAATTGACATTTATGTTTGCTACTCATCACATACACAGTTGTACTGCGTTAAAGTTTATTACAAAAATAAAGAATGTATTCGGACGAATTAATGGTCAACATAATCGATATGTGGAGCTTACTGTTCGTAATGTAATTGAAAAATTCGAGTCAAATGGCAGTGTTTACGACGGTAGCATATAGCCTGTCAAAAATATAAACGTGCCACTAAAAATATCGATGCTGTGAGCCTAACTGTGAGCGAGCCATAACATAACAGCTGCCGTGAATGAAGAAGAAGGGCATAGAAATGCAATTATCGATCTGTTGTACCATAAATTAGATGATTAGAGATTTGAACGATATATGATTTGAAAAAAAAGGTCCAACTTGCCATGCATCTCGTGATACGATACTCATGTAATCTGCAAAAATGCTTGGGTGAGCTTACCATCAAAGCCATGCAATACAACATAACTTCATTGGACTTTTTTTTTGGAATTACGTTAAGTTATTGATATATTCCAATACATTGTAAGCTCTTTATGATCTTGTATTCCAATATCATTCATATCCGCAGGAGTAGCCGATTAGGCAAGAATCGCGATTAAGAAATCAGTTCTCACGGGTTCAAATCCCACTGAAGTAGAGTTTATTTTGGCGGTAGCTATGATGAGCATTCAGCCGGTAAAGACATAACACTCATCGCTTGGACACACACCTACTAGGCTGCGGCCACCTCTCTTTCTTCACTATTTCCTGTTACGCCTATAGGGGGCAACATCTGAATGATTGGTAGCAACTAAGAATTAATGTTCTGGAAACGAATTTTCACAGATATCTATAAGCGGACCTTTACATGAAATCATTCTGCTTTTATTAAAAATTAAAAAAAAAAGATCTCTTATTTCATCACCGTACATATAATAATTAGTCAGTGTGTTAAAGTGTTTCTTCAACCGCGTATGTGAATATAATTTAGTTATGCAAAAGAAAAAAAAAACGAATAAATATGATGAGAGAGAAATTTTTTTTTTGTACGTACATTGTCCGTGAATCCGTGAGTCTGGTCCTGTTAGTCCCATTCGGATCACTAAATGCATATAAAAACATATATATACGACTTTGTTTAGTAAAGCAAAATAAAATTTTCATTAAAAACAAAAAATGTGTTAAATGTATATCTTTAGGCTACACATAGTCCTCTTGGGCAATATATTCTAATTGAAATGGAAAGTAAACCCTCTCTTCGATGCCTTCCCTACAAAGCTTTCGTTTAAAACTTTGCGAAACTATTGGCTTTTATTTACCTTTTCATTCTTTTATTAAAAAAATTTTTTATTAAAAATTTTATCTGATTGCCCCACAATATCAAGCAACTCATAAGAATTTCATTTCAACGCACAACAACATATGAAAATATGCAATACTTTTGAAAACCTCCTCGAGGTATTTAATAACCTATTCTAAGGATGGGTGCGAATCGTTACAAGTTTATCTAATCTAAAATCTAATCATTCGCTACCTAAATAAGAAACAAACACATTTCTTTTCCATCTACGTAATGTCGTTCAAAAGTAATACAATCAGTTCAAGGCTCCTTCAAATACTCTGGAGTTTCCCTAATGATTCTGTCCAATAATAGACACAGATAATAGGCGTTGTCGACTAGATCTGGCAGACATGGTAGAATACGGAGAATGTGGCAGTAATTCGAAGTTTAGTTTATACAATCTTATCGTTCTCGCTTTCGATCTATGACCCGGTATTCTGGAGAGCTGTAAACTCTCTACGCGTTACAGCGAGTCCATAAGCTGGAGTCATCGGTTTACTGGATATTGATCGCCAGTAAATAGAGCATAACATGAGAAGTATCTTTAATTATTTTGTATTTTACAACAGAAGCATTGACACCGAAGTCAATCAAATCGTACTTTTCAATACACTGCCTCCACGATCTCGATAACTTGGCTTGTTGTTCAATTTATCTCGAATACTCGAAAATGTCTTGATAATGGCTTGCGGAGTATTTATTAATTTGTATTTTTGATAGCTGAAGAAAACCAAGCCAATGTTCAGATTGAAAGGCATTTAACTAAGACACTAAACTAAGAAACTCGGACTTTTTCATTAGTAGACAAACACCAAAATCACAGTAAATCGTAAGCAAAAGATCGGAAAGAAATGAACTTTTGGCAGACATTATTTTAAAAGAGGCGCTTTTTAATAATAAATCCCGAAAATGATCAACCCATGTATGGCAAACTGACATTGTCAGTCCCCGAATTCAGGCAATAAAATGTGTACTTGATGTACGTAAACCATCCATTCAGCTGCTGTTGGAAGAAGAGAATTTTCTCACTTTTTTAGTTTTATCCGGTGTACGAGGCAAATAATTGATGTCCGGTTGTGAAAAAGACAAATTTCAAGAATATCATCACCCATGCATGCATTCCGCATTTCCGCTAAATCTTTTTTTTTTTCTTTTTTTAGATGAACTCTTCAAAGAGCTACTTCCCCATTTTATATCGTTAGAAAATCTGCGCAAATCGATCAAAGCAATTAGAAGTTGAATAGAAAGAACTCGAGCAAATATATCGAATGAGCAGGTGAGAGCTTCTTAAATATGCTTCTAACCACATCGTATATCTAATAAATCGTCTCTATATCTATTGCAAAGTTCTGCCTTATTAAGCGATGTATATGTCGATGAAATATCAAAAGTTTGTCACTTATCACAACCGCATTAGAGAAATTTGACAACCGAGCAATCTGTCTTGGGAGTGTTATGCTTTTCCGCAGAAATATTACTTCTCTTTTATTTTAAACGAAATCTCAATTTTAACCAGTTTTTCTGGATTTTTTTTATCTAAAATTCGCATAATTTAATTGTATTCACCTTCCGCTGCTTTATGGTAACCTTTATCGCATGTGTGCACATAAGTTTGCAAAGCCTATATGACTAAGTGGTGGTATGTGAGCATATGAAAATGAAACTGTTGACCGACCGATGACCTGAGGGTACAAATGACTTGAACTGTATAGGATTTAGAATTTCATTTTCGAAAAAAGGGAGAAAAATAAAACTGAATTTTTATAAAAAATTCCCACGTTTATAAATGAACAAAAACAAACTAACAACAACAATAATGTCACCAACTAAACTAAACTAGTTTCTTGAATAAGTTGTTTTTCTTTTCTTATTTAACTCAAATTTTCTAACAAAACGACGATGAGTCCATTTGGCCTATAATTGAAATGAAAAAAAAATGAAAATATCAGGTTTCTGAAGAAAAAGCCATAATTTACAAATAACAAGTGCCTTCTTTGCGCTTTTCCGTATGTCCTTCAAAGTAGAAAAATAATACTTTTACGTTTTGCAAAATCCCACAACCAAATGCCCAGAAATGGACACCAGATACATTATATGGTTCCTTGAAGTGAGACAGGAAGCTGATTTTATAAAATTCATCTGGCCGCTTGGTCCGTCTGACATCCACTATTGGCCGACGATCTAAACTAATAGGATCGAGGAGGTGAAACCTGGCATGCCTGCATATATGATACGATAGTCACAGTAACAGACTAAAAATAGGCAAAAAAAAACTGTAATTCATAATTCATAAGAAAAGGTTAAAACTTTTAAGGAGGACCGAGTAAAATTTCAGAGCAAAAACGGTAGAGAAAAACAACCGTAAGAGTTTGAAATCGGCAAAGATAATTGATTCAAGACTAAGTGAATATACTTCTCAGGCTACTTAGTAGAAAGACGTGAGCAAACTCAATCGCTTAACTAAAAGATACACAATCAATAGAATATTTGTGGCGCATTATGTTTGTGCGGATATGTACAACACCCACAGTGACTTTAGATAGACCTACTATTTATTATACAGATGCGATCGACTTAAAATTACTTTCTGAATCGGTCTAAGCTTGTCTGTCTGTCCGCCCATCTGCCTTGTTATGTTCAACTTACAGATTGCATTTTTTGAGATATTTTCATAAAATTCGGTACATCGTCAAGTGTTGACCCAAGGACAAACCCCACTAAAAATTGTTCAGATCGGAGCACTTTTTCGACCACTTCCCATATAATGCCTTATTTTGAAAAGTCGTTAAGCGAGTAACTGTACTAAACGAAATAGTTTAAGTTTTAATTGTTCCATCTAATGGCTTGCGATGAGTCTACCATGCGTATATGTAACGCTCTCACTTATCTTCAGCCGTTTTTATTATTAAAAATGAAAAGTTTTTGATTTAAAAAAGACATAAGGGCAGTCAAGTTACCTTCGAGAATAAAATCATAATATATACATAAGTAGTGTGAGACTCCGTGGCCTTTATGAATGCAAATTGCTCACGATTTCCAAAATTAAATATAATGAAGAAATAAATATAAGTTCACATGTAAGTCGCCCCACAAGCAAAACTAAGAAGTACAGCTTTTCACTTACATATCAGTCTACCAGCACTGGTCTTTCCCA
The DNA here is from genome assembly GCA_000688715.1 of Glossina pallidipes. Classification (NCBI taxonomy): domain Eukaryota; kingdom Metazoa; phylum Arthropoda; class Insecta; order Diptera; family Glossinidae; genus Glossina; species Glossina pallidipes. The sequence goes on from KK500051.1 coordinate 75,914, forward strand.
AAATTCTAGACGTTTCCACTTTGAAGTTGAACGAGCACAAGTGCTACTTTCTTTTTCCCTGTCTCTCTACCTACAATCTTTCCGGCTAACACCTATCTATAGCCGACATCCCCTATTAAAATAGGACGCCGGATATCGAAGATTCACTTCAAAGTGGATTTGGTTTTCCTATTTACTTAAACACTCGACTCTTAATTTTTTTTTTTTTATATTAATTGGTTTAACAATTAAGTAACGAGGCTAGCATTGATTATCTAGCGATGTGTGCTACTAAGTCAACAACTGCATTAGATGATTAAGTAAGTGGCTGTAAGCCTAACCTGTCAATTTCATTTCTATTAATAAATTATTCATATGCTCGGATTATTAGCTTCTATTGTCATTCTCTTAAGTTCACAATCAATAGTAAACAGTAGCTAAGTTAGTAGCTAAGTTGTTACAGGCCTTCTTAATAGCTGTTATAATTGTTGTTGTTCCACTTTGAATTAATCGCATTTTTCTCGCTTGTAATTATTGTTTACATAAAAAAAAAAAAATATGTATATATATATATATATATATATATGTATATATATATGTGCTAATTGTCAACAGGTTTTTTTAACTCGGCTAAGTTTTTTTTTTTTTTGCTTTCGCCTTTTATTGAAAATTTGATCTTTATTATTTGTTTCTTCACCGTTTGCCGTCGTCGTCATCGGCCACATTTTGTCAAGCGTTGACGTGTTAATTATCAGTGCAGGTAGGTTCCTTCGATGCAACTGTTTTTGTTTACCGTCTACATAAACAAGTTTATTAATATATTTTTAAGTACACATGTTTTTTTTTTTTTCTCTTCATTTCGTTCATTTTCTTTAACACTGGGGTCAGCAAAGGTGATTGAGAACAATAATCAAATACACAACACAACTAAGAAATATTAATAAAAAATATATATATATGTATATTATTTTGTTATTCAATTAATAACAACTGTATGTATGAATATACGTAAAAATGTATGTAACTATGTCCGTACATGAATACTAATGGATACACGCTCATGTATTGCGTAAATTAATTTTATTGTTCGTTTTTTATTTAATTTTTTTTTTTTATTTTGCATTCATTCTTGATGTACATATAATTGTTGTAGAACTTTTAATTAAAATAAATACATTTTTCATATATTTTACGGACTTTGCACGCATTAGAATTACAATGCATAGGTTTTTAATTAACTTAACCCGAACTGTGACTGTCGCCATCGCAGAATTGCAACCAAAATCGAATACCGATTAATGCTTGATGTCTTTGAAGAAATAAATCAAATAACAAATAATTGACCTCCTGATGTATACATCTTCGTTACATATGATAACAAAAGCGGTTAATAAATCAAATACTAGATATTGTTGTTACTGAGACTCAGGCTTTCTCTTAGGCTCACAATAATTTCATGTTAATTTAAAACAAATGCATATTTCTCGTCATTTATCCAATGCCTTAGCTCCTTTAGCTCAACCCGATGCTGTTTGCCCCGATAGAAGTATTCGAGGTTCTCTTTCGCGTGCCTATGTTATAAAAATCGATCAAAAAGCAGACAAATTATACTGATATTCAGGAATATTTATGATAGGCCTGAATGGCTAAATCTTCTGGATTACACTCCATTCGTGAAACCTAAGTTTATTTACAAAGTTCAGTTAGAGCACAATCATCCTGAGACCCTTAGGTAGCTTTGGTTATATCTATTTCAAGTGAAATTCTTGTTTGAGTTTTTAAAGTCCTAAGGTTTAGGATAAGTTTTAATCTATTTTACGAATTAAGCTTTAAAGTGTTCTAAAGTGACAATTGCGCGCCACAGATTGAGAGAGTAACCGAAAATTACGGCAACTTTAAAATTCTGGGAACTTATTATTGAAAAATTACTGGTGCATCCCTATCGAAAATTATAAGGACAAGACTACAAAGCATGCAAAAAACAGAGATATTTAACATGGTAAAGTGGTCTGATGGCGGAGGCGATCGACAATTATTGACGGCTAGTGTGGAATAAGTGGAGTTAGCCGCTCTGATTTCAAGTTGATGCCATAGATTGACGCAGCCATCATTCATACATATCGTCCCCTTTAATTATCAGAACGTATTCTGTCAACAGCGTTCGTCTTTCTTTGATTCAAGGGTTTGATAATCGGACGATTTCTCACATTCAGGTATTTAAGTAATCTTTTCTTAACAAACTTAGTGATAAGGAATCAGGGACAACTGCAAGATCGTAAAGCTTCCCGAAGTCCAATTGTTAATGGCTAGCCACTAAGCTAAGTGGGCTTTTGCAGCCTATCAGATTGTCTCTAGTGGAACGACAACACCTTTCTGATGCCAAATCTGCATTCGACACAAATTTGCAATTCGTTAAGGAGAAAATATCGATACAATAGGAAATATTATCCGTTAAAGGCCAAATAGCTTTACTATGCTCGAAAAGCTTTCCGCATATGAGTGTAGGAAAAAGAGAAAACTCTCTGGATGAATTTCGGAGATTTCTCATATCAAAAAGGGATAGATGGACGAATACGGCCAAATGCCCGCAACGCGTTTCTTGCGGCTAGCAACCCTTACTTACATCTGTTCATAAGAAAATTCACTTGCAACTTATTTTCCAAAATAAGGAAAAATCTATTAAAGACCCATGAGAGACGTAGTTCTAAACAGTCTTTTTACATCAATTGTTTGACATATTGTCGTAAGAGGAGTGACACAAGACTCGTGCTACTTCCGTTTAATTTTTAAGTATTCGAATAAAACTAAATGCCAATTGAATAGCAACAACATCAGACATATGCAACTAACATACATGTGGTATATGTATGTACATACTTATATACGTGTGTACATAAGACGTTTAAATAAATGATCAGCCTTTAGAATTTGACTTTTAATTGACCCTCGTAAACAGAATTTTGTTTTATGTGTGTGTGTGCACGTTTTCATATCTTACAACGAGAAAAAATAAAAGGCGAAAGAGCGAGAGTGATAGATAACAAAGAGAAAGAAGGTGGAAGAGAGAGAGAGAGATAGAGAATTAAAACTTACCTTCACGTCGCATACCCATTTTGAGGCACTTTCGTAGACGGCAATATTGGCATTGATTGCGATGATGCTGATCTATCGGGCAATTTCTGCTCCCCCGACATGAATATGTTAAATTACGGCGTACCGAACGTTTGAAAAATGATTTGCAGCCTAGAAAAATAAATAAAAATAATTACATTAAATAAATTATATAAATTAATAAACAATAAACAAAATTGCTACAGTAATTTACTAAACAAAATTTATTTACAAGTTTCTGAAAATTAAAAAAAAAACCCCACCGACCATCAACCATCAATCTAAGTGGCTTGGATTCATTTTTACAGCGCGACAGGCTTACGTACAATGACATATGATAGCGATTGCAATGTAATGTAATGTGATGTTGCTGATGTTGTTGTTTGAGTTTTTTGTGTCGATGTAGTTGAATATAAAAACACTGATACTGCGCAGACTTAACATGATGTCTGTGGTAAAAAATGTGTTATCATGGAACTCACTTGAAAATGGTTTTTTTTTATTTAGAGGTAATAAAAATAAAACAATGAAAAGAAAACATTTATCTATAGCAATAACTACTAGAAAGACGACAACAACAACAACAATAACAACGTTAACAACAACGTTTCCTAAAACATTAAAGCGTAAGCTAGTGCAAGCAAACATCATTTGAAACAAATTCCAAACTGTGTAAAGCATGCTTGTTAGCAACAACACAATACAAGGAAAGAGGCAACAGCAACAGCAATGGCAACAACAAAACCTAATATAGCATTCACAGCTTAAACACTTCAACCGCAAAACATGTACACATGCAGACACACACACACACATATATATATATATATATATATATATATATATATATAATCATATATGTATATATATATGCATCCATACTAAGTATATAAATATGAAAGTTTGGTTGTGTATCTGGTGTATGTGGATTTTTTCAATGCATGTATTTTGACCCTATTTTAGTTTTAAAACAACAACAACAATAACCACCTATGTGAACTATAAACTGGTAAATCACCGTCTCTATGCCATGAAATGAAAATCCGTTCAGTTTTTTATTTTTATTTTTTTTCTGTTTCATTTAATAGTTTATCCCTTTAAATAACAACAGCAACAATAACGACAGCGATGACTTGCATTAACTTATATATATATATATATATATATATATATATATATATATATATATGTGTGTATGTGTGTGTGTATGTGTGTTGTGTTTGGTTACTATCTCTTGTCATGCGGTTGCTGCTGCTGCCGCTGATGCTGGTGCTGATGCTCAAGTTGCTTACATTGGTTGCGGTTACAGTTGCTGAGCTTGTGTCTTACTGATGATATTACTGTGCCGTACTGCCGTGTGTGTGCAGTGAGTGTTGTGGCTCCTCATGCTGCCATCATGTCAATGGCCATGTTACACGTTTCATGGCTTAACGCCTCCCATAAAATTACCTTTAATGGGTTTCAATTAATGTAGAGGTTTTTCTTCGTCTTTTATACTTCTTTGTTTTTCACTTATTGCTAATGTTGTTGTTGACGTTGCTATTGCTGTTGCTTTTGCTGTTATTTTCATTGTAGATCATTACAAAATCTAAGTCTAAGCTTAACAACAAAACCTTTTTTTTTAAGGGTCTCCTTGAATTTCCAATCAAGTCTTAAAAAAAAAAAACTAAATGAGTAAACAAAAGAAAAAGTAAAATTTTACATAAATAGCCAAAGACGAAGCCTGAACTCTCTTCACTGCGATATGAAAAATTAATAAAACATATTAGAAAGCACTTTAAGCCCTTTGCAGCACATAAGCGCAGTCGTGACGACGTACCACATTCATTAATGATCTATTATCAGCTTGAAAAGTATTTTACAAAATTTCCGTTTTCACTTACACCACCCAGTTAAGCACAGGTGTGGTGCACAGGTTGAAATCATCCTCACTTTACCTTAAAAGCCTCCAATCTCTTCATAGTGCATTTCATTTTTTTTTTTAAGTTGTTACGAATCACTCAACAAACTTTACCTATCTCGTCCTCCACGAAAGTAGTTGAGCTTGAGGTGGTGATTTTAACAAAGTAAACAAACAGTTCGCTGCATGCATGTGTGTTTGTGCGTTTGTGTTTATATTGCTATGTATCGTTTAGCGAGCAACAATCTTAAGTGTGTTTAATTTTATGTCGCCACGTATCTAAACATGTGTATCATGGAACTTTTGAGCTTTTTCATCGTGGCAGTATTCCATATACCCGAGATAGACTTTTCTTCTTTAAAAAGGAAAAAATCGAAAAAAAAAATAAATAAAAATAAACTAAATCGTATTTACGTCATGACATGATTTTACATTAATGCTTAAGTTTCCATTAAATGGAATTAAGTACCAAAAACTCACCATGAGTTTTAGGTAATGACATCGACAATAAACTGGTAGCGACTAGAACACCACATTGCAACTGGGAATCAATTTAACAAAGTGATGATGTTGTCTTTGCCGTCAAGACTTGAATGTAAAAAAGAAAAAGTTTCATTTTTAAAATCCAAAGGGCGTCTTAAGTGCTCCTTGCAATCCCGATCGAGCTAGAATCGATTGTTTTTACAAGCAAATAACTTACTTGTAAAGTATTTTTAGACTTCTGCCCAGACAATGGGATCAAAAATTTCCGTCTAACCTAATCTAACTGAAGCGATTTATACTTTCGCTGCTGACGCCTTAAGTAAACTATACGGAGAGAAGTGTTAAACGGTCGTTAATCATTCGGAAAATACATTTCCATTTTCTTTATTGAACAGTTAGGACTGCCTTAAGTAGCTAAACCTCCTGTAATGGCCTTCTACTTGCTCTGTCACCCAAAATTACATTTACAATTGCTATAAGTGAAGCATAGTTGAAGGATTCCTAAGAAAAAATGCTTGATATTCTTTTCCTTTCTCTCGCTCTCTCTCTCACTCGCTTCCGCTTCTAAAAGCATTAACAGATATCATATATATCAATAGCAGAAGGAAAGGGTGAGAAAAATAGGGCGCAACAAAAAAATTCTTCTTGTCCTGCTCTGAAGACGTAGCGCTCTCTGCTTGTCTCTGAAGTGCTGGCCTTATAGAGACCATACACATTCAGCTCATAAAGCGAATAAATTTATTATGATTTTTACATCCACCGCCTAGGGATGGCGGTATTTTTTCTGCGGGTTAACGAGCTTGCAACAACGAAGAGAAACCTTCAGGAATCCAATAAAGTTTACATACACACTCTTGATCAATTTTTGAATCGATTTAAACATGTCCTCCTGTGCGTTGATAGGTTTGTCCGTCTGTCAATCTAGTCTTTTTTAGCTTAAAGACGGTAAGTGTGAAAGATTCGGCCGAATCTAATTTTCCAACTTGTATATGTGTATATATATATATGTGTATATATGTATATGCTTATGTAAGTAGGCAAAATTAAATCCAAGAAAAACCAAAATCGGATCACTTTGTTTCATAGACAAGAACTACTATCAACTTAACAATTTAATTTTTTTTCCTTTTTGTTGTTTAAATGTTTTTGTACTGCGAATTTCGACTGTGTTACTGAAAGAATGAAAAGAAAATCTAGGTACTCAATATAACATTCGTAACGTTTGCGGTGCGAAGCCAGAAATCGTAAGCAGATATAAAGTAAGTTTTATGTATTACATTAGCGAAAAATATAGACTTTGGTTTTATTTTCTGTATTTTCCCATCTTTTTATTCTCTTTAAATTATAATTTTCCATAACATCCATGATGCCCACAGAAAAAGCTCTTTTCCAGTTCTATTCTTGCATAATTAAACCATTGCCACCCATGCTGGACATATCGCCATGAGCCAGCGTTTTACTTTCTCCTTAGCCACCGCTATTCGTGTTCGAGTAGGGAGCTACGGTAAATTATCCTCGTGTTCTCTGCTAACTGTAACATTCATTCGTTCCCTTGCCGCCCGGGACCCATTCTTTAGATAAAGAGGTATTAAAATTATCAAGCTTACTTCTTCCTTTGCACTATGTCTTACTAAGAACATGGAACATGACAGCGCGGCACGGGACGAGTCTGCTTTATTAATAGTCGTTTTTTTCGTCGACGTCTTTTGCATCCTTCACTTCCTATTTTCATAGACATTCGAATATGTGATGAGTTAACATATTTGCATCAAGAAAATAGCAAACTAAAGAGTACCTGATAGAAACTACTTAGAGAAAAAAAAAGGGTAACGAAGATGTAACGAAATGAGAAAGGGATAGAGAGACCGGTAGAAGCCTATTGAAATTGCTTTTTATCTTCGACTAGGTTCTTGTCTTAAGAAACATTTTATGTCCTATAAATTATTAACTGATTTTTATTTTTTATTTATTAACTAAAACAATCTTAAAAAATTAAACCACGTGATTAAAAGTTCCTCTACAAGAACATACACACGTGCAAACAGAGAAACAGCAATAAAAAAAAAAAAATGTATTAGTACCAGAGGGAACAATAAAAAGCATTTTCCCATGCTTTACTTGAGCATTAGCAAATCTATCAACCAGACAAACGGACAGACAAACAAAAAGAACAGATAGACAAACAAATATACAGAGCAATTGTTGTACAACGCGGAGCAAACAATAGCAACAACAATATTACTGCCACCTTAACCAGTTTCCTGACCATACGTAAGCAAACATATGGACATACACACGAAAGCTACCTACAGAGTACGGTGTAAGTCAAAAGTTTGCTTTTCTTTTTCTCTTTTACTCAAATTTATAACAATATCGCACAATATTGAAATGCTGTACATATATATATACACATATACATACGTATATATATATATATATATACATATATATATACATGTATATACGTATATGGGTGTTCGGTTGCTTGATTGTGTGTATGTAACACATTAATATAAGTTTGTGTGTTGGGACATACGGACAATTGTTATTAAACAATAACGTTAAACGAATTTGTGTTTCTGCAGCCGGTTAAGCATGCGCGCTATTTAAAAGCACTTAAGCAGCAATAACAACAACAACAACCATAATCTATAAGTGCGGGTGTTGTATTGCATGTTGTTGTGAAACAACAAAATAGCCACAACAGGGTATGGAGATGGCATACATAGTTGTAAATTCCATAAAACAAAACAGGATTTGTTTGTTTTTGTTTTTGTTTTCGTTGGTGGACACCAACAACATCGCACAAAAACGTGCAAAATTCATGGTAAGATTTTTTTTGCTTTTCAAGTTTTTTTTAGACTGTAGTTTGTTTGCTTGTACGTTTGGAAATTTTGAAGAGAATACATTTTTATTTGCGGAGATCCACCCTTTTTCGGTTATTGATATAACACAATATCTAAATATATCTGATGTCTGTATACGTTCGCATATATGACCACAGATTAATGCTTAGAATGTACGAACGAACGATCGAGAACGGACGGGCCGTTTGGTATGTATAGGAGAAAAATTTTAAGGCTTCATCAACAGCTCTTCATCATCATGATCATCATTATCATCATCATTATCGTCATCATCGGCATCAGCGTCACAGTATCAGAAGTAAAACAATTGCACAGTTTAATGTTAACTCTCCATAGGAGTCAAAGCATTCAAATACAACAACTCAGATATAGAAAACATCATCGTCATCATCTACAACAACAATAACAATAACAATATGGGAAATACTCAAGTATCTCTGAAGATATACATATTTTTTTTTTTTTAAGCTTCAGCCACAATCTGTTAAGCATCTGTTGCATCTTCTTCTTTAACTTATTTTTCTTCTTCTTTTAAAACATAAAAAGCGGTGGTGCACTCGCTATCTTCATCGATAGTTTTTCATAGTGCAGACGTTTTTCGGTATTTCCCTAAGCCCGCTTAACACACTTAGAAAGATTTCTCTATTTTTCTTTTCTTGAATTTTTTTCTTTTTGCTATGTAACTTTTGCTAAAACTTGACTTAAGTTAAAGCTTAACTCTAAAAAACAGATTTGCTATCAGATACCGAACAAGTTAAGCATATGGGGGTATCGTCTCTTTTTCGTTTTTCTTGCAAAAAAAAAAATATAAGTACACACACTCGAACATACATACATACATACATACATACATAGTCACGTAAACACACACTCATTGAAAAGTATAACTTTAATTCAATGTGAACACATATACATGCACATATGCATGCATACATGTAAGCCAAGTTTAACATATGTTGCACTCAGCTGTTGTTGTTGTTGTTGTTGCTGCTATAGTGAAGGAGGCCAGACCTAAAACATTATGAACAGCTATAAAGTTAAAATCTGTGAAAAAAATAATGTGAGGAAAAACTCTCTTCCAAATAGTCAAACACGTGTACATGAGTGTGTATGTGTGTGTATGTGTGTATCCTCGCATGAGTATGCATTTACCTTTACATATATGTGTGTATGTGTGTATGTGTGTGTGTATGTTTATAGTCAAAGATTCAACAAAAAATCGTGACTATGTAGTATAAAGTTATTGTTGTTCTTGTTGTTGTTGGTAGTTTGTAGCGCACGTCGTATAATGTGTGCTATATGAGATCCGTACAAGTTTAGCTATTTCAGTTTTGCGATCATCATCATCGTCATCCAAACTCATACTCCCAGGGCCTTCATCCTGCTTTCCTCTTTTTCTTCTTCCAATTTTTTTTTTTTTTTTTTTTTTATTTTTCTTTTTGTAAAATCATATCTTTCTTCTTCACTGTATAAAAAATACCGACATATTGTATATATGTGCATGCTGAAGCATGCTGATATGATAGAAAACAAAAAAAAAAAACCATAAACAAAAACAAAAATAGAAACACTTTTCGTAACCAGTACACACACACACACATACGCGCGCGCGCGCACAAAAGAACAAACGTTGGTCTACCTTTAAGCTGAATCAAGTTTTGATGATGATTTTATAGCTTAAAAGGTATTTTATGAGCTTTTTAGTATTGTTTGAAATATTATGGGAAATTTTTGCCTATCACAGTATTATTGTATTATTTAGATGGTTAAAGAAAAGCAGAGATTTTCTTTCATGCAGCATTCTCCGTCAAGTGACTATTAAGTAAATTCTTATTGATTTTAACTGAATTTATTTATTTATTTTATTTTATTATTTTTATATATATACAATATCGGTATGTGCTTGTGTTAATATGATGAGGCACACAAACACATACACCAAGTAAAAAATCTGCTATGCCATTTGAACGGATCATAGGTACCTTTCACTTAGGTATTACTTAGGTCAAAGGCACGCACTTTTAATGTATTTATATGTACATCGCCCACACCTCTCGACCAATCATTTTCGCAATTTTGAAATTTTGTCCAACAACCCCATCTGATATATAATTTTTCTATACTTTTTTAGGTTAAATTCAAACAAATTCATCATAGCTTCGTTTCATGAAAAGCGAAAAATGTATCTCGCATCACTTAATCCTGTTTCTGCACAGATGCTTGGAGAGATTATGATAAGTGTTTTAAATACAAAATTTTTGCATTAACTTCATCTCTCCTCGAGCCATGGTTATGTCATGGTAACGTTGTGAAGTCTTAATTGATTTTCATACTACGCTGTGCCTTGTTGCTTTAGCTTATATAGGCAGCCATAGAGCTACATTAAGTTATTGTGATAGGATAAGAGGCTTATCCTTCCATAGCATGTTGTGTTTACAATGTATATATATATATTTTCAAGACACTCGCTCTAACATGGCATGTTATGTTTAACCTGCTAAGCGCCTGTAAGCGCTTAAGAGAACGTATGTCCTTTATCCACGAAAAATATTTATTTAAAATGACACGAAGAACATTAACAAAAGTGAATGGCGGATATTAGAAGTTGCCTTAGCCTAAGCCTAACGTAATTATCTATTAATAAAGAATAAATCATAAGTACCCGTCGAAGAGGGCGTATGGACGCCATAAAAATTTATGTGAAACACGTGAAGGAATTATTAACTCGCCTTAGGTGTTAAATAGACACTATGGTTCTATCATTTTTGTTTACGTTCTTTTTTTTGTCTTTTCTCTCTTATTATTTTACCAACGATCATGTAAGAATTGAAAATCTGCCTTTGACGTGCAACCAGGTGGCACTGCATTCTCTCTCTGAAAACAGTCTCATCCTATAATTCTATTAAAAAAAATACTTAATGACTGTCTTTATAGGATATTAATAGTTACTTAAAATTGCATAAAAAGACGGCAAGAAATGCAATGCGGAGTATAATGATTTTATGTTACATTAATGGGTTTCGTAAATTAGGCTACAATCACGAAGACTTGCTTGCTTGCTCCTGTACGTGTAGTGGGCATACATTGTGATCTTTAATTTTTGCTAATGATTTTAAAATTTTATTCGTGAACATCGCATTGCATTTTTAATGAAATTTTTTAGAAAATATATAAAAGGCGTACACTCTTCATTAACGCAAAACATTACAAACCGATAAAAAAAAAATATTAATTACGAAAGAAAAAACAAAACAGACAGAAAACATTAAATAATTATAAACCTGGCAACAAAACAAATTCGGACATCATCGCTGACTCTACAAAAAGTAGACAAAGTAGACCTAACAATGATTTAAGTCCACGAATAGAGTTAGTGTTGTGTGCTACGGAGTATATGCGTGTAGGAGCATGAATTAAATAAATTTACGATTTTATCTACTGAAGACAGCATTCAGCCGCGGGGGTTTTGGAATACTGTAATTCTGTCCCTCCATCGTTTCTCCACCCCCCCTCGATCTATTACCTACAGTAAAGTGGTGAGTGGTGGGGAGAAACTTGCGGCATCATTTAAAGGTGAAGGAAAGAAAAGGGCGTTATCCGCCTATAATCGCATCGACAGGAGACAAATAACTGTCAATAACAATTAATCACAGATACAAGCATTTAAAGTAACGACTTGGAACTCGAATATGTTCGCATATTAATTGAACACTTCACGTATAACAAGCGCATAAATGTGAAACCGGAATAGGCATATGGATGACCATTACGGTTTCACGTTTGCATACCTTTAGGTGTTTATATCTCTCTATACATAAAAAACACAGTACATGAAAAAAAAAATTTAGAACCCTTCGGAGACACGCCTAATATCGTGCAGGACGCTTGCTTTAACACATCTGTAAAAGTTCGCCAGCCTGCTGCACTTAGGGTGCAGTCAAAGTTAAGGAACAAATAAAATCTGTTAATAAGATGTAAAAGGTATTTTACACACTACACTGCTGTAAGCGCATTTCCTAATTTTTCTCACCTGTCCAATCTTTATTTAACATTGAGATGGAATTGTGCCGTACACAACGTTGGCGTTGGAATTGTCTTACATTGTCGTAATTCATCAGTTCTGGCCTTTTTTTGTTTTTTTTTTTTTTGTTTTCCGATGAGAAGATATTTACATTTTTTATTTATTAATTTATTTTTTTTTTCTCTTATAACTAACTGTCTTCCCTTTAACAATGCAGTTATGTTTTCGCTCGCACTTCCCCACACAATTCATATGACATTTTCATGGTTTTCCAGCTAAACTTGTGTCATTTTATCGCCTCTCTGCGCCAATTTATCTCATAAACATGCAAACATAAACTAGGCTTTACTCGCGTCCCCTCCCTCTTTCTTAATAAATTTTATTCATGTGTATATATATATATATATATATGTATGCATATATATAGTAAGAGCTGAAGTTTCGCGGTATATAGGTTGCGTTGTATTCTACGGTACCCACCATTCATTTCACTGTCAAATTGTTGATCGCATCAACATAATTCAAAACATTTTACTAGTTTAGTACATACAATGCGATGCAGTCAACAACACCTTGCAGAGAGGTAAAAATAAAAACTACAAGACAGAGGAAGAAAGAGAGAGAGAAAGGTAATTGAGTAAGAAAATCCGAGCGATATATTAAAACTCACATGGTTTGTTAGCCTCTAATGAAAATTAAGCAAAAGGTTATGCTCGTTCAAGTTCTTTAAAGTTTTGCTTTTCTTTTATTTGCAGTTCTTTTTTTTTTTTTTTTCTTTTTATAGACTATCCTATCATCATAATGATTGTGTTGCAATTTTTTAGAAACTGTTGTTTTTCTGCTTTTTGTTTTTGTTTTTCTTTTTCATTAAAAAACTAGTAAACTAATCTTTATAAAGTCAAGTTAGTCGTAAGACAGAGACTTTGGTTAACACAGTTTATTAAGCAGAAACAAAAACAATTAACAAACAAACCCCGGTCATGTAATACTCTACTCTATCCTGTCAGGGACCGACTTGTGTCCCTACTTTTTGAATAAATTATATGCATAAGTGAGGAGGTGAGGGGAGGAAGCAAAGCACGGACAACTTAAAAAAAATTAAAGGTCCTCTTGCTCCATAAGCTAAACTATTTCTATCTCGCTCGCGCTCCCTACCTCTCTCGGAATGAAAACAACGGGCCACTTCAGCTTGTTTAAGGAGTAGAAAAGCAATAGAAGAGACAAAAGAGTGACTTAGTAAGAAAAGATGGTTTACATATGGAACTGTGGCAGAGAATCGGACGAATCAGCAGATTGACTGATTTCATATTTAAAAAAACAAACCGTGTTTTCTTTCCTAATCGTAATTGAAAACATGCTGAGCTAAGGTTAATAATGTATTGCGCTCAACGCCACATGTGGTGTAGGGTGTAAAAATCATAGAAAACTCAATATCTGGCCGTTGCGTTCTTTTTGCAATTAACTGCATAGTTGAGGTTCTAGACTATGACTGACTATACACACAAGCAATCACAGACAGTTAGCGTTATTCTAAGGTTTGTTCGCTACCTCTTTCTATAAATTGATAAATGGTTTAGACGTTTTTTTTTCAACAAAAGCAACAATCATAAGCTTAAGTAAATAATTTTTATATGCAATTAATCGTAAAAATTGTATTTATTTTTTGTTTATTAATAATTATTGCAAATAATTTTATATATGTAACTGCATTTAATGTAATTCCTAGAAGATTTTATTTTGAAAAAAAAAAAAAAAAAAAATCTTTTAATTGTTTTTCCATTTCTTTATTAATTTCGAGGAAATAATTTGGGTTACAGTCGGTCAGTTAGTCAGTCCGCTGTGGAATGCAATCAATGTTCAATTGTCAATTCGACTAAATGTTTACTAATTGTTTGTTCGTTTTAGTTTTGTTCGTCTGTTCTAAGCCTAGAACAGTGCGGTGTTTCAAAAACAAAAAAAAAAAGAATTTGTTTTTGTTATATGTTCGTTTTTTGTTTTTGTTTTCGTCTTGTTTATTTATTTATTTTTTTAATAATTTCACGCTTTTAATTGCTTGACGATGCGCAACAAGTGCGCGTGCGCAAAACGTGCATTTAATATCACATGATTCGGTCGGTGTTGGTGTTGGTGCTGGTGTTGGTGTTGCACTTGTATTTAATCGTTCAAGTTTGTTTGATGATCACACACACACACACACAAACACACACATCTTTACACTTCTGCTCATATTTTCGTTGATGTACTTTTGCCCATTCGTTTAATTCTATGTTCTTTTTGTTTTTGCTTTTGTTTTTGTTTTTGTTTTCAGGAAGTTCAATTAATTGCCGGCTGATGTTCAGTTAGCTTAATATTCATTTTATATTGTTATTGTTGGTGCTGGTGGCGTTAGATATTACTTCAATTTAACTGTTGTTATTATTATTATTATTATTATCATTACTTTTTTTGCTCTATTTTTCTTCTTTGATAAGTGAAAAATTAACGTTAAATAAACGTAAGCAGCAAGAAGAAGAAACAACTTTTATATTTACTGCACGCTATCTTTTACTAGTAAGGAGGGTTCGCTTTGCAAGTGACGGCTGATTCATAACAACTAATAAATCACTGTATGAATGAAATATAGAATCTTTAGCAGAAACTCCTTGGGGGCCACACTCTTGAATTAGTAAAAATTAACTTTAACTAATAATTACACCAAAAATAGGAATAAACCTATAAATGGCTCTAGCACGAAGAACTTGTATTCTTCAATTCGATGGACATTTTACAGGGGGGATGTAAGTAAAGAAAAATATACGAAAATAAAAGCTACAGGTCCCTATAATATCCTCAATGTTTTCTGAAATTTCAGTGGCGGTGCACAAAATAAAAATCATAATAAATTTAAATATGATGGTGGGCTTTAGTATTACTTGCCTCTAGTACTCTCCAATCCTATGACAGTTTTACGAGACATATCTAAAGAAAAACATCATAAAATGGAAACTGTAATTGACTCTGATGCCAAGAACTCATGTTCCTGAAGTCTGTGGAGATTTCAGGGAAATCAGGGAAAATTCAAAATATAATAAAATAAACACAAAAGTGAATCAACTTTTGCAATCGTGGCTAAGTTTGAGGTTTTGCCAAAAATCAATAGCCTACCGGGGAGAACAAGACGACATTGCACGTACTTTGCACATTCATTGGCTACGTAACAGAAAAAAACAAATTTCAGTTTCTTGATGAAACGATTTTGGCAAAAAAAATAAAAGAAACTCACTGTCTATCGAGAACCAAGAAGCGAACAAAAAGTAATTGAAAAATGCCGCAATTAATCTGGAACCGAGTTGGGAAAAGTAGATGTAGAACTGATATGATGATTAGTTTTGCTGCCTTTACACAACCTTGTAAATACAAAGAGAGAGGTGTACGCATTCTGTGGTGAGACTTACACGTCTCATGGCTCCGCTGAACTATGTTAATGCGAGCAGCCTGATATATAAACCTGTTCATCTGTAAGTCCCTTTGCCTCTGCCCCTCTTAACCCATTAAACCACTTTTCCGTCCAAGTCATTGGTTTACATGCTCCACTACTTGGAGCTCATCCATCAATTAATTGTCTGCAAAGCTATTCGCGCGTTTCCTTGAACACCCATTTACTTGTGCTTCTTCTCTTAGGCTTAGTTCAGGCTTAGTTGCCGATTATACTCTCCATTCTTTGGGAAGTCTTTCAATCTTTCGTCCGTCTGTCTTCATCTTCATGATCTTTATTTATCACAGTGCTAAGATATATGCTTTATAAACCATTTAATTGGTTTTTCGCCAGTCTTTCCCTCCCTTTCCCTATTTGTCGCGAATAATCTACAGCTAAATTATTCACTTTTCCTTTGTTTGTTTCCTTTATTTTCGTTAATTCTTTGATCTTTTTCCACTCATTTCTTCAACTTATCCATTCCATCCGTCGATTCTTCTGTCATTCTTATCGTTCTCCTATTCATTATCTCTGTTCGCCTGGCCATTGTGGAATAACAAATATGTTGATCCGCAACTAATATGCTTGCGTTTAAGCGATGGGTATCTGAAATTCGTTCCAAGCTTTCCTATATGTTTGTTTATTGTTTTTCTTTTGCTGGCACCATTTCTCTGTTTCGTAAATAATTAATTAAACCGTTACATTTTAGTTAAATAAAAATCTAGTAAACTAACAACAAATTTTGTAGTTCGTTCTCTCGTTTAAAACTGTAGCGAAATTTAACTAACACAAGCACTATGATCACGATCATGTACTATAGCAAATCGTGTTTGTTTGCCAACTTGTATATTTTAAAAGACAAAAGAAAACAATTTTAAGAAAATCAATTTTTAAGGGCTTCACGTCGCAAGACAGCTTTGTTCCGAAAAAAAGGAAAAAAAAAGGTGGAAAAAAAACAAAAAAGAAGAAAAATACATAAATAAATAAACATAGAAAAAAGTCATAATAATAAAAATTGAAGTTAATGAATGAGCTAACACTAAAATAAAGTAAAAAATCTAAGTGAATTGTAAGCAAAGCTCATTTCGCTTTAAAGTAAAATAGCAATTAATGCAATACATAAAGTATTGCAATTTAATGTTGCTGTAGTATAACAGTAATTAAAGTTTTAAGGAAAATGTTAAAAACGAAATGATTTATGATCGTGTTTTGAATGTTAAAAAAAAAACTTATACACACACACACACACATATATATATATATATAATATAATAAAGTTTTATTTAATAAAAATTTAAATTTATGCCGTTAACTGTAGTTTTCAAATTATGCGCAACAATATAAGAACAACAACAACAACAACCAAAATAACAAATTGTAATTTTAAAGGTTTAAGAAGCAAAAAAAATAATAACAATAATTAAATCAAAAAACAAATAAATAAATAAATAAAACGGCGGGAAAATTCAAAAGTTTGCAAAAAACCCTTTCTAGCCGCCCGAGCAGCCATGAAAGGCAAACGAGTAGAAAAAATTGTCATCTTTTGCTGCTGCGATATTCAGCAAAAGCCCTGCTTGTAATGTAATTAATTTCTGCTTGGCAAACTTATGCTCAAATATATAATATATATATATATATATACACACACATACTTATGTACCTTTGCACACATTCTTTGACAACTGTGTGACAACATTAACTTAACAATAGTTTCTTTTACCATACTTGTTGTTGTTCTTGTTGTGTTGCTTTCATTTAAAACGCTCTGCACACAGACCCCAACACGTAAACAATCTTATTTAGGTTTGTCGCTCATGTCATAATATATATAACTAAAAAATGTTAAAGGAAATGTATGCAACATGTTCAAAATACAACAACACCAACAACAACAAGAATAGCAACAATAACGATAAGCAGAAATAACAACATGAGCAGACAATGTCACAAAGAGAAATTCTTTTTTGCAATTTCGTTGTTTGGTAAACACTAATAGCAGGCTTAGATGAAGAAAATTACACTAAAATTTTTAAATAACTTAAATATTAATAAGCAGGCAGCGAGGCAAACATAAACATGAAAAATTAAGCTTTAACGTCAAACTCACTAACATGTCAGTTAATCAAAATATTATTTTATTTATTTATTTTTCCTTCTTTTTTTGTTTTTTATGTAGTCTTTTTTTCTTATTCTTGTTGTTTTTTTTCCGAATTAAAAATAACAAAAAAAAAAAAAAACAGAGAAAAAAATTAAGAAAACTTTAAGATTCCCACGTCAAACAATTAAACTGAATAATGTACCATGTTGTCGCTAATTCATTCAGTCTTTCATTTAGCTTTAAAGCCTCTTATACATATGTATATATATATGTATATACATGGGCACACACAACCACAGGCACATTTTAATTTAATCATAATTTATCATATGTATAAGAATTCATATTAAAGTAAAAAAAAAGCGACATACAAAAGAGTTGAGCCAACTCTGTATAACAACAACAATGACAACAAAAAGAACAAGGCAGTTAGTTAAAGAAACCTTATGAAGAAAACAATTATTGTGAGAGAATTGCGAGAATCATTATTCTAGAGGAAGTTCCTCTTGGCTTTAGTTTGTAACTTCCTAAGTTCTATTCTTGAATAAAACGGAGAGAAATTGGATTAGGTATGAAAAACAGATTACAGATCAAGAATGTCAAGGTCAAAATTTTAATAAAAATTTAGGGAAGCAGAACAATTTCCAATGCGACCTTTAAATCTCTCCCTTTGTCTCTCTCTCCCTCTCTCTCTCTCACTCCCTCACTCCCTCTCCCTCTCTCTCTATAGATATTCACATATGGTGAAGTCAAAAATTGCCCTTTTGCTTACAAGATCAGATGTGAGTTAGAAAGATGAGGACGATACCTTAAGAAACAATTTTTTACTATTCTCTTAAACTGTAAGTATTGAGTGTTGTCGAAGACTATCAACATTAGTTGCTAGTGCTGTCAAGTTTGGGCAGCAGTTATAAATAAGGTTCGGTTGAGCTATAATTGTTGAGCAGACATAGCTTTCTTCTGCTCCAGAAGGCTCGCCTGAGATTTAGTCAAGTATTACAATGGCTTAAATTTAAACCCACCCCCACCCAAACCAATGGCTGCGTTTTCACTTAATCTGCCCATCGAGAAGAGAGAGAAAGTAACATATGACATAAAACAAAAGTCTTGCTTTAAAAAAGTTCGCTCTAAGTGAAAAAAACAAAAATATTTATATAACGAATTAGTCACTGAATTGCTTTGACTGCTCCATAAGTCATCATCAAACACCTGAACAAAGATTAGTGCAACGTTGCAATGATTGCATTCAGCTTGGCAGCAAACTTCTTTGACAAGATGCTTCAATTTATGCCTCAAAGTATATAAATTCTTGGCCGGATTCAGTTAAATCTGTCCGTCTGCTCGTCTCTCCAGCTGTCTGTCAGCGAAACTGTGAACGATTTGTGGTCAACATTCTTCCGTTCGCAAAAATAAAAATTTCGCTTACAAGTTTACAAAAGAATTTGAAAATGAGACAAACTTTTCGAAGGGCTTGCCTACAACGCCCGCACGCCTGTACAACTGATACTGTGAATACCTTTGCCTTTTGTATCTTTGCTTGTCACTCCTAAAGTACAACCCATACAACATTTAAATTTTTTCGCTTTTATTCTGAAAATAGAACAAATCGGCACCGGCGACCCGAGTACAAAAATGTAAGTCTTTTCCTATTTAAATCTCCTTTAAGATAATGATGATGACTATAAAAGATGTGGTCACGGCCGAATATAATTTACTTACTGGTTTTTTCTTAACATCTATTTTTTTAAATAAAACTTTCTTCTGAAAAACGTTCAATTCGGATGAGGCCGTTCTCTTTGGAATTTATGTAATAAATTGTTAAATAATGAGAAGGTACTCCCTAAAGTAATCGACTATATGTATATAGTATATTAAGAGTTTAAAAGTTATGTTGATGGTTAAAAGTTTCAAGAGAAATTTTTAACTTGCTATACAATAAAAATGGCAAACTGTTACGACCGTCCTGCCGTCATGTACAATAGGAGCGTAGCACCTCCTTCTCCCTGCGTATTTGTCTTATATTTTAAGCCCAGCTGCAAATCCTGTTTGAGTTACCCTGCATGAACACTGTGCCGCATGGTTGACGGAGGACAAGATCTCAACGGAGTCGTATGAAAAGATAACAAATGAAATCATGGAAGACACTTTTACTTCCAGTACAGCACACCCATAAAACTATGACGAAATGTGCACCAAAAAGAAGACAACATCGCGATGATATCATTACAAAGTGTTTAAAAGACAGCAACTGGTCAAGGTGTTCCTGAAGGACATCATTACCGAAGTAAATAAAAATAATTGAAAGCATTTTTAAATAGGAAAAGAAGTTCTCTATACCTCAAAAAACGATGGCCATCCATTAACAAAGTTAAACATATATATGTCGAATAGTTTCGAACTAAATATATATATATATATACACACATATATATGTTTAACATTCTTAGGATACTAAGCAAATCTCATTAAATCAATTGAAATGAAAATCGGGTAAACGTTTCACGTGAACCGAATAGTAAGTAAGCTCTTGCCTGAATGACAGGCACACACACGAACAAACAGACAAAGGCCCACCTATTGCTTTAAGTGTGATTTTGATTGAAGTCGACAATTTTTCATTAGGTTAGTTAGAGAGAGATTTTGTGAAATAAAAAATACTTTTCGCTTCGCTTTCTAGCAGCATCAATATTTCAAATTAATTTCGTTTAAACGAATGTTTGTATATTTAGGATTAATCACAATAAGCATTAAGCCGACGCAAAAAGGTAGTTAAGTGTGGGCAAAAAACAGTCTTTAAATGTATCGCCGAAAAGCAAATACATTAAGTTTATCGTTGTGTTTGTTGTTATCGTGCGAAATACGCGATGCTTTAAACAGAATTCTGATTTTCACTTTGATATCAATTTCAGATGAAGCGGTTAACATGCAAATGCCGTTTGCCATGACATTCGACATTTGACAAGTAAGAAAAGCAAAATTTCGCTCTCGTGGACTCGCTGATGGGGTACTTGAAGGTCATTAGTGAGATCATAAATTTTTAAACAAAATTAATTTTGTATTTTTTTTCTTCAAAATTTAATTTAAATTTCTTTTAATTCTTAATAATTTCGACTCTTTGAGTGATAGGCTTCCCATTTTTATAGGCCTGTGCACGTATATAGAACCAAATTGTCGCAACGGGGTCTTTGAATCAGTCCAATAACCTCTCCGATTCCCGCAAACGATCTCGATTGTTGCAATATTTGGCCTGGCGGGGTATTTGTGAAAATGTTATTTGTTCGGCTTGTTCAGCTCCGCACTGTCAACGGATTGCGTTTCCGAACAACATTCAATAACTTAATTTTTTCTTCTTTTGCACTGAAGTCAATGTGTAGAGCGTGGCCTACATTTATTTAAAACACGTGAAATAACGACTTTACTAAGTTAAGGATTTAAAGTGACTTCTCGGGCCAAGCGACTCTTTTATGTGTACCATAGATGATATAGATCGTAGAGAATTCGAAGCATTCACTCTTCTGGGTATTACGAAAATTCTCAAAATCGTATGGTTTCAATTGCTTGCTACCCACCCACACACTTACTTGACTTTCATAGAGTAAGTTAAGGCAAAAGCACCCAACATTGCCATAACGAATCGCACGCAAGATATTAACTATTATGTAAGCCTTTAACAGCAACATAATTGCATTGAAATATGATTTGGAAAAATGCAGTTTTTCTTGTAGATACCTCGGCCGGGCTAATGCTAGCTTAGCTCAACTTGTGGTAGGAATTCCTGGTAAGTTTTACACACGCACTGAAATCGCATACAATGTAAAGATCGCATTGGTATTCCCCCCTTGATTTGAGGCTCCCGAACACTTGTATGCATCTTTCTCGTCCTTCTAATAGGGAAAGCTTCTAAGGAACAATTAAAAATGAGAAAACCCATTGAAAATAATTTTGGATAAAAAATACCTGTTCAATAGTTCCGCGGAGTATATCTTACAGTTACAACAAGTTTTTGAAAAAAAAAAAACTTATCTTTGTATGTCGATCCGAACATTTGAATAATTTTAGGTTTAAAAGTGTTGTAGATGTATATGGACAGAGGGTGCCTAGGTTTCGCTTAAATGCGAGTATAACTTTCCTAGCTATTATTGTTACTTTTTTTGTGCAAAGTAAGTCTAACTTGCTTTTACAAGCGCACACTTGGGCATACACACACCTTGATGGTAATTTAAAACACGATAGTAATCAATTTAACATGCTAGAGTACACCAACAACATGTTGTCAAAAGTTTTTCTAGCTCTTCGAAATATATTTTATAACTATTCCACCCAGAAACAAAACGAAAATGAACTGAAAAACTATGCACACATAGATATGCATTCATATGAATACATATATACATACATACATATATATAAATGAAAATTTAGTGGAAGAGCAAAGAGATTATTCCTACCTTAAAGAATTCTTTCCATCTTTCATATCTAACGCACTTCTTACAATGAAATGAGTTTTTCTGAGGTTTTCGTTTTTTTTCTTTTTTGTATCTTTTTAGTTAATGAAACCATAAGCCACTCAGAACAATCACGTGCATGTTTAAAACTTACTTTATGCAAGCATAGATACACAGCCATACAAACGTACATTTAAAACATATTTCTTTAGATATTCACTCATATTCTTATGTGTGCTTAGAAAAGATCGTTTCTTCCCTGTGCAATGCTATCATATATAGAACTGCGACGGAAAGCTACGAAAAGAAGAAAAAAATAAATAAATGAAGAAAAAAAAGCGCGCGGCATTTGCTAAGCTTTAATGTTTATTGTTGATGATCGTTTATAAGCAGAACGTCTATCTGGTTGTCTAGTTGACTGTCCGTCTTTCTAACTGTCTGTCTCGTGTATATATTTCTCTCCCTTGGAAATCTAGTCTGCTCTTTTGTTGTTTGTTCTGTTTCTCTTCCTTTTTCTTTTTTTTTTTTATTCCTTTACCAACTTTAACAGAAGGGGAAACAAATTCTTTTTCGCTCGCTTGCTTATATTTCTTTTCTTTTAGTTTTTTATCAACCTGGACATGATTATTGTTGTTGTAAGAAACTGTTGTACGTGCCCGCTTTACGGCTTCTACTCTAAGAGCTTTACATAATAATGCATATTCCTTAGATCCGTATATAAATATATATATGCGAAGGTATTTTGCTTGATACGGTAACGAAATAATGAAAAAAAGGCATAAGATATAGAAACGAAACTCCTTAAGTAATATTATGCCGCACATGCATGAAAGATTAATTGTGTTATACCAGTATATGACAATATATTATGATTTTGCATATTTTTTTCTTGCCTCTTAGTTTTTATTTATTTTTGTTTTTCTTTCTTTCATAGAAGGAATTTTTTTTCCACAATTTTCTGTTACATGCTTGTTATAACGGTACTTAGAATGTTCATCTGAAAATCACTCTAGCAGTATAACGAGAAATCTAAAGCTTGTTCCTATTCCCAGCACCCACGTTTTCACGGAATTCTTAGGGCGAATTTGATTTGAACAATGCTTTGGAAAGAAAAAACTTATAGCGTCATTGCTTTAGGCACACAAAATTTGCAACTGACGTCTGCCTAATCAATTAAATAATAAAACAACTGACTAACATTCCATTTTATATAGCGAATATTCTTCCAGAACTAACGAACCAGCGATAGACTAAGTCAGTCTTAATCAAAATTCATTTCGCTTTTTCCCAAAACTGGATTTATGTGTGTGTTTCCATAATCAACTTCACACTCAGCTCGCATTGTCATTATATACTTTGGCAGCTGATATTATCTGTGAGAAAGTTTGTTTGATTCGCCACAATAGTCTTATCATACATGGAAAATAGAAAGCAGCATTTTCGGCACCGGAAAGGTAAAGCAAGAAAAAAATTATCCAATGTGTATGGAGGAAATGTATTGGCAGAAGACCAGTGTCAAAAATGTTCGGCTAAATTGCCATCCGATGAAGATGCACCGTGTTCTTGAGGAGAACCTGAAGTTGATGACGAAAAAATTAAGGCATTAGTTGACATGAACCCGCGAATGACAACGAATAGCTCGTGCCGTCGCTCAGAGATGAAAATGTCGAATTCAATCATTCGAGATTACAAAAAGACAACTTACTATAGTTGCAAGCATTTGA
This sequence comes from Glossina pallidipes, assembly GCA_000688715.1. Classification (NCBI taxonomy): domain Eukaryota; kingdom Metazoa; phylum Arthropoda; class Insecta; order Diptera; family Glossinidae; genus Glossina; species Glossina pallidipes. The sequence continues at coordinate 99,996 of KK500051.1, forward strand.
GAAAGTCACTATAAATGTCCTCAAGATGGAGGCATAATCACTAATTTTGGAGTCGAGCGTACTTATCTTGCGGCGTTATTTACTTTGTAGTGTGATCGCATATCGTTATATGCATCCACTTTGAAGTGTGACAGAATTATGCAAAGTCAACATAATTCTTTTAGCAAAAAGAAAAACGGGAACTATGTCACACTTGAACTGGCTAAGGATTACATTACGAAATGCAACACGATGCTAGGCGACGAAAAGCTTTTCGTTATAGACCTATTCTTGCTTTGGCCAAACCAATTGCACTAGGAATACTTAAAGCAAGGATCAACAGCAACATGCATTCTCTCGGTCTCCCAGGCGTTTAACTGTCTGAGATCCGATCGATTTTTTCAAACCTAAGCGGCAAGCATTTTCAGTCTCATGAAGCAATTAAACCAGAAAATTAAAACAAAATCAAGTGAAAAATCGTTCAAAAAATGTTTTATAAAAGTCGTTCAAAGTGGCCAGTATCCTAACATCCAGTATGCGGATAGTCCTGCCGTTCATGTGCTACGATGAAAAAGGAGCAAAGGTTACCCGCGACTGTTACAAGGCATTTTTGATTCGATTGAAGGAAAGACGCGATTGCCGAAACATTGCCCAAAACAAGGAAGATGAAATGCTCTATCCGATGGTTAGTACTGCGATGTTGTTTGCCATCGTGTTTTGCTGATCTGGCCCCCGACGTCTGTTTGCAGATTTCACTGAAGCGTATTTTATTGGTCTTGGCAAAATTTGAGATTTTTGTTTAGTCCCCCGAACCACATATGAAAAGCGAAGAAGAACAGTATTCCGACCCATTCGTTTACATTGTTTGGTTAGCAGACTACGAAATTTCTAAATGATCACAAACAAGTAATCCAGTAGCTACGGCAACAACGTGGTTGAGAGGCAAGCATAAAATATTAATAAATAAAATCCAAAGTTCATTTATAATGAATGCCACAGCTTGGAGCAGCATTAAGACTTGATTGTCTTACCTTTAGCAATAATGTAAAGTAATTAAATTTAAATGAATTGCTTAAGAACGTCATATGTTTTTTATGTTTGCTGTTTTCAATTGCTATGAAAGGGCTCGTATGAAAGAAGACATTTTAAAATTTTGTCAGTCTAGCTGCATATATAGACAGCACGAGAATAACCGACAGCCAAAACGATGGAAATCTTATTTCTTTTTCTTTTTTTTCTTTTGTTAAGAAGTTTCAATTTGGCATATATAATATTGTAGATCGAGGAAAAAGCACTAAGAAATTTTTGTCAATTTCTTATTTGTCCAAAATGAATTTTCTTTAAAAAAAATTTTACTTCAGTACATAATGGCCATCATTCTATGATGAGGCAGCGCATCGACGGGTTGTCGACCGAAAACTTATTCGGGTGATTTTCACAATCTTCCTTTCAAAGCAAGCTGAGCTCTTTATGGAAGCCCTGCACACGGTGAAATAAATACTAGTTAGACACCGCAAGCTCCCGACTATATTATCAACGCATCAAATCATCCCGACCCATCTCCCTGAAAGTTTCCTCAATCATGGAAGATGGAAGACAAAGTGTTCTTTATTTATCAATTCTGGTCGCTTTCCTCATTCTTGCGCCTTAATCACAAAATATAAGTATTATCTTAATCGTGGACAAACTTCATCATCTTTTTCGCACGTTATTGTCGTATGTAGCTCAATTTTCATCGTCCAATATCAACGTTTTCAAAATAAGCTTCATTTGACTCGGATCATTTCGTTTGCTATTCACAAATGGCTTTTTAGGCTTTTTACGCTAAATATCAATGTTGTTTCTACGTTCCATCGTATGGTAATGACTCGCAATTGTTTCTTGCTCAACGCTTAGTCTTATAGCGTTCTCACGCGATGACCGATACCGACATTATTTCAATTGTTTTGAGGAATTTCTTCGATTTTATTGACAACTATTAACGAACGAGCGACTTGTGCTAATTTCAATAAACCCTCTACATCATAAACACCGCGAATTTTTTACGAATTTTGACTTATTTTAAAAATCGTATTGCTCTCGATCGCATTAACAAATACTACAACGTTTCTTTTCTTCTTAATTGTTAAAGGCCTTGAAGTATATTTTAATAGGATGAGCGTTCTCAAAATTGCGCTCCTGTGAAACCATATAATCGAAACAACACCACAAAGTTTTTCCCTTACCTATTATTACGTAAGAATATTATTTCAAAAAGATTCAAAAGATTTCTCAGACCGTGGACTTGTAAGTTAGTTGCAGTCGTAGTACGTTTAAATTGCATCAAAAAGTCTCCTTCTTTACAATGGCAACGTACTTGAAAAGTTCTGCGAATGCTTTATTATAAAAACCTGTTGTTTTTCAACGTATTATACTGTAACACCTGTAGGGTTTAGTCACTCCTTTAAAATTTAACCCATCTCTTCTTCTTTCATATTAAAAACTTCAAGTTATAGACAAGAAGGAGGCTAACGTGTTGCCTAATGGTTAAGAAGGCCGGCAGGTACACGGGAGAGTTCGATCCTTATCCAGGGTAGCCCAGCGTAGACCGCGAAGACGATGAGATTACGCCCGGGATTTTCCAGTTCATCGCCTCTTGAACATGTTGTTTGCTTTAATTTTTCATTTTACTTCGGTGTGTACGAACAATATTTTAATTGCGTTTATTTTTCTCGAAACAGGCGTTATTGTCGAATGATGTAGACAGTCTTGCTTTGTTGTTTCCCATCTTCGCAAATGTCGTTCGCTTGTGTTTCGAAATCGCAATTACACAGAAGTTCACCCTTTTCACAAGTTGTGTTTTACCATATCACGGAACGAAGCACAGGTTCATAGCTGGAGAATAATTCCGTATCTTGGGCAGAGTTCATCATAAAGAAGAAGCGTTGAGTGCACTGTGCAAATCATATCAGAACAGTGGAAGTAGGAATATGTCATCATTTTCATTATCTCGAGAACTGCAACAGATCGGAAAAACTCAATCTACTCCCCATGTGACGACGAGTTACTACTATGTATGTTTTTATTGCTCTACAGATATGTTTGGTCAATGTGGGTTTGAGGTCTCTTATACACATCTAGTATGTTTTTATTGCTCTACAGATATGTTTGGTCAATGTGGGTTTGAGTATTCAACACATTGACTATCGATTGGTAGCCTACATATTCGTGAGTCCTTTAAATAAAAGCATTCTCTTTACTCGATAAATTAATTTCGTCCACAAAATTCGAGAGTTCTACACATGAATTGTTAATTAAATTTTGCAATCTGTCGGTTTTTAGTTTCATGCCTTTCTTTAAAATTGCTGCCAGATCCAGTATTTGTTTGCATTAAGAGTATCGCATATGCTCTGCTCGTATTGACGATGAATCGTCTCGATAAATAGAAACATTTGCCAACAAATTGTAATTCAGTTTTTATATCGTCGATTCGCTAAGCCATATCGTGGTGTAGATGAAAGTCCGATGCAAGAGTGGAAAGAGAAAGGGATGTCCGATCAAAGGGGAACGCAATACAGTCATGCCGCAAATACGATAAACCCTATTGGTACACAAAGATAAGACAATTTTTTAATTAATCCTCAATTGTTGGTAGGCTTTAATCAGTTCAGTAGAAAATCATGTCCACACTGGTTCCACTTCGAGCGATATTTGAGCTTTCAAGGGATAAGTTTCCATCACAGCTTGTAATTAGAAGACGTCATGCATTTCAGAGACTTTACATAGCTTATAAGGATAGTTTTTAGAGATCCAGAGTTCAAATGAATATATTTGACGCATGCACTTATGCTAGCATTAATGAACGTAAGTTTTTAAAGGTCCAGATTTCAAATGAGTACATTTGACGGATGCACTTGTGCTAGCATTAATGAACGTAAGAATCGTTGATAATAATTAATTAAAAGTGACTTTCCTTTGCGTAATAATAAAAAATCTATTTTTCACATCGAATAATGCAGCAACAGAATTGCTCGGCCAGAAACAAGTTTTGTGAAACCTGCACAGCAATAACGGTTAATTAACTATGTCTCGCATATTTACCTTACATGTAGAAGACTTAAGTGGATTTAAGCTCACAGATTGAACTTTTTATATCCTATTGTATGGATTAAATGAAATTTACCAAAACTGGAAAGATGAACAGCCCCTAGAAACTCTTAAGTATTTCGGAAACGCTTGCTAAGGCGGCATATGGAATAAATAACCGCGTTTGTGTTCGATTTTAGCCTTATTTATCTCCGGTTGCGATTAGAAAAATATCTGTTCGGTTACTTTTGCTTTGTATATACAAATAATTGATTAATGCACCTAAAACATGTGGCGGTATGTGTGTGGCCATCATGCAAAGCAAAAAGACACCACTCAATTAGATCGTGGGATGACGCATATCTCTGTTATAGTGTAGATGTATCCGTATGACTTTTAGATAGAGCCAACCTTCAAATAACATACAACAACAAAATTTCAAGGCATACTGACCATTAGTTTAAAGGGCGTTTCAGTTCTTTCAGTGATGATACTTTCGTTATTTCCGAAACCAATCATAAATGCCAATCAAACAAAGCAATCACCTAACAATTGTTATTTGGACTCCGCTTCATCGAGACAAAGGCGAGAAAAGCGCTTTCCCGATTTTAAACGTGGTCTCACAAACACCGATGATGCCGACATCAACAGTTGCTTCCGAAAACCTAAAAAGGTTTCCGGAAAACCGGAATGAGAAGTTGTGTGTTAGTAGTATTAGAAGCCAATACATTTACAATTTTACATAAACATTTATCCATGAGAAAATTCTGTTCTGGACATGGCGCGCGTTTGCCCACTTTTGACCAAAAAACAACAACGCATTGATTGCTCTAACACCCATTTGGAGCTGTTTAGGCGAAATTGGAACGAGAAAGGATGAAATATGAGTTCATCCAAAACCGAATCGAGAATAACCATCCGAAGGCAACTGTGCAAAGTGAATGAAAAGAGAAAAGACGCCGAGTAAGGTTATGACGCCCACATTTTGGGGTGCGCGTGATGTTGTAGTCAACGACAATGTTGCGAAAGGGCAAAGGGTCAACAATGAATATTGACATAGTATTATTAGTGCGCTGGAATGGCGATGTTGCAGGGGAGAAAACGATCCCAAATGGAGAAGAAAAAAAAGGCCTTTCACCAAAACCATGCGTGGTGCCACAAATTGATCACCACAATTGCAAACTTGCACGAATTGCACTTCAAGCTGCTTCTACGTCCACCGTACTAGCCCTAAGTAACTAATTATCTGTTCCCTAATCTCAAACAAATGCTTGCTAGAAGGAGTCATCGCCGAAATTCAAGCGTACTTTGAAGGGCAGGACAAATTGTTCGATAAGAAAGGGTTCGCACCAAAAGTTGTGACTTGATCCAACGGATGTATTAAGTGTGCTATTATTTTTTGAAATTAAAAATATTTGTTTAAATAATTCTTTAACTTTTTATTCATGAATCAAATCGCAAAATTAGTCTTCTGAGATAAGCAAAAAAAAAAAGACCAAATAAATTAAATTAATTTTTTCGCTTTTTTTTTTTTGTTTTTTCTTACTTTCATTAATAACAAAACGCGAGCCACATAAAGTCGCAAACATATGGCAAATTGTCGTTTTTGCATACAACATGAATGCACTTTTTTTGCATATGCAAGCACTTTATTAAACTGAAATATTACTTGATTTGCTTGCTGCAAAGCCATAAAAAATCGTATAAAAACTAAATTAAAAAAATAACAAAAACACTGCACGCATGTACACACACATATACATAAGTATATGCTTAGTTTTAAATTAATGATAATCATTTTGAAGATTTCTAAAACTCTATTAGTATTGTGCGGTGTGTGAACGAGCGAAACAAAGGCGAAATAATATAAAATTTTATAATAAATGCGTTTAATAAAATTATTATCATTTAACATTAATATTTTATTTTATAAGGCAAAAGTAATAACCAAATTGCATTCAGAAACATATAAGTGTGCATATGTGTCTGAAGGTATGGGCAAAGAAACTTGTTTTACCTAAAGTCCACTCTATTCTCTCCGCCCTCACCCTCCCTTCTATAACCTAAAGAGAAGTAACATCAAATGTTTAGATATTCAAATGGATTTGTTGTTGGATTTGAGCTAAAGGTATATTTTTGTACTCTGTTCAGTTTTGGTATGGTTTGGATCCGCCTTTGACCTTCTGCGTGTTTATTATTGTTGTTCATTATTATTATTATTGTTGTTGTTTTTTTTTCGAAAATAATAAAAAAAAAAATGTTGTTCTAAGATAAATTAAACACACAACCAGAAATGACAGGTTTTTCTGTTTTTTCATTCACAGAATAATACTTGTGCTGATGCGTCTGTTAATGTTATTGTTGTTGTTGTCGTTGTTGTTGTTGCTTGTAGCATACTACAGTTTATGGTTTTTGTTTTATGAAATTATCAAAAGAGGGTTCATTTAACTTTTTAACAAAACAGCAAAGGCTTCGGCAATCGGCAAGAACAACAACGCCAACAACAATAATTACAGAAAAAGCGAGTGAAAAAACAAAAAATGCGAGTAAAGAAATCTTTTAAAAAAATCTTTTTAAACTCATAAATTTTTTTTCGAAATAGAAAAAAAGTTCACTTTGTTTTCTTTTTTTTTTTCATAAAAGATGCATTTTCTCCTCCTCAAGATCTTTATGGTGAAGTAGGCGTGTTATTAATTCTTTTCTTTCTTTGCTTTTATCGTTTAATGTTTGTTTACCAACTCACACCAGTCCGGTATGCGCGCCTCTTTATGTTTGTTTGTTTTTCTTAAATTGATTTATTAATAAACAGCATAAAAAAAAAAAAAAACCAAAAGCCCAACACAGAGAGGAGGAGAATGAATGAAAGATTTTATGAAAACCAAAAAAAAAAAGAAACATAAATAAATAAATAAAAAAATGAAACGAGAAATTATTACCAATTGAAAGCAAAAAATGTAGCCACAGAATTGAGTTTAAATTTTTATTAATTAAAACATAATTTTTCTGGTTAACATTCATTAAATAATATTTTGATTGTATCCTCTTTAGAGCAGCAAAGCAAAGAAACAATTTATGCTTTACTTTTCTTAATAATTCTTTCTTTACTTTGCAACGAAATTTATTTATCGACATAGAAACAATTAAAAAACAAAAACTGACTTCTTGTCTGAGGTGCCTAAGAAACTGTATAACAATATCAAGTTTCTTTTCTGAAAACAAAAAAAAAGGAAAATAGAAAGAGAAAGTTTCTTAAAAGTCGAAGGTTTTCTTTTCCTCTTAAGGAAAGTTAACAAAATTAGCAAAAGGGTCTTTGTTTTACAAACAATTTGTGGTGCATGGACGTCAGCGAAGAGACGCTTCTAGGAAGTATTTGAATCAAAGTTTAGATCAAATATTTTAATATTATTATCAATATATTGTGTTTTGCTTTGCGTTTTTTAAATTTACTTTACTTTTAATTTTGTTTTCTGTTTTTTTGCTTTGTTACTTTCAGCGCTTTTCCCTATTTTGTCCTTTTCTTCAATGTTGTTTATTATCTTTTTGTTTTGACCATTCATGCAGGGCATGCGGGTTATACATTATACGCACAATGCAGGTCCGAAAGAAAGAATAGGTAAAGATAGATTGGTTCCCTTCGCTTAAGTGCGGATGTCACTGTACATTTTTAGGAAATTTCTTTATCGCCTTAACACATACTTTACGCTTTCTTGTTGATGGAGAAGAAGATTCATATTCCAAAAGAAATTCTTTCCTTGGAATTTCGCTTTTCCCCGAAGACGCTATGAAAAATTCAACGGGAAGGTGACAGGCCTAGTGTGTTACCTTTAAAAAAGGTTTGTATTCGCTTCATATACGTTAGGATAGCATCGAGATATACGTTAAATTGATATGACACTAATCTAAGACTAACTCCGATAAACAAGCGTAATTTCCGATTTTATAACATAAAGACGGCTCAGATTTTTCCGCAGTTCAAGAAAATATATATATGTACCTTGCAAGCCCCGTTTAAGGTGTAATGAATCAAATAGCACTGATTGTGAGTTTATTTCAGCCTTTTTAATGATGATTGAAGTATGACTGTGATGATGATGATGATGAGGATGAAGAAGAAGAAAAGAAAGTCGTACAATCTTTTTAGAATAATTACAAGGGGAACAATTTTAATTTTGGTTCCTAAATGTTTTCTTTAAATCCAAACAACGTTTCCATCCGTACCTACAATTGCATGTGTGATGAATAGAATGCATAAGCAGGTAAAGTAAGCGTACAAGTTATGGAGAAAAGTAGTACGCGTAAGATGACAGATAGAAGAACTTAGAATTACTATTAGATTTCTTAGGGAGCAGAACTTAGCAAAACTTGCTACATGCAAGCCCGCCCACCCTAATGTGCTTCGTTTTCCTTTTAATCGCCGGAGTAATTTTAATTTGAAAAATGAATTCATGCGACATCTCAAACGCATCAAATATTGATTAAGGGCCATGCTCGATATACGGCATGACCACCTATTCGGCTCAACTTTCTGTCCGTGCACTGAATTGAGCATCCATTTGCCCGTCCATTTTAAAACGGCTTTGGAGTTCGTAAAAAGAAAGAGAAACTGCCTGCCTTTTATAAAATGCCAAGCTTTCGTTCGCAGCACTCAAGCGAAAGAATTTGAGAGACAGAACTTTGTCTGAATCACAGAAATAAACTTTAAAAAGAATGATATTTTGCATCTATGTAGCCTTGATTAAGCTTCAAATTTTCCGCTTCGATTTTCGTACTTTGAGACTATTTGAGAGAAATTAAGGTAATCCAAAAAAATAGGTTAAGCTGCCAACTTAATTAAAGCAAGCTAAGGTTAAGTAAGAGTTACCTTAAAGTGGTACTGTAAACCTAACTAAAGTGGTTTGTTCAGTTCAGCAAGTTTCTCTATTTATCGATTTTCACGTGAGCAGAATTTAAAATAGCGAAAATAAATCCGTTTTCGACAAAACAATATTTTTGAAGCTCAAGTCATTTTGCCAGAAAAATGTTTAGTCTATTCCTCTGAGCGCAAAGTTGCAGGCTCCAGTGGTAAGGCAAGGAAACTTAAAACAAGTTGTTTGCGAAAGTGGTCACGCCTTGAATAAACGACTACATATGCGTTTTGCTATTGAAGCACTTCCTAGCGGATCGATCGGAATCTCATAACTTAAAGTGATTGCTGCTATAAGTCAAAAATTTGTCGTAAAAATGTTGTATGCATTTTTCCATTCTATTTAAGAAGCGCGTCGGCCGAGAGAAACAAGTAAGAAGGACTGATTGTTTACTACCTGATGTGGTTGCCGCCATACAATCAACTACGCTACACACCACCCAAAGGTGCCAATTTTAACTTGTAATCAAATTCCGCTTGTAAACAAGTAGTTCCGTCGGGTACGCACTGCTGCAGGCTACACTTTCGCTACATATTTTTTAAAACCCAAAAGCACTTATTATTAATAATCATTCGAAAGGTTGTTCATCAAAAGTGTTTGTAAAGCAAAAAGTTGCTTTTTAACTTAAGAGATCTCCTGTTTCTTTCGATATCAACCAGAGATTGACTTTACATTTCATATGTTGCAGTTGCAGTATTAGAGTCCTGTGAATGAAAAAACCCCAAAAAACTTAAAGTGAGATTTTCATAAGATGTTCAGCAATAGATAATGAAGAGTCTGTTTAAGTAAAAGCAAACAAAGCTCCGTGATTCAAAGGAGTAAACACATGTCTTGACAACCGATGCCCGATACGGATTTCGCACATTTTCCAACTATTACATGTGTTCGTTGTTATCATCATTTAAACAGATTTAAGGTTAACAGATATAAGGTTTTCAGCCTAAACTCGCAACCACACAAACATTATCCACACTTTTATTGCCGCTTTGACATGATGTTTCTCATGTCATTTAAAAAACTCCAACCACCATCGCAAAGAAGAAAAAAAAAGACAAAAGATGCTGTCACACTTACCTTCGCAGGTAAATTGCCCATAATGCTTGCCGGAACTCTTATCACCGCACACGACACATTCGATGTTCTGTTTGGGATCGATTTGTGAGCCACTATTACTACTTTGTGAATGGGAACTGTTCGCTTGTGAGCTGGGCGTCGAACTACCACCTCCGCCTCCTCCGCCGCCACCCGCACCACTTGTCCCCGCACCCGAACCGCTACCGCCCGCATTACTACTTCCTACCAGACAATTCGTTTGTGTATTTTTTAGCATTCCACCTAAATCCTGACCGTGTGAACTTTGATGCGCACCCGATGTTGACGTATGATGACCGCCGGCATTGGCATTTGACATACTTGAGAGATCCTCTTTGATCGTATGATGTTGAGCATTTTGTTGCAGGTTTGTTTGTTGATTGCTGGAAGCCGTAAGGCCGGAAAGATCTTGTTTAATGCCCACCGATTGATGGCTGGTTACGCTAGACGGCGTTGTGCCGCCGCCTGTCCCCACAGAGCCATTATTTGCATTCTGCGTGCTCGTTAAAGATCCAGGCCCAGCCGAGGCATGTAAATGGCCGCCCAAGTTAGGGTCATGCCAAGCGGTGGGTGGTGGCACACCCAAAGCCATAGAACGCGGCAAGCCCAGCTCAAAAGCGGACAATTCCGCACCCGATTGTGGCCGAGGATTGAAAAAACCCGGAGCTGTCGAGGGTGAAGCACACATAACGCCGCCACCGTACACGCTTAAAGAGTTGTGCGTTATCATTTTGGCGGCCGTCGTTGTTTCGGCACAATTATAAGTAGAATGATGCACTTTTTCGTATTAGGTGCCGCAGCCTCTAAGGACAACGGTCTTGTTTTTTCCTTTCAAATTTGATACGAAACCCGAAAAATTATTCAGAGAAATTTTATTATATTTTTCTTTTACTTTTTCTTTTTTTTTTAATATTTTAAAATTCCATTTAATCACTTTTTCAATGAAAAGAAAATAAGAAAAAATTGAAAAAAAAATTAAGACATTTTCTCTTCACATCATCGAATTTTTTATTTTTATTTATTTTTTAATTTTATTTATTTATTTATTTATATTTTTTTATCTTTTCAATATATTTGTTAAAATTTTCTCATGCTTTCATTATATTTGAATAATTTATTTCTTTTCTTATTTAAATTTTTTCAACTTAATTAACCAATTAAACAAATTCCCCCTTAATTTTTTTAAAAAAAAAAAATCCAAAAAAAAAAAAAAAAAAAAAACAAACTCACTTCTTTTCTTTATTTTCGTTTAAACTCTTGAGCTCTTTGTAGTGTCGATTGCAAAAGCATTTACGTATTCATTGGATTGAACCTTTTGATCTTCGAGAATTTCAAAAATTATATGTAATTTTTTTTTTAATTATTTATTACTATTATTATTTTTTGTTTTTCTGTTTTCTGCGTTTGCAACTAATTATAAAAAATTAAATATACATATAAGTAATGTTTAAAGTTTTAAAGAAATGCGCGTCGTCATGCGAGCAGCGAAAATCTCAGCTGTTTTCGTAAGGCCTCTTAGAGCCTGACTGGCAAAACATTCGTGGCAAAAGGTACACGACCCGACCCGACTCGACCACTTCGACCTAACGACATAACACACAAATCTCTCTCATTCCACCACTCAAATCCCACAGATACATTGATACCTTGAAAGGCAACCAAAGCCATCCAGCACCAGCCAGCCAGCCAGCCAACAAACATTGCACTCTGTACAATATACAACTGACAACGCTACCAATCTAACTAATGTGTCGTGGTGTTAGTGTGTTTGTATGTAGCTCAGTATAAGCTATAATACTCTAATATACGATTAACCACCCCGTTGTATGACAGTACAGCACAATGTTCTCTACTCTACTCTATTTCTCTCTCCTCCCGTATAGAGCAGCCGTTCTTCTCTAACTCGCATGTGTGTAGCATCGTTTGCGCTCATGATGATGAAAATGAAAAATACTCATATTCATTGACTCGGTGTGTGCTCTCTATTGTAAGCGGGGCAAGACCTTCGATGTATTTTCCGTGCACTTTTGAGTCACACTCTACTTAACATGCTGCTGCTGTTTATGTTGCTGTTTTCTACGGCTGCTGCTGCTGCTGCTATTGCTGGTGCTGGTGCTGGTGGCTTCTTAACAACATACATTTACTAATTTATATACATACCTATATTCTCTCCTATATGCATGCAGTCCTACTACACTCATAGCTCTTTTGCTTCGTTGAATCGTTTTTCGTTCGTTCATTTTGCATTTTTCTCATTCAATTGGATTTTTTTCCTATATTTTTCTTATTTTACTTGATTTTTTTATTCTTATTTTTATATATAGTACGTATTTTTTATATATATATATTTTTTTTTTTTTTTGGCTTTTGCTACTCAACCCAGTCGGTTAGCTCGGTTAGCTAACTAGCTACCGGCAGTCAGTCAGTTAGTTGATTTTGTTGTTGTCGTGTTCATTTTCTTATTAGTTCAGTTAGTGTTACTGTCGGTTACCTCAAGTATATTTGATTTTTTTCTTTTTCTCTCTCTCTCGCTCTCTCTCTTTGACTTTTTGCTTTTTAGGTTATTTTTTTAAATTTATTTCGATTTTAATCTTTTTTCTTTCTTTATTTTGGTTCAAGAAAAATCTCCACCCAAAAATCAATTTATGGCTTATTTCGTTCGTTTCCCAAATTAAAGTCTTTTCAAGTATTGTAAGTCTTTTGGTTGGCCAGTTGGAAAAGTGCGTTGGTCGTTTTGTTTGCACTTTTAAAAATTAATGTGACTTCATGAATGCGAGCCTCAACTGCCTGTTTGCTTATAAAAATTTAGCACAAACTTTAAGCTAAATATTGGTTAACAACTTACCGACGGTCTTCTGTGCTTGCAAACTTTTTCTCAAACACTAAATAAATCTCGGAAGAAATGATCGAATTCACTTATCGCACACTATCTCAATGAAGGACAACTTTTCCGGAAAATACTATGCGGTTTCATTCTTAAGCAGTGGAAGAAGAAATAAAATCTTTCTAAATAGCTCTTTAAAGTACACTGAATACGAACACTGCAATAAATTGTTTCGAAAGTAAATCAAGTTTAGAAAAGTTTAAAAACGCTTTGCAGAGTATAAAGCTTGCTAATGAAGTGCATGTTCGTTTCATACGACAATAAGATGGATAATTAGGGTTTCTATCTATGTATATATTTTTATTGATATTTTAATTTTTTTTTGTTGCGAAATATACACGTTCTCAGAACTTTTTACCAACCCGATTAAAAGCACTATTTCTCTTATTATGGAGCCATAATATCTGGAGAGTACTATTACACTAGCTCCCATTATGGAAACGTTTTCTTTTTCACCATAAAATTAACTATAATTTTCATCGAAAAATTTTCTATTAGCAAAAAATGTAAGTTAAGTTTATAAAAAAAACAATCTAGTTTTGTTGAATCAATTAATTTCGACTGGTTCGTCGAAGCCTACTTGCCATTGAAAAATGGAGGCAAAATCGTTTCAAATAATTACTATTTTCCAGATTTTATATATATTTTTGTGTTAATGTCACCTATCAAAGTTGAGATAAAAATTAGAGAATTATGAAATGTGAACATTAATTTCGGACGGCATTTTTTTATATAATTTTTGATATATTACCGTAAACTTTGTTGTTGGCAATTTTCCTATCAATGTCTTGCATCTAAAGACACAGCTTACGTCTGTCATATACTTAAGTAATCAAGTTGAAGCTTATTATTTTTTTAGTAGCACTTTTTTCTTCCTCTTTCTTTTGCAGCAGTCTTTTTCTTGGTTCGATAAATGCGGCATACAAACTGTCTCCTACGATTTCAGTGTTAACTATATTTGTTGGGGACATAGAATCTAATTTATTTATTTATTGTCATCTGAAGACGTTCAGGATCAAGTTCAATACATTATATGTGAAATTTCCTACTAAGAAGTTTACTTGGACGGTTTAGCTTAGTTTGACGCACAAAAATCTGCCTACTATGTCCTGTCTACTATAGCAGATATAACTTTTAAATCGTCTCCATCGTAAGAACTTTTCGTAATATAAATCACATGAACACTCCCCTTCAGGAAGAAAAGTGAAGCAGACCCGTGCACATTTTATTCAAAAACTATTTCACGATTAATTTTACATGCTACAGAAGAAGTTTTCGCTCAGAGAAACAGGGACTATTTTTTGTAAGCTTTTGTAAGAAAGATGAGATGACACCCAAACCAAAAAGGAGAGCAAGAAAAATTAGTTTATAGGCGTAAGCTCGCGTAGACTTCGTTTCCTCATACATTACTTTTCAAGCAAAAAACAGGATTCCGCCCATATAAATACTTTCAATATCTACTTAAAAATAGGATGAATTGGCCTCGAAAAAGCTTTCAATTTATCGAAGTTATAGTAACATAAAGATTGGAAATCCCTGCTTTGTTAGTCAAGGATTTTGCAAACAAATTCCTATATCAGGTAGTATGGAAGCCCACCTATACCCATCTTCATGGAATAGTGTTTCAATTTATTGAAACGAAAAGAAAGGATTTCAGGGCAATTGGCTGCGCATACATGCCCTTAAATCATTGACACTAAAAACCAAAAGCTTAAGAAATATTCTATTAATTTTTCTTTAACATCACCTATCGCTCAAGGAAAGCCACAAATTAGTGTAACGCGTGATGGTCAAAAAGTTTCTAGGTTTCAACGCCTCCACCTGTCTTGGAGGCTAAATCAGACGAGCGATCCAGCTTGCAAGATAGTACGCCAAGTGAGTGGGCTGGGAAACCATACATGAGCTACGGTCCACAGGAAAGGACGAAGCATTTCTGCACCTCTAGTTATTTTAAGGCACCCAAATGAGGTAACCACATCCAGCAGTCCGTCTCTTTCTGTACCAAAGTATCCAAAGCGCTATCGCTTCTGCGTAGGTTTTCCGCGGAAAGTACATGACTGGCCGTATGTGATTTTGTTGCCCAGTAATTTTGGTCTACAAAGCGTTACGATTATCGGTATTACGTGTGTTATATTTATGTATGTACTCCTTTTCGGATTATCTGTACTTCTATGTAACTCTGTCTTGGATTTTCATGAATAAGGAGAGAGACATCCAGACAACATAGTCAGGCATCAACTCACACTACTACTTCTCCGGCCCCACCAATAACTAGCAGACTTGCGTGTCAAATCTGGAATCACCATAGTAAATAAATTCTTAGTAGAAGAATCAGCAAGCAGATGATTCCTTGCTATTTTGATGGCTTTTCCAAGACATGATGGTCAGAGAAAAGCGGAAAAGAAAGAGATAGGCAATGAGTGAATTGTTAATTAGTTTTGAAAATGTATTGAATCGAACCTCTCTTAAACCGAGCGAATATCGCCAAATTTTGTCGATAAATTTATATATAAGTTTAAGAAGATTTTGATTTGACACTTAGTGGGTTCGAAAGTATTTGCCTAAGAACTAATTTTATCTGTTTGCGCCTATCTTTATGCCTCCTGTAAACAAGTTTATCGGTGGTTTATAAAATTTCTTCTTCATGCTGATATAAAATCAAATTGGAAAAATGAGAACGTGGACGAAATAGGCTTTAGATCTTCCGACAATCTATTGCTTACGAACTGTCTGTTTTATAGCGACGCAATGCGTAGTTTAAATAATTGGGTCGTTGTAGATTTTGTGATGATCTCTAATTTCCAACACTGTTGGTAAAATTGAATATTACTTTTCCAGTAAAAATGAAATATATATTAAGTAGAAGGTCTTCTTTAAAAGTCTGATTTTTTCATAAAATAATTGGAAAATACTTTCTTCAGATTGTTGATGGGGTTCCATAGAAACGCATTCTAAAAGCATTCTTTTTTTTCGGAAACGAAAAATATTTCCTTTTAAATTTGTATTTTTTTTCAAAATATGATTTCATTTTTTGTGTTTTTGTTTTTAAATACAGAAAAAGCATTTCAAAGGTTTCACTCTACCTACGATATTTATAATCTCTAACAAATACATGCTCATCTTAATACTATTAAGTACGAAGTTTTCGAATGACTTGTGTTTAAAGTATTAAAATCTGACATTTGTTAATTAGATTAGACGTGTGATGAAATTGAATACCGTTTTCACAATAAACAACAGCAGCAATAGTTACTTATCAGCCTAATAACAATTATCAAATATTTCAAAATATGAACATTAAAAAAATGTTATCATTTTCTTGTTTTTTTTTAATACCAAATTCCGACAGAAAACAAGCTGATAACTGGACAATGATAGAGAAATGTGTATATTTAAAAACCGCATCACAGCACGAAACGTAACGGAACTTTATGACAACAATTTAAAATTCAAATAAGTTTTTATTAAAGTGCATACGCACACACACACGTGCGGTAACGCATTGACACTAACACGAAACTGCTAACTGTTATGACAGAGTATACTGTCATATCCGTGTGTATCTATGTATGCATGCGTTTGTGCGAGAAAATATATTCAAGAGTCCTTTCGATATGTATGCATATATATATATATATATACATACAAGATGTACATACCAACTAGAACGAGCAAACAAACGAACTCCTGTATATAAGGGCAAATAGTGTTATGGTACTTTGCACTGCATTGCACACAACTGAATCAGACCATAAACACCCCAGCCATTGCATACGTACTTATATAAGCAAAATTTAAGTAGAAGTGTATTGTGTAAGAAGCAGCATATACATACACTATATGCACTTTTTTCTTCTTCTTTTCCTTTTACGTTTTCGAAAGCAAAGTTTACGCCATTTGGAGCAAACGTACAATTGGATGATGAACGAGTAAGAGTTCGCCTAGGACGCATGGGGTTGGCCTAATATATTTTATTAAACTTAACCAACCTAGATATATATACGTCGTATATGTATGTATATATGTATATATATATCTATATATATATGTAGACATATATACATATGTATGTAGGTGTGCGTATGTCAGTGTGCTTGCAGAGGTGGTATTCACCACCTCTATAAATGGCTGTAGCACACATTTACCGAGACGCCCCCTTTGACTTTAAACAACTTGTTCATGTTGGGCTTCTTCTTCTGTTTTTGACGATTTGTGTGTTTTTTTTCTTTTTTTTTTTCTATAATATTCGGTGGGAGTCCGAGTTCAAGAAAACACTCAAGACTTTAATGAAGATTAGTTTAAAAAAAATCACTTCTTCTAACCCTTGCTTTTAATTGTAGAAACCTTGAGAGTAAGTAAATAATCGAATAGGTTGGCTTTGCCCTCTTATTGGAATCTCGGCTGAGTAATCAACTCATTTTTATTCGTTAAGTTTCTCTCTTCTCTCTCATTTCGTTTAACTCATAAAATTTGCTCATGTTTTTCCTGTTTTTTTTTCTCTTTTGGTTTCTTTATCTATTTGCTGTAGAGAGTTAGGTAACGCCTTCCGTTTACTTTTGCTTATAGTTGTATCCCTTTCTATCTTTTTTTTTTCAATGCTGAGAGCATGTATGGCCTTTTCTAACCTCAATATAAGACCCATATGCTTATCATTAACTGTATCGGAATTTCTGAAACTGTCGCTTTTTAAATGAAATAAATTACGTTCGCTCACCATATCACGTATGTATGTATATATATATATATGTATATGGTTGTATGCGACAGCAAAGGAAAATGTATTAAAAACAAAAGTAACAACAATTTTGTTGCCATTGAGTGCCGCTAGATGTCTCGAATTAGTTTCGAGAGCAATGCAATGGCCTGCTACCCCAAAAACGAATACATATTCACGTTACAATACTTTGACTCATATAGGTAAATAGAAAGGATCCTTAGTTTATTTACTATTAACAATCTATCTCTAAGAGGGCTCCGTACCTCTTCTCGGTCGAATGCAACCATTTTTCTTCTCTTACGATTGTGTTTTTCTTTTAGTTATTATTGAGGTACATTTTAGGTTATGGTTGGCTGCCAAAGTCAGAGTTTTCCCGTTGCTCCTTTTTAACTCAATTCGTATAAAAGTTCGCGCATCCGTGCAGCACCTCCACCTTTTTAGGTTAAATACTGACACCTACACAGATGCACATATATATTTTAGTGACTACACAATAAGGTTCAGGTTGTAACAAATGCTGCCGCTGGTGTTGTCTAGTGGATACTTTTAGCTTTTTATTTACTTGATTTTCCCTTTTTTTCCTTTCTGGCGTTTTCTCTTCTTCTACTTTTTTTGCATGTCTCTTGCGTGGGTGTATGTATGAAATTTCTTTCAAGTTTGTGGAGAGACTTTTCTGGTTTAATATATATTTTAAGACGAACTGTAAGAATACATAAGTAAAGAACTTCAACTGTGTGACTTCTCCGATTCGCTTTTTGTGCTCTATGTACACTACTTGTGGTTGTTTTAAAGCTGCTCTTTCTGTAAATATATGTACATACCTATCATGGTAGGAATTCAAATGGAAGATATTTAAGGCAATTTTTTTGTTTTCTTCATTAAATCAATCTTTACTGCAGTAGGAGCTATCAGAATTTAAAATAAAGTAAATGCTCAGCAATTTCGATGAAGCGGTCAGCGAAAGGGCTAATGGGGAATTCGTGAGTTTTTACGAACTTCAGAAACAAGTTGCAATTGCTTAAATGGACTCCTTTTTCGAAAATTTTATTAAAAAATTAAAATAAAACACGAAAGCAATTAGGTTGGCAAAAAAGAAATTTCGCTTATTTCCCATTACCTGATAAATGCGTTGGTATTTGGCACATTTGGGGGACTGCACGCACTGAAATTTGCCAAATTTCTTCTTGTTATCGATTTTATGTAGGTTTCCTATGATATCTATGTTGGTACGCATTGCATGTTGCCAGCGTAAACAATCCGTTCCATGCCTGCAAAGTAAAAATTATCTTATTTTGCACGCCATACCAGCAGGATTACAACTCATTTAGTAGAAATAATCCGGCCATATATCCCAAAAAGCCAGTCGGTTAACGTAAAGTATTCAAAGGACCCGTTTAAAAAGTGATTATTAACTAAAGATATCTACGGATTAGATAACCAACTTTCAAGGCAGTGTTCTTGCTAAACTTATATAATAAATTTTCACATACAAATCGACGAGAGACCTTTAGACTAAGCCTCTTGCCATAAATAAAGTTTTAAAATCATGGGTGAGTTATCAGCGTTTAGGTAGACGGTCGCTGTACAAACAGTGAATGCTGTAACGGGATGTGTATAGGTGTATCGTTTCAGTGTACCTGTCTATACAACAACGTCATTTATAAACAATTGTTGGGGAAAACACAACACACACACAAACATCTTCAGCATATAGCTCTCACCTACGAAAAACTTAATTAATTAAATAATTCTATTAATAATTTTATTAAGATTCAAGCAAGGAACTTCTAGTTCCCACTGAATCTTTTCTACAAAACAGATCTCCTTATTCAGTTCAGTTCTTATTCAGTTTTGTCTTTAAGGGGAACACAAAAAAAGTTTGTAACGTCTTAAAGCAAAAAATTAGGAACCTAAGAGGAGCATCGAAAGAAGTACTTGCTTGCTTTGGTGAAAAGAGGACAAATTTGTTCACCCGCATACTTCTCTGCTAGGGAGGCCATAAAAACTTTTAGTTTTGATTTTACGACGAAGTAATCCATGCACGTGTGAGTGCCGTTCTTATATCGCCTTCCAAAGCATTTTCTCTCGACAGAAGACAAAGTGCTCCTTGCGGTGGCCTTCCGGTGCGATGCGCTTCTCATCAGTTTATCGGCGGAATGGCCACTTGTCTAAATGTTTTATTGGTTGTGCTTCCCCTTAAATTTCCTGAAGACGCTAAGCAATGAGATGCTAGATGACTCATACGCACCTGAGTACGTCGTCAGTAGTAAGACCGCTTTCTATGAGCATTATTATGAGGGTGCCAGCTATCCCTTATCCAATTAACCCGTTGTGCGATCGGGAGCCCTTAAGCACGTGAAGTCACGGCAACCTGCACAATAACTTCTAACAGTGAAACTACATCTATATATATATATATAGAGTTAAATAAAGCGTAGATTGAATCATATAAAAATTTGAAGAGATATTATTCATACGCAAACTCCTAATGACTGGGGATGGACTTCATTTTTATTTTTTTTTTTATTTATTTGTTTTTTTTTTACTCCGCATATTTAAACCAAGACATCATTGTTTTTCTATCTCCAGCTGTTTTATTAAAACAAATATCCCACAAAATCGTATTTGCGGCACATAACGCCTTATTATGACACTTTCAAGCGAGTAAGGACAGGCAACGACAAGTAAAATCAAATTAACATACGTCGTGAAAACAAATCATAAAAAGGTGAAAATGCTCTTAAAAAAGAGAAAAAAAAATGTAATCTAAAAATCTTAAAAAATAAAGCAAAAAGTAAAAGAAATTCTAAGCAACAAATATGCAAAAATTGTAACAAAAGATGTAAATTTTCAAAAAGAAAGCGAAAGTCATGTAGGATATAAACAAAGCAATATTTGCCTTTAAGTGAAACTACCCCCTAAATAATCGCATACAAATGTCCAGCTGCGAGCGTAGATCTGATTGTTGGATTTGTGGCAGGACATGCTCAACCATTGTTGCTTACCTGGTATGTGAAGCAAATTTACGATTATTACGGTTAAACGTATATGCAGAGCAGCACCCAAAAGACGATTATTTTGTATGAAAATCTGTTTAAATACAAAAAAAAAAAAAGGGGAGAATGTGTGAAAAATTTATCTACCCTTCGATATTGAATTTTTCTCGAATATTTCATGAGAATCTTAAGGATTCCGAGCGTCGGCTTTGGTGTATTATGCAAAAATCTTCGATTTATTTGCGTATCATTGGGAAGAGGAATTTTCGGCAAAATCTTAAATAAATGTTAATTGTTTCGATTGTCATTCGCTGTTGATTGTCCAAGTAAATGCAAGAAAATGTAAAATCTAAAGAAAGTAAACTTTAATTACGGTCTGTAAGATGTGTCTGGGACATGTGACGACTTTTTAATGATTACTAAATTTTGCTTAACAACACGTAAGAATACTATAGTCGTGCAAGACCGATGATTAGATGCCCTATGGTAATTCAATCATTTTCTTAACAATACACCAAAAATTATACATAATTTTTATGCAAATAAATAATTTTCTGAAAGCCCTCTTATTGCAGGATACTCCGATACGAAAACTGCGGTAAACTTAATTTAGATTTTCCAGTTGCTTTCATCATAACGTACCACATATTACACCTTGCCGTGATAGAAAAAGCTTGCTTTCATGAGAGCCCCTATATATTTTAACCTACTAAGGACCAATTTTCATCATAGAATATTATTGGCATAAAAAGACTTAATTTTTATTAAAATCCTTATATGGGGTGGGATCCAAAGAATAGAGCTCTGTGGTCCAAAATCGAGAGGGTTCATTTTTATGTCCAATTTTTATTATGAACGAATTTTCATCAAAGAGTATTGAAAATTAGCCAATTTTTCCATACAAAGATTCGGTTTGGTAGGAACCTTTATATGATAAGGGGTTCAAAAAAAATTGCCCGTTCATACTGCTACTGGTAATACTATTACTAATCGAAAATAAGGCTTTATATGCGGAGTGGCCGAGAAAGTGATCCGATCCGAACCATTTTCAATACCATTCGTCCTTGGGCAGAAACGCTAATCGATCCGAGCAACGATTAGCAAAACGAGAAACCCCCGAAATTGGTTTTTTGTTTATACCTCAGGAAAATGCGACAACAAGGGCTCCCTTTTTCGAAATAAGAAAAACATTTTAAAAATAATCGCATTTCAAATAGAAAATAATTAAAAAATACTTTTCAAAAATGGTAATAAATTTGATAGTAAGGCAATAAATGTTAAAATTAATTTATTTGAATTTCAAAGAAAATAAACGAAAACACTTTACTGTTATGAACACAACTGTGTCGAATGTTTCAAGTAGCGAACCGTATTACCTATGACAAGCACGAGATGATCAATGATTGTACAAAAATAGAAACTCGTATGCGAAAGGGGTGCATCTCCTTGAAACGGAGAGCACCCTTTCTTTAAGGCAGACAAACAGACAGGCAGACAGACAGACAGCATACTTGAGAATGCATGACAAAATTTTATCAATACTTCGAGAGTATGATTTAAACACTTTTTCGTTAAAAGTGTTGACATAATATTTAGCGTAGCACGAGCCATTGTTCGCTAAGGCTGCATGCGTTTGAATGGATTGTTTAGAAACATATGTTGGGAGTAGGAGTAAATTAACCACTTGTGTAAATATATCTTTGATTTCTTTTAAGTGCAGTTTATAATAAGCTTATTAAACAATTCCTACAACAATTGTTAAATTTTTTGCTGTGTAAGTCTTAAACGGAAAACAAAAAAAAGCAAAGTTGAATTCGAGACAGATTACAGCAATGCGAACGTAAGTAATAGCTTAGTACATACTCGTACACTCGCTCGCACGACCGCATATGAACAACTTCTCGTTAATGAGATTTCCTTTCATTCCATCGCCCGTCCTCCTCAGTATAACATTTTCACAATTTATACGTTGCCATGTGAAGCAGAGATTTTGAAAATTTATTAGTACATTAAGATTAAAATGTATGGTTGTCTGTGGCATTGTTCGAATCTTTTTATGGAAAAGCCTCTCAAGTTGTCTCTTTAACGTTGACATGAAATTTTATAGCATCTACTGAATGCTTAATTGTCTATTTAAGCATATTTGAAATATCTTTGGATCTTCTTTGAGAGCTTAACAAAATCTCTTGTAAAGATAAATGTGTGCTTTGCTTATGCGTTACTGTAAGAAGTTTGTTGATAGAGAAATTACAGGTGAGCTTCTTACAGACTAAATAGCTTTTTGCGAGATCGAGCAAAGGATACTTTTGTTGCACATAATTTTTCACAAAACTTTTTAAAATCATTTAAACAATTATTTAATTATTGCAAATTCTCCCAAAGTCTGTGTGGGATAAGACCGCCAACTGCCACGACTGTTGCTGTAACCTTTCCTCTACCCGATAATGTCTGCTTCCAACATATACTAAGTGCATCTAGTAATAAGCGGTCTAGAATAAGAGCCGGGACCTTTCTCTTAAACAGAATCAATCAATCTGCGATGAGCATTAAAATGCGAAGCTTGATTCTGCATATAAGTAAAAGAGTACAACAGGAGCTTGATGCATCCTGCATTTATAGAACATAAAGTCGGTTTCAATTAATCGATATGTACACAGAAGTAAACACTACGACATATTAGCGAACATGTTGTTTCCATTTCAGCCAATCCCCTCTTTAGACAATACGTAAATACGGTTGCTTTTCACAGGGCTTTGACTTAAAGTAGTCAAATGGTCTTCTTCGACACTACTTGTAGCTGTACTTGTAGCAGCAGGGACTCATGGCACTTCTTAATGGAAAACACTTAATTTTATAGGAAAACATTACTAGCGAATCTATAGCGTTCAAGGTCTTTTAAATGATAATAATAGTGATAATGCCCTCTTCGCAGAGAATTTCACTTTCGTAGGAACTTATTAGTTAATTAGCGAACTATGGCGTCAAAGGAGCCTTTTTTTTTAAAAGAAGAACTAGTTCCTTTTTTGAGCGAAGGAGCTTAATAACCATTACAGAGAAAATATTATACGATGTTTTTGGTTGTGAGCAATTGCCCACCAAAAAAATGTAGGTTGCCTAATATTGGGAAGTTGGGGAAGGTGTCATGGAGTACATTTGTTTTGAAAGTTATACGCAAGTCCATCTTACGCTAAAATTGACATCATATTACAACATATTATAAATGAAAGATGTGTGTATTGAGTCAAGCCTTTGACAATTTTGATAATGTTGAAGTTAATATGAGGACTTAGGACGAAAGTATAAGATATAGAGAATCACAAGAAGTAGTATTTTGCTGTTTGAAACGCTTGCAGAATGTGACAACCCAAAGGTACATTGTTTATATAAATGGCCAAAATAGAAAGACAAGTTAGACTTAATCCGGATAAAAATATTTCAGTCCATTGACAATGAAATAAACATCATTGATCACTAGATTTTGCTGTTAGGCTAATCACACGATTGCGATTTTGGAGTGATGGGAAATGGCCATCCGGAAAACCAGTTCCTTACATATCCCTCAGGGTTACTGTAAAACAATAAGCCATTGTCGTGAACATAAGAAATTTTTAATAAATGCAGTGAAACGCGACAATTTTTGTTTTTTTTTTTTTGCAACCAAACCTTTGAGGGGAGCAGTTTCCGAAAGGAAGAAAAATACCGGCGCATGCAAATTGGTTAAGTACACGCTGAATTCGATTTACAAATGAATAAATATTTATAAATAACCAATTAGCATGGCCTACGTAACTTATTATACAAAAGTATATTAAGTTACAGCGAATGTATGGAGTTGAAGGAGTTGATATAGATTAACCTTTTACTATATCTATCGACTAGGAATCACTTTTTGAATCCATCTAAGCTCGTCTGTCCGTCGGTCTATCCGTCTTGTTCTCTCGTGTTCAACCTACGACCAAAGTAAATTTTTGGAAATATTTTGATGAAATTTAGTGCACTGGAATTGATTGACCCAACGACGGCAGCTATTAAAAATGGTTCTTAGGGAAGTAAAGCTTTTATACGATTGGTAATAAAGCCGAACTTTAATATGAAGATAGGCGAAGAAATGCATTAAGGGAAACGAGGAGTTTGGCAATTTTCGCGGAAAAGAGAATTATCTGAAATTTTTCTCGTTGGCACTCAGTCCTTCGCCACTTTCATTTCAAATTTCTCCACATGCACAACAGCTAGCTTCCGATTTCTTCAAATGAAATGCAAAATCTAATCCACCACTAAAATAAAAAAAATGCACTGCAGTAGTTACACTTAACTCAACGGCTGTTTTAATTTTCGAAATGATTTCTCACAATATTTCCGTTATTTTGCTTATTGTACGTTTAGAACCTTTCTTTTCTTTTCTTTTCTTTTCTTTCCTTTTCTTTTATTTTTTTTTATTTTTCTGTTACACATTTACACTTCACGCCTAATTAATGCAAAATGTATCAAACAATAAATGAAAAGAAATTCATTAAATTCTCTTAGAATATAAAAAGAAAGAAAAATATCGCATAAATTTTAATAAAAACTCCACAGCATTTGTGACACATTTCAAAATCACACAATTGTGTTGCAAGCGAATATGCAAAATTCTTTATTGCAATTGTGCAGTTAAACAACAACATTTTACAATGTTGTAAACAATGACCCCCAAGACCTTTACGCATGAGCAGTTAAATGAATTTACTTTAAAAGGAAAATACATGCAAACGGTTTGATCTACAAATGAAGAAATAAAATAACTTTCCATCGCTTAAGGGTGTAAGGATACCAAATAAATTGCATGGGTACGAAGCGATACGAAATGAAAATCTCGCATTGAATTTTACAAAACGTGAGTATCGTGAGGGGGTAGAGGGAGACCGGACCAAGAAAATAATACCTTCCTTAAGTTTTTCGATATTTAGTGACATAACATTCAAATGCAAGACTAAATTGTTTTAATCGGACCGAAAAAGATTTGCGGAGCTTTTTCCATCGTCGGCAAATATCAAACACTTTGACACAATGTAAGTGTAGGAGCCAAAGTACTCAAGTAAGAGCACAATGGTGGGAGATGCCTTACAACACTTAGCTTTATGCATTTAATCATATTACGACCTGATACGAACCATTTAGCATAGCTTTCGTCCTTGGGCCAAAGCACGGCCATGTGCCAAATTTCATTAAAATATCTCAAAATTTACGGTCAGTTGGTGGAACGAAAGGAGACAAGACAGACCGGCGCTTATACCCTTATATACCACCCGCAGTGTAGATAGAAAAATAGGAGAGACAAGCGAGTGAAGGTAAAGCGAGACTTGCTAATATTTACCATGTATTCAAAAGGAGTAAAATTACTCTGCACCTTAGTTGTAGGGCAAAAAGCACCTTATCTTTACTTAAGATTTTTTTTGTTTCCCCCCTCCCCCCCTTTTTCGCTTATCCATACTCTTATTATGTGTATCATGTTTAAATGAACTAATTTTTGAATTGAATTTCAAAAAATCGCTTGAAAAACATGTTTTAATATTTATTTTTAAATTTTGAAATAATTTCTTATAATGAAATGATGATTTTTAATATTTTACCGCGTAACTCAATCTTAATCCCTATCAACTTGTAAACACTTTTAGCCGGCAAGTTCACGTTAATTGAGCAGTCAAAAGAAACAAAAGGAAAAAAAACATTTCTCTACAAATAAGTGGAATTTTTAAGTTAATTTCTTCATATTGTGTCCTCGTCTGTAGCAACATTTATTTCAAGTCTGAATTTCATTTTGCAGGTTACAATACACACAATGGTCACTCATTTAGTCCAATCCTTAACATTTTGTTGTTTACAAAATGATAAATGATCTCATCAAAGTAGGGCCTCGTACAGCTCATCAGCAGTTGTTTTACAAACGAAAGTCTCGAAACAAACTTTTTTGTTTCTTTACCAGCTACTTACGAATATAATATCGAGGTGTTAACGTTAAGCGTCTTTGTACTCTTTTGCTCATTTAATATAAGAGCAACTAAATGTATTTCTTAAGTTTAGCCTTAAGACGAAGCTTAGACACTCACCATCTAAGGAAAACCTATATTACCGGAATTACAAATAGAATAACGTAGCAATTAGTAATAAGAGAGAGAGAAATACTTTATGTTTGTCAAATACGATTAGTGTCTATTTTAATATCCATCCCGTCCTGTTTATAAGCGACTTTAGCGCGTTTTTAAATACCATTTAAAGCAATAATAGAAAGAAAAAGAAGTCAAGCTTCATGTTTCGATCTCGTTTTTTATATCGCTGACCTCATAAAAAGCAAGAGGACAGACGGACGTGAATAATTTGGGAAAAGTTACACAAATACGTGTAAGTGAATAATAGAGATCCATGATCTTTGTAACCACATGAGCAGTGACTCTTCATATATCTTCGGAAAGAGGAGTGGTCATGAAAACTTGCTTTCGAAAAAACATCTTTAATAGAAATAATTCTCTATTGATTGCCGAGAGCTCTGTAAGTAAGCATACGTCCAAATATTTAAGAAATTAATCCAAGGTCGGGAACATTCAACAGAAATGTGGATTAAAATGATCAAAAAATCAAGATTTTCGTAGGAGCGGTCCTTCCTTCATATTTTACTTTCAAGGAATCTCTTATCACTGCTTAGCCTGGATTATTAAAAATGTTGCCTATAATTTCCATAGCTGCAAGGCTTGTGTGGTTTGAACGCACACAGAGAGAGAGAGAGAGAGAGAGGGAGTGCGCAGTTTTCTGTACTGAAGGAATTCCGAAGGTTTGGAGTGATAGAAGAGCCGAGTTTTTAGATTATAAAAGTAAGGACAAGAGTCGAATAAAAGCCAAAAAGAGAGCATTTACAGCAAAGAAGGAGCATGCGGGCCAAATAGTTTTATCATTATAATATTGGTGAGCGATTTTGGTGTGCGTGTGCTTCAAAGATAATACGATTCATTTAGATGACTTAAGCGAGTAGTATCGTCAAAATTTGCAGACCGACAAACAAACGCTAATGAAAAGCTTATTATGATTTATTGACCTGCACCAAGATGAACTTTCGTTCACTAATAATTGTCGGGGATTTTCGTGCAGACGACAATTAATGAAATACGTGTTTTACATTACTAGTGGTATTTATTTTTATATTGAGATTTTTGTTCTTAATAAACACCTGATCAGGCATTGCTGCGGCCCAGTCTGCAATGGATGTCAAATGGGGGGAAAAAATTCGAAGGTCCCTTTAAGCATCCCATTAGAGCAAATATTGCTTTCGCTTCGCTTATTATGTTTTTAATTCCGTACATACCTCAAAATGACGCGGGCTATATATGAAAGCACCCTTCGATGAAGAACTTTCTGTGATTTAAAATTTTAAACAAACGTATATTTACTTTATTTGTATTTATATAGATTTTTAACTTCAAGCTTAGACCTCAAGCTTACCTCAGCTCAACTCTTTCCATGCAACTCTTTGCATGATTAATGATTCAAAATTTATCAATTTTATTATTTTGTAAATGATCGCGCTGATGCTTTTATGAAATTCGAAAGATTTCAGAAAACAATTCTTTTTGATTAAAAAAGAAAGTTTTTTTTTTATTTATTTACTTTTTTTTTGAGAGAAAGAAAAAAAGATTTAGCAAAACTGGCATAAGTAATATCTAGGTATCCAGTGATCATTAGTTGCTTTAAATAATTCAAAGGCTTGTTAGAAATAACTTGTAAATAACTTTAACAAAAATTATTGAAAAACGTATTACACAAAAGTAAGTTGAAAAAGCCAAAAAAAAAGTGAGTGAAAATTTTCCATCCTTCTAATGAACTACAAACTGCTGTTACATAAGATGTATTTAAGCAATAAACGAATTATTATTAGTGTTCGGCTACTTTACTGCATGCGTTAGTTAGGAGATAAATCTGTGAGAGAGAAGAAAGGAAAAAGGTTTAAGACTCTCTGTAAGTTTTGGCTTTGAAAATGTGTTTCTTTGCAAGTTGTTGCGGTACAATGGCATGGATTAGTAGTTGTTGTACGTATTAACGTGAGGGTATTGTGTTTGCGTTGTGAGTAATGGGTTTTCGGGGATATGTGCTTGTTGAACCTTTTTAACCGTTCAGTTTGTCTGGTCAAGAGAGTTGTTGTTAACCATATTAAAAGTGTTCAATGATTAATTACATACGTCCAAGATTAATTGAAATCAATCAAAGCTGAAGTTAACTAATGGCAACACGTTTGTAAATGTTAAAGTAATAAATATTTGCTTGCGCTCGCTTGATAAATACTTACGAGTACGAGTGAATTTGTTTCTTTTTCTTTCATTTAGACTTTTTTCACATTCGAATGTTTTTCTAATGTTTGCCGAATAAAATAAAAAAAAGCTTGTATACATGTGTGCACATATAAACACACTTACATACATTGCTATTTGATTCTTTATGCGCGCAATGCTGCGTTCACAACGAGCAAGGCCGGGCAGCTTTTCTTTCTTAAGCTGCTAGCATATCTGCGTCAAATTTCATTTCAATATCATCAATAGTTGATCGGAATAAATCCGCTCTCGTCAAGAAAATCAAAGACTTGCTGCATATCGATTAATAATTGGAAACCTTAATGGCAACTTGTAAAGGTTGCTGCCTCTCGGGTTAATATCACTTCTCATATTGCACTGGTTTTCCGATTCATTTACGTCAATCGCAATCGTTCGACGACCGCCACACTTGACTAATTCTGGTCCGCCGATTTTAGAAACTCAAGAAAGCGCGTAGGGCATGCAGCTGAAGAAGATTTTAAAAGGCATTCCGGCAAAAGCTGTTTCGAAACTTGGAAAATCAGTTGACATGAGTGTCCATCCGATCCGAAGTCCATTGTTTTAAAATATTACGAAAAAAAAGAAAAGTTGCACGATCGTGTTCGATGTGACATATTTGTGCCCAACACTGATAGCTATCACTTAGCGCAACCTTTATTTCTCTGATCCTCTATCCTCAATCATAATCTACATCATAGCCGCTATCGTGCTATTTACCGGCGGAAGTACGGATAGTTGAAATAAATTCGTCAGTACATTTCGAAATAAAACCAACTACTGGCGACTTAGGAGCACCCATTACATTATTTTGATTACAATGTGGGGATAAATAATCTGCAAGGATCCATTCCGTGGCAATGCGAAAAAAACTCGTGGATGGTTTACCCGAATGCCGCAGAATCACTAGCTGGTAAATCGCTGTCGCTACGTCCAAGCAAAAGAGAAGCATTCGTCTTTTCCAACTTCTTTCTGCACTATTTCCCATTTATGCATGCGCGCTTTTGACTGCCAGCCTGCCCAGTCGTCCGATCTTTACATAATAGCTCCATCTCTACGATCCTCTGAGTATTGGAGTGGTTGTGTTTTAAATTTTACCAACGCCTTGCAAACCTTAAGAAGTCTTGGACTAAAATGCCTTTCTCTTACACTCTTAAGTATCTTACGCTATTAACGCACTTACTAGACCTGATCTTGATTTATTTAATATAAGTAAGGAGTGTCTAAGTTCTCTTTTTCCTTATTCCCTTATTCTCTTCCATTAAAAAGCAAAATGCAATTACGTATTAAAAATTCAATTAAAAGAAATCCTCCACAATTTCTAATTAAACGTTTCTTTAACCAAAAAACCAATTACGTGTTATGCAAGCCATATAACATGACATTCCAAATTAGTTGCTACTCCATATTTATTTATTACCAATGGTTCTGTGTACAAACGTATATATATGTAGATGTATTTTACTTCTTGTTATGTCAACATTAGAAAAACCATTGTTTAATATGTAACCAGTTTAACCGTTTTATTAAACGACCCATATACAGTTGATTGACCGCTTGTTGACAATACATAAATCACATTTTGTACGAGTCTTTAGTCCCCATCCATTCAAAACAGTCAATCCATATTAATTTATATGTAGATTTGCTATTTGGAAATATAGCGCGTTACTACTGTGTTAGGCTGAAACGACCATGGATGACATTACTTCAAAGCTTAATGACTGGACTATTTAACTGACACTATCATCCTTATTTACAAATACCTCTTTGACAAACCACACTGATTGTTCCAATTGATAGCTGAAAAGTGAGGTTAAGGTGTTGTTTGCATGCCAGCTAAATGCTAATATGATAATGGGTAACATAACTAACCATAGCTACCTTTACAAAAATGCTCGAATGCAGGCAAAAAATTGCAATTTATAAATTGCTTTATAGCGTTGGAAATTAGAATAAAAATTATAGTTTTCATGAAATAATTGCACACTACATGTCATGTGCACAAAGTCAGTTTCTATCTACGGCTAATACTAAGTAGTAGTGAAATGTATCCTATATGATTAACCTTAAGACTTATGAGCCCAGAGATAGTGAAAGACAATTTGACCTACATAACTAGCAGTAGTTAATGGTCCGGTTCAATTTAGGATTTGTTGTGAAAGAAAAGAAACTTTAATCGAATACTAAGCAATGGGAAAAGCTACATAGGTAAGCAAAGTTTTAATTACCTTGGCTTTATCCTAAAGAATATGAATAATTTACAGAAATTCATTGCAATCATTCCTAATGAATTTTATATAATTATTTAAATTAGTAGAGAATTTATAATGTACGGGATATATGGGACATTCGAGAGAATATTGATATTAAAACTAATTTGTTCGCATTTTTTGTACAAGAGCGAAATTTGTAAACGACGTTCGTCCCTAGTCTGTATAATCACCTACCAAAATCTCCACAAACCATGATGACAATCTTAATGCGGAGTTGAAGTCCAGTGCATGGATGGACCAAATGTCCTTTGCCCATCGTAATCAGATAACCTTTGAAGCTTAGCGTCTCTGCCCCACTTGATGGCTTAATCAGATGAAATCCGCTGCTGTACGAGTTATACACAAGCGATAACTTACTTCCACAGTTTCAAAGGGAACTCTTCGCTACTAGGGAATGAAAGTTTGAATGTATATGTATATATATATATAAAGCCTCCCGCAAGATATGTACACATCTAATTATTTAGTGTCACTGATTATGCTAACTACAGCCACTACGCTACTCTGCGAAGGGCCGTGCCCAGCAGTGACGCACTTCGAAACTCCTACTCCAATTTTCCGTACACATTGAGAAATACATACGGCTGTTCTTTATGTATGCGACTTACCGAGTTGGGCATCCTAACCTTTTAATCCCTATAATTCGGGCTCTTACGCATAAGCTTATCGGCATTATGCTATTTTTGTCGTAGTTACTCTTGTATTCGAACTATTATACATTCGTGAGTGAGGTCCAATGTTTTCCTTATGAAGTTTGAACGTGCAAGATAGAGTATCAATCTAGCAACACCAGGCAACCACTCCCACCGTGCTCCTCAATAATATAGCAGACCTGTGTTAAATCTTAAGCCTCCGTAAGAACTGGTTGCGTAGTGAAGAAATCTGCAAGCAGACGACCTCCCATACTATCGACGACTTCTCAAAGGTGGCCGTCGTCGCCGGGGGCTCATGGTGACCATTGTAATTGTTATAGTATTTCTCATTGCTCGAATAATACGGAAGATAGCTCAGATCTTTGGCGAAAGCGTTCTTGCTTTAAACACGCTGCCCGTCGCTAGATTTTTATATCTCTACACTTCTCAAATCTAACTCAAACACGCATGAAGCCAAAGATAGCTTCTTGTTTTTCCTTCCTCTATCTAAAAAATCACCACTACACCTACTTACCAATCCGCCGATCTGCCTGACGTCGCCTAAGCGGTCGTTTAAATAAAAACATATACATTTTGGTATTATTTGTCCCTCGTATTTATCACTTATATTAGTTGCATAGTTCCATTTGAGCAGACATCCTATCAAATATAAGTTACAAGATGCTTTGCTTACTCTTTCCTAACATGTTACGCTCACAGTGAGATTGAAAGTAAGTAAATAAGAACAATCAATCTTGAGCCGAATACGAATATGATTTTCATATTTTTACATTTAATATTCCTCTTGATGATTATGATGTGAAAGACAAAGTTAAAACACGTCTGCCTTACGTTGATGATGGACACCAGCAACAGCAGAACGGAAGGCATGCGACCATTGTATGGCATTTTAATAATTGTTGCGTCAAAAGTGTGTGGAAAACATTTCCGCCCGTACACCTTTAGATAAATAAGTCATGCGACCATGAAGCGCACTTAAGCCATTACACATGTGGTTAATTATAATTACACAATTTCATTACATCACTCACATCCATTTGGAAACTTGGGACGGAAGGAGTGAGTTCGATTCGATACAATCGCAAGCATTGTCCATAGTATATGAAAATCACATGTGACGTGTGCTTAATAACGTCAACGCAATTGCTTAGTTGAGCTTGATTCCATTTTACAAGCAAGCAAACCAACCAACCTGGTGTGGATTTTGTAAATTAAACTGGCAGCAGAATGGAATGAGGGCACAGACGCACTTACATACACATACAATTTGGCTTGCGTTTAAACTCAGCCTGCGTTGGTAGTGCGTTACCAAATGCCAAAGTAATGAATGAAATACGATTTTCACCGCAACGATGACGATGACAACCTGAGCAACATGAAATTTAAGTAGACGCTTGTATCAATATAATGAAACCACCCTTTTGTGTTTGGCATTTAAAGTTTAGACAGCGCAGGTTGTTATATAACCACTGCTCTAAGAAAAACCACAATCACACAATCGCAACCGCATTGCGGGGAAACGGAAAGAATGGGGCACGCCACTGTACCAACCTCGATTGAGCATATCCGCTGGGGATTAATGCGAGACAAGTATGTATTTGTGTTTGTATAAAAGTTTGATGAGCTAACATTCGTGAAAGCCAAGCAACAATCTCTGAGCCAACCAACCGAAAAATATTAGCTTTTTTTCTTTATTTCTTACACAATTGATACG
Source organism: Glossina pallidipes (assembly GCA_000688715.1). NCBI lineage: Eukaryota > Metazoa > Arthropoda > Insecta > Diptera > Glossinidae > Glossina > Glossina pallidipes. The sequence goes on from KK500051.1 coordinate 133,606, forward strand.
AACGACTTGATGTCTATTGACAATTAAACAATGAGTTCGCCTTCTGCTCTACTTTATATGAAAATTGCAGTCATGATAAAAATCTATTAGTTGTACACAGTCGTATTAAAAAGGATTTGTTGGTAAATTAATATCTTCTTCATCGTCTGCCTTTGTCTTCATTCTCCCACCAGTTTATTGCTGCCGTTATTGTAGTCATTATTTATAATTTTCTTTGCTTTGCGTTTTTTTTTTTTATTTCTTTTATAGGAGGAGAAAGGGGAAAATCCAGGCAGTTTGTGTTAATTCTTGACAAATTCTTTTATTGTTGACTTTATTAGCCCGGATTAATACGACTATCAAGTGGATAAATGAAATTAAATTTTTTCTTCACTACCGTACCGTACCGTATATATAAGAAAAGACGACGAAAGGACGTACGACTAATTTTCAAAGGTATTTATTGCTGAAACTTCATTACATGGTCTTAGACCTTTAATCCTCTTACAAAACTTTGCAAGGTTTCACGCAAGGTTTCGACGGAGCATTTTTAACTTCTTAGCAATAGATTAACGTTTTGCCGTTAAACTAAAAGGCAGATAATACGAACACTTTGTAGGTTGACATTAGAAGAAAACCATGGCACACACAGACGACCAAAAAATGTTGTTTTTGTCTCTTTTGGCCTGGAAATAGCCGGTGCTGTCTTCCCATGTTGCTACGCATATGCAATTCTCACAGCCATTGTCCTGGTTTGACGCGCAAAGAATTGTTTGCAATAACGACTGTAACGAGCCATTTATTAGGCTGTTAAAGCCTACTGTAGGAAAGTTCATTCGGAAAGTAATTTCATCTGTTTTGTAACAAAATACTTAATCACATTTTTTTCACTGCCCACTTCACATAAAGGTTGTGAAGAAGCTTTGTTTGCTTCTGCGCAACAGAGTTATCGTTTGATGCCGTATCAAATACGGGAAATGAAAAGCAGCCTGCTTGGGATATTCTACTATGTTTACTCTCAAGAAAGATAAAAATGCTATGTAAACAAGAAATAAATTATTACGTGTATGGGGAGAAGGAATACTGACAGAAGCCCAGTGTCAAAACTAGTTTGACAATTTCGTTCTAGCAATTTTAATATTGAAGATCGACCTGTCGATATTGGTATTAAAGTTGAAACTGCATTAACTGATGCAGGCCAGCGAATAACAATACCTGAGATCGCTGAGAGGTCAAATCTATCAAACTATTAACAACAAGTAGGAGAATTATATCCAGTCTTGACCGACTCCTTTACACGCCGTCAAGAACTATACCTTGATACTACACAATAATGGCTGGACGTAGCTGATTTTTTTTTATTTGTAGAGATGCTGTAGACTCAACAATGGCATGTGCGTACACATTTTTACCGTCGCTGTAATTTATGACTAATGAATCAAACACCCATTCTTTGTTTGCTTTTGAAAAGAGAAGTGTTGGAACACGTCGTTCGGAGCTGCGTGTAATATATGGCGCTACGCTAGCTTAATATTTGCGACTAGGACAACGCTTACTTTCAACATCACATGGACGAACAGATGAACAGACAGACAGATGGATAAACGCACAGGGGCAAGCAGAGAGAGAGAGAAACAATTTGACAGGCGAACAGACGGGCAGATAGACAGAAGGACACTCTAAACATGTCTAAATGGAACGGGAAATCGATAATAATGAAGGGCCGATGGTATACCCTCCTGCCTTTTGATAAATTGAATGCACCTCTGTTCTTCGATGGCGGTATATAAAACCATTATTAAACAAGTAACATTCATGAAGACGAGCCGCCCGGTTCATAGGGCAGACCAATAACAAACTTCTTTCTATCATCTGGCGGTAAAATCGACAATTTTCATTTTCCACTTTGACTCTTCAAAAAATAATTGACGGCGCCTTGAGAATAAAGGGTTCCTATAGAAATGAAGTTTTTGGAAAAATGATTCATGCCATTATCGAACTAAACGGCAGATATACGTATTAGAAAACATGCCAAACAATATATTTAGTACTTAATTCTTTTTTTTTTTTGTTTCGTTAGTTTCTTAGATTCTAATACATTGTTTTTTTAGATGATGAGACTAACTGAGCTTGCAATCTATAAAAGGCAACAAATTTCTTTTCATTCTTTCACATCATTTTCCCCGATGCATTTATGCATTTATTTTATCAGGAGACGATTAAAAAGCTTTTTTTGGAATATTTATTACTGTAAAGAACATTTATTCAAATCAGTACCAGCAGAAAGATCATCGAACAACAGCAGCAACGGCAGTAGTACAACACGATCGCAATCAAACATGCAAGAAATTTTCCAAACTCTCTCTTTCGCCGATTGCAAGAGTAAGTAAACCGATCAACCATAAATCAATGGAGTTGCACTGATCGTATTGTTGCTGTTGTTATTGTTGTTATTGAGTTCTTAATAATGTTGATTTTTCTTTGCTTTTACAATGTTATTGCTGTTAGTGCTGTTGCAGCATTTAATGTTCTGTTCAATGTGGCATTTTGTCTTCATCTGTTCTCCACTACATGTCAACATGTACAACACATATAAGAAAGAAGAAAAAAACAAAAACGCAAAGAGGATGCAAATGTTCACTGCATTTGGTATGCAAAACAATTGTGTGCACATGTGTGCATTAATGAAAAACATGCCTGAATACATGCATGTTTATATCTATGTATATATATAAATATATATATATATATATATATTTGTATGTATATGCAAATATATAAAAACATTACACTTTTTATTTTGATTATCATTTAAGTTATTTAGGTCTCTCTCTCTTGTTGCCGTTATTTTTTCATCCGGATCATTATGTACTTATAAATGTAAAGCAATGCGGCATGATGCGACGCGATGCGATGCGGTGTGATACGATGTGATACTTGCTATGCAAAATAAGCGCTTCTGAATTTCGATATTATTGCGTTAATGTGGCAGAAAATGTTTAATGCCATTTTAAGGGTTCCCCGTAAATCACGAGCTTGTCTAATTTTCAACAACATTAAAGAACAGCCAGGCGAAAAGAAAAAAAAATGCAGAGAAGAGGAAAGAAAAAACAAATGCAAAAACAAAATGATAAACAGTATATCTGGCTGTCTGTCTGTCTCTCTGCCCGTCTGTTTGTATGTTTAAGGAAATCGATAAAACAAAAAAATGCTTTTCTTGCTTTCAGATTCTTGACATAGTTGTTAACTCATTGGAATTATATGTGACTTTCGAAAACGATGAAAACGACACTCAATCCATAGCAAAACCAAACTCTCATCTGCATATGTACGAGTATATAACATATATTCAAGTGTTGTAACGTTTATCTGTCCTCTCTGCTTTGATTATATTCAAGCAGTTAATTCCGAAGTTTGTCAGTTTGCAGCAAATCGAGCACAACAGATTTAGCAGCATTTACTGCAACTACTGCTTCGTATAGTTGGTCTTAGCGCGATAGCGTTTCAATTCTTCTATCTTGTAAATTTATCGTTCTTCGTAATAAGTGAATGCATCTAAAATGTGTGCATGTATGTCTGTATGTATGCATGTATGTATGTATGTATGTACGTATTTGTAAAATACAAAGGGAACACACTTGCCTGGATCTTCAATCAAGCATAACAATTGCAGACACTTGCTGTTTACTGTCTTGTTCGATCAGCGCCACTAGACATGTTCATGACACACAACTAAAACAGCAGCAAGCAGCAGCAGCAGCAATAACATCGCATTCGCTTCATCATCATTTCCCTTCAATTTATTTATTTCGTATCGTGTGTTTGTTGCTTGCCAGTGTTTTGTTGTATTGATGTGTGATTTGTCGCGTTAGGTTTTGTGACATGTTTAGAAATCTTTAAAAACAAACACAACAGCGCTTCATTCATTCCAAATCGGTTTTCTTCGCCGTTTCTTTTACTCCTTTCTTGGTAATTTTTTTCTTAATTTTTTCTTTTATAGATTTATTCAGCAAAACATATTATCCGCGTGATCTAATGTAATATAATAAAAAGTATTGTTATCTTATTAGTAGCATCTTTGGAAGATTGAATGCAAAGTCTGTCAGGAAAGAGGCGAGAATATAACTATCTTAGGTTGTGCAAACAACTTTGAACTAAAAAAAATTGCTAAGAGGTTTTCGACTTTTTTTTGCCCCTGAGGAACTTACACGTAAGAGAGCTATTGTCTACGTAGGGGAGTAGGATAGTTGTTGCTGTAGTAGGCAACAGACAGCAGATCACTGCCAGCTTTTCTCAAACGTACCATGCTGTAGTTTATTACGGCTTCTATCTGGGTATCTCTCTGCTGCGGCCCTTCTATAAAACTCCCAACGTTTTGAAAATATTTTAAAAAGAATTCAATGCAAAACATCTGCATAACATAGCAATGGGAGACAATAGCGAAACTAAGTTTTTGCGGTATTTGTTTCAAAATTTGATGTTTACGAGAAAAAGTAAAACGAAAAATATCATCAAAAATAAAATCTTTTGTTGAAAGTATTAGGAAATGCATTTCTTATCGGGGTAACTATTAGTCCTTTGAAACTATCGAGGAAGTAGTCATTTCTCAAGACATAATAAGCACGAAACACAATGTAATCAAAAGCGCATAACACGGCCCCGGGGGCCGGCTGTGGCTGGTTACACGCTGTTGCTATTAAACCTACCTGCGCATGTCTTAAAACAGCAAACTTTGAGTGAACTCCTACTTTATGATCAGCTGAGTTGCTTTGTTTTCGGTTTTGTGTAGCTCCTTGGGAACAGTTCATTATCGGGTACAACCACCCAGTCACCTTAATATTCAGAGTTTAGTTTTCTTTCTAACGCTAGTCCTGGTCTGCATTACGTTTCGTTTCCGTTATGAATTCCATCTTTCAGGACAATTCCATGCTCATGAACACTTTCTTGCCAGTCAAACAGAAAAAGTAACGTTTTATTGGTTCATACATTCCCTTCTATACAAAGCTATCTGCGTTTTCGTATGCATCACTAAAATTATGCACAGGTGCATAGCATCCGGATTGTTTCTTCGATTTAGAGGTGTGATGGTATCCTTCAAGGTTTTATAACACAACTTTTTTTTCGTTTAACTGACTTTAACCGACCTTTGACTCTGAAGGAATATTTCGTATGCATGTAAGCGGGATGCTGGTTAGAAACGATTAGAGGAAATTTATGGCAACAAAGTCCTGTTTTCGAAATCATATGCATTTTATTGATTTGCTTAATATCTTTTGCAAACCGCTTTTTCCTTTTTTTTTCTTTAAAAGTTCGCTCAGGTGCACTGCTTATCGTCCTAGGAAGTCGGCATTTTGGTCTGCCATTCATGATTATCGAACTACTAGATAAGTATTTCAAATTTTAAGAAGAGTCAAAACGGCGTTCATATAATTATTATTTCAGTACGCACTAAATCAACTGTAAAACCTATAAAATCTTGCTTATCACAAGGGAAAGTAATTTTTTTGTCGTTTTTATACATTTACCCAAGTGGCTATTTCTAAAAGTCCTAATGCGAGGGAAAATGAGAAGAAGAATAAATTTTCTTTATTCCCTTCCATTAAATAATAATCAAAAAAACTGCTTAAGAGCAAATTTTTCGTTTGAGGCAATTAATGGTATCAGCTGCAACTACTTGGTAAAGAAGAGTCTTTCTTATGTAATAGTCTTCCCAATTAACTCCCAAATATATATAATAATTCAAAAACAAGTGAAAACTCCCAGCATTAAACGCCCTACACTACTTCGCTTAACATAGTTATTCATATGCTGTGTACTCCGATCCGAATCATTGTGAATAGCGTTTCTCCTTAGGCGAAAACCCGTCGAAATATGAGCCTTCATTAGAGGATCTCGAAAAGTGCGACCTACAAGTTGAACATAAGAAGAGTGGACGGACAGATGGACAGATGCATAATGAGTTGCGTAAAAGAAGTTCGCCTCAAGGAGAATAGGATTTTCTAATATTTTAAATTTACACAGAAACGCCGGCCTATCAATGACTTCATTTCGTATGCGTTACGTTAATCATGTAATCATGTGATTCTGTGATTTATGGTCTTGGGTCGATTTTATTGGAAATTGAATATGGTTGATGTTGGATAACATATGCTTGCTCGGTGGGTGTTTGCGTTTCGCTTTGAAGTGTCATTGGAAAGAATTTATAGTTAAATCTGTAAAAGATTTTTTTTTAGAAAAATAAAACAAATACAAAAAAGTTGCACTTAAAGATTACAAAGAATTATATTAAGATCTTTAATAAGAGCCGCGAATAGTCGAAAAACGTCTTTTAATGACGTTTAAGAATAACCACGAAATCCTTTAAATTCTTAACAAAAGCAGATAATATCGCTACAGGACACATGAGAAGGCATAAATTTTAAATGGATATGTTGTGACATATGAACGAACAAAAACAAATAAACAGAGAAACAATTAACACAATTTTGTTTAAAACAAACTGCTAATAAAAATACACTAAATGATAATCATGACACGAGTACGTGATGATGGCTTAAATTTGCTTCATACGAATAAGAAGCACATCAACTAAAGGAAGTTCTTAGGCAGGGAAAGAATCCGTTTCCCTTCGCATCAAGAACAAGAAAACAAACAGACCACTTACTGCACGCAAAAGATGGAAGAAAAAAAAAAAGAAAAAAACAAATAAAAGCACGTAAAAGCCTTCATTTGTATGGAGCGTCAAGTATATGAACGTCAATGACGGACCACAGCTTGCTTAACGAAAGAAAATCTGACAACCACTGCTACACACATGCATATCTGAAGAAGTTGACAGCTTAGCTGTAACTCTCTGGTAAATTTATGAAGGCAATCAACACAGCGCTTTGTGCAGTCAATAAACTTAGGCATACAAACGCACACAAGCAAAAAAAAAGTCATTTTGTACAGCCTTACTTATGAATATATTTACGAAATCACACAAAGTGTTCCATGTCAACATTTAAAACATAATTAGTTTTAGTCTATAAACATTTTCGGGGTATTCTGCTCTACGCTACATAAGCTTATGTGTTGTCGGTATTACCTTCTGCGTTATCTTTAAAACTCTAAAACAGTCGCATTATCATCTTTATTATTACATAAGTTTTTCTTTCTTTCTTCTCGTTTCATCGTAAAAATAGACAAAAAAAAAAAAAAAAACAAATCAAAAGTGAATTATTAAAGCGTTGTGCCTACGTTGTACGTATACGAATACCCAGTTGCTTCAAGTTGTTCTCTCCCCCCTCCAGAAGTCAACGATTTTCAATTGATAAAGGTCAAGTTTTGGCCTATTTTAAATAATATGTTCATGCCACGACGATCCGGGTTCCTCATCGTTTCGTTTGGCAGGCGGACAATGAAATCATTTAAAACGTGTGTGCGCGTGTTGTTTATTTTCATTACTATTTCTTATTTTTAATTTAAATAAAAATTCACTTTCATTTTTTTGTTGTCTTTCTTTTTTCATTTCTTGCTCATCACTAGCCGCTGTCGGTATATTAAATTTGTTATATCCTTTGTAATACTGGGCGATATATAGTCAGGAGTTTCTTAAAGACAAAAACATTTGCGTTCAGAAGTCGGAAAGAGATTAGACGAGAACCTTAAAGCGTAAACGAAAGTTTCGTTGTCTGTCCGTGCACTATCTTCGTAAAAACCTTGAAAAACGATATCAGGTCGAAAGAGAAAAGTTGTCATAAGTCGGGTTGGCACTGGCCGAGGAAGTACAAGAGAACTACTATTGGAAACCATTCCTGCTGACGTTAGATATAAAGCGTTTATCAAGGTCATGCGAGCACTTTGAAAACAATTGAAGTCACTTTTACATACATATCGCTGCCACGACTACTAATAAGGAAAAGGACAACCATCTTTGTATGCTAAGTAAACGGAGATCTATGAACCGTTTACAAGGAGAAATTAGGTGGAAAAGCTTGATTTTTCGATGCACATTCATGGACGCTTATTGAACTCCATAGAAAGGTGTTTAAAAGGTTTCCACCTCAAATAAAATCTAAATTTCTCTTTTAATTAATTAATTTTTTTGTTTATTTTTAATTTTTTTAAGCTTATGGCACAAGTTATTGCATTATGTACTACGACTGCCATCCATCGGTCAATTTTTTTTTTTTTTGATTGCATTTGCGTTTTATTTTTACTTGGAAATTTTTACTTTACATATAACCGAAATGTATTTTGTAGTCGAAAAATGCCTAAGAGACAATAAGCTTAAATGAATCTTTTCGATTTTTTTCGATATAATCATTCATTATACAAAGCAATGATTTGTTTGAAAGTAATTTAAATAAATTCTAGAAATAGAAATTTTATCTAATAATGGAAAAGTTTTTGAAATGGTGGTAAATATCCATTGAGTAGAGAGCAGTTCTTGTTCCCCTCTCTTCCTCCTGTTCCGCTCTTCATTTTGGGCCTCGCTAATTTCAATTAAGATGAGCTATTGAGCACTTAGATTTAGTTAAATAATATAAGCGGGTCAACTTTGTGTAAATCGAATCAGTCAGATTGGGTTCTTCCCCTTGGGTGCAAGCAGCGAGCGTGCGTAGGAATTAAGTTTAGTTTTAGTTCTTATAAATCTTCGAAGAAAACATTCATTAAAGATGAATTTCCTAAAATAAGCTTCTGGTAAATGTTCAATCGGTGTTGCCAAATGTTATCCTCGATGATTTTCTATACTAGAGCTACGTCATGTTACGATAATACAAAGGATAAGCGATAAGCTTGTGAGTCTAAGTTAATGTGAAAAATAAATATTCATGACAATGGACGAAGCAAGCACCGCACACTAATCCCGCCTCCCGACGAGCGACTTCCCGTTCATGTCACGCTGGCTCGTCAATCAAGGGATCAATTGGTTTTTTTTTTTAAATAAAAAATAATTAAATAAAGAATTAAGTTTCGCGAAATTATATGTTCAGTTAAAAGATAAACAACGAACGCAGCATCACTAAAACTCACTACAACTCTTAGTCCAAAGAGTCCTGAAATTTTGATATGTTTGCTTTAAAGATTGGCACCATCTAAAACTCATATGGATTCGCGAATAATGGCGACGCCCTCCTACGAAATTATTAAGTGATGTAACCTCTACAACTCACAATTTTCCACAAGACTGCATAACCGTAAGTTGACCGAAGTTTCTTCAATTCAAGAAGTAAAAGTAAGTCTTTTCATCAATTTTATCATTAAACTTAGATGAAGGGTACGTTGTAGAATCGTCTATGGAATACAAGTGTATGATTGTATTCTTTCTAATTTTGTAGATGTGTAGATGACCAATTGCTTGAGCTTTACATGATGATGGGCAGAAAGAAGTCGAGAGGCTCAGATTGGGAATGAGCTCCACCTGGCAGGTATGCGCCCGTTTGGTGACTGTTATGCGTTTATCGCTCATTGTATTGATTATAAATTCACATAAACGCATAAAAAAACATTTTTTTGATGAGATCCAAGAATGTATGCCTCGTTCTTCTACTTCTGCAAAAAGAAGATGAATTCCTTCTCGATTGATTTAAATGCTGCTAATAAAACTCTTCATCATACTTCAAGCAGAGCCCACATTTCTCCTTGGCACTTATAAATCAATTAGAACCCATTTTCAAATTCTCTACCACTACTAACGTAAGTGTACAATTATGTTACATAAATAAAAAGTATATAATAAATATTTATTTGAAATAAATATACGATCCTTATATGCACGCATACAATTATAGATGTAAACCATTGATATAAACGCACATAAATAACGCTTTAGTGAGCGCATGTCAAAAGGTCAGACAAGCTTATAAATACTCGTACGTTTCTATATTATATATAAATAATCATGGAAAAACTCCCTCTTATGGATACGAATGTGAAAAGAATGAATTCAGTACATAAAGTAAAAACAAACAAACGCCCCCCATTTTAAGTATCTACTGTATCTAGTTAGCTGTACACTTTTTTTTTTTTTTTTTTCTTGCTTCTAACCAATATGGCCTTCGAAGAGTAAATTTAAATTCTGATTTTGTTAAAAAAATGTAAATAAATGCTAAATATGTGATAAGCAATGTATGCTTTTTAAATGCTTTTTACTAATTAAAAAAAAAGGGTGCGTAAGATTGATTCAATTGTCGTCAGATAAAGAGCGAATAATACCGCTTGAAAGATACGCCAGCAACAGCGGCAATTTAGCCTTACTTCCCATTCGCAGTCTAAGAAACAAACTTGGCCTCGAAAGTACTTTACCGGAAGTTCTCTGCAAATTGACTCGATCAAAGCCAGATAGGGTGAGGAGTGCTCCTTAAAGGGAAAGTCAGCAACTGCACTAAATTGGTCTTACTTTCGTCGGTCCTCGAAAATTGTGTAAGAAACAGATGTCTGTCAACACTCGTCTTTCCAGCCTTGGCTGTCTCTGGTAATCGTCGCAAATAGCTCTCGGGTCCGCTATGTGACAATCAAATTGGAATCCCAGCAATGCGGATTATCGTTCACCTGAAGACTTTGCGTTGCGAAATTGAGAGTTGTAAAGGCGGCTGCAGGTATAATGCATCAGCGTACATCTGTAAAATATATAAAAGCATAGTTTTCGCCAGTTTAATACCAATTCCTAAAACCCTATCTGAACCCTATGTAAACTTCGTGCGTAAGAAATTAATAATGACCTGCTGCAAATACTACTTAATAAGTAGTAAGTTCTTACACTTAGACCGCATCCCACTTAATTAAAACTGTGCAGAAGATAATGTATACTGAAGCCTTCTAATCTACAAATATGTTAAGAAGGTCTCACTATGCAAGGAACGCTATTCACTGGCCTAGAATAAGCTCCCTAGTAAACATATGCTCCTACCAAGCCCCTTTATAGTTCTTGAATTGAATATGTGTATCTCGATATTATCGTCGTTTGCTAATCACCCCAAGCTCATATTTTCCCTGATATTTTTAAATTTTACCCTCTCAATAAGCAAATTGTGCTCAACAAGCTCCTTCAAACTATGTATACCTTATCCTCTATTGTATTCCTTTAATTATTCTGGTTCTGCGCTTTTGATATTAAAAATTAATAACAACAACAAATTACTTAAAATTTTATATTAGCGTTATTTTTTTACTTATCACTCCAGTTAGTATCGCTCCGCTGGATGGGAGAGGCTAATGTCGCGAGGTATTGCTTATGCCCGCGCAACTAGAAACACAAGAGAAATGTCTTATCATTTTCACTTCTTTCGATGTCGTTCATTGCCAGATGGACATCGCCGATCGATTTAATTTTCTCTCAAAGTTGACTACGGATAAGAATTGTCCGCTCAATCGTGTGGTAATTCTGTCTTACTTCCAGCCAACATTAGTCATATTGTAACTTAAAGTCGTATTCTAACCAACACCACAGAGGTATGTCAAGTCACGAGGCATTTCTTCTACGTGATCTACGCGGGACTTAACAAACTTATTTTAGAATAAAACTGATATCACAGAGTTTTCCTACGATTATTCCCACGCAATATCGAAACTAATGCAAAATCGAGGCAACCATAAAAAAATTCACATCGCTTTCTTTTATGATTAGTGACTGACCAAAACGGTAGAAAACATTTCTAAAGCTGAAATGAGAAAGGAATTTTGGCGCTCACATTATCTGGCTTCCTATTTTACGGGATGCGTCGATGCGTACATAGGACATGATACTTAAGCGATGAAACTGTCCAAGGAGGACTAAAAATTGAGCAAAAAAAAAACTGACATAGTCCATGACTTAGGAAATCGCATTCCTCCTCTTCCATCAACATTCCCGGTTCTCTTCCTCTCTGTCGCTGTGTTAACTTTTCACGATTGTTCATCGCAGCTGAGAGACAACTTTACTTTTGTCTTATTTTCATATTCACCGACTTTCACTGTAAGAGGACTTTATTGAACTTTCCCTAAAGGTTAATTTCTAAACAAATTTTATTATCTAACACAATTTTACCTTGCCATCCACCGTTCGAGCATATCTCGCACACATTTTTGTAATTAATTCAAATTCAAATATTTTGCATTAGCAAACATATGCAAAGCAGAGACGGAAAGGAAAGGTCACAGGCTCTTGTCAGATAATAATTGCGACAGAGGGAACTGAATTGTGAAGATCATCGCAATCCGCAATAATTTTAAATATTCGAAAATTCAGGTAAAACCAAATAGGAAATTTTCAAAAAAACGGTAAATTAAATAAAATTCTAGTCTCTTTTTACAATGTTCAAGCGCTTGACCCCACGAGATACGCGATTATTAACCTTTATAGTAAGCCGTAAGGACAACATCTTAAGGGATGTTGTTTGCATTCCATTGCAAATCCCTTCAAGCTGACCTTATTCGCCCTTTTAAGATCTTATTGTTATTGATGTTGTTTTCTCTCTCTCTCTCTCTCTCTATTGCTCTCTCTGTTGCTCTTCTTCAGTTTCTATTGTAAAATCGTTTTTATTGTTCGCAGATTGATCTTGATTTCCGTAAAGAGAGGAAGAAATTTTCATTTTTATTTCCTTCAATTTAATGCATTTTTCGTGCTCGAATTTCTTTTTCCTCCTTTTATTTATTTATTATTTATTTATCTATTTTTTTGCATGCAAACATTAGTTTTGCTTTAAAAATATTTCCTTAGTCTTTAGGTGATTGACCGACCATTTGTAATAAGGAGTATGGCGATCGCTGCCTATATTTATAATTTACATAAGTGTGTACACATGTGCATTTATGCGCGCGCGTGTATGTATGTATATATGTGCACATAAACTATTCGCTTTCTTGTTGCGGTCAGCGTGAGAAAGTTTTCTTCAGTTGTTCGATTTGGTTTTGCTTGAGTTCGGCTTGTGTGGTGTGTTTCATACATTAATCCGATTTTAATGAAGCGCAACGTTATTCCGGTCGATGATTATGTTGTTTGTTCTGCATATATGCATATGTTTTTACATTTGCTTTTTCATACATTTGTTACGTATTTCTTCATTTTATTATTTTTCTATAAAATATATTAGTTTTTACGCTTTTTCCCCCCATCGCTAACAAAGCCAATGGATACCGCCTTTAAAAGCATGTTTTTCAATATTTTGTAAATTATATCAAAATCGCTCGTATAGTCGCTGAGATTTGACCCAATCAGCTTTACTTCTCGTCTTTTTAATTGAAATTTACTTAAAAAATACTTTTTCAAAATTCTTCAGTTATTTTTTCGTTTCTTACACCCTACACCACTTGTGATATAAGAATATATTAAGTTTGAACGAATGCCTATAACGTCCAGAAGGGCTTGGAATAGACCCATCTTTTATTATACCTATCGATATAGGGTCACTTTCTGAATCGATTCAATCTTGTCTGTCCGTATGTCCTGCAATCCACTTGCCCGTCTCGCATCCTTCTATTCAAACCACAGGTCACAGGTTAAAAAGGGGTCCGATCGGACCGTCTTTTCGACCATTTTTCAACTTCTTCCAATTGTTTTCGTATGTAATTTAAACTTTACAGCACAATAAATGCATATTTTCTTTTACATTTCGTTATAAATCGCTTCATAAATCCTTGCGTTCCTTCTCATAGTAAAGTCTGCGCTATTCCTGTGTCCAGGGCTGCATGTGAGCATATAAAATAGGATAGGAACTATGCCAGCGAATTTAAAAGCACGTATTTCCTTGTTCTAATTAATACACTCTTGAATATTCAAGTGATATGTAGTATGTAATAAGAAAAGAATCGAAAAAAATGTAGATATTACGCTGTCCCATGCCATGTCGCCTTCTAAGGGAAATCACTTTTAAGGCATTTCATGTATTTTTCATATAGAGTTTCTTAAGCGTGTTCTAAATGTGACCTGAATGCAATGCAAGCGGGAGCTTCTCTGTGTTTATTCTTTAGTTGTAAATAAATATTTAAATTATATATATATATACATATGTATGCATACATATACATATATGTCATTGAAGATAATTTACGTTTTCCTGTGGTGTTTACATTATCACCGTATTACGCATTGGTTTAAACGTCAGCAGTTTTTTACAAACGAATTTCATTCATTCATAAAAACTACCTTTGAAATCTTTATGAGAATTATAAACAATGAAATCATCATTGCCCCACTAAACTTAATAAATAATATCTTAACTAAAGATTATGCCGGATTTTATTACTTAACTGTTTGCTTTTTAAACACCTTAACCGCTGAGAAGCATAAATAAGATAAGCAATCATTTTAACATCTGCAGGTAATCTACAAAGTATTTAAAAGATTCTGGCCTTTTCATGTTTCATTTCTTTTTAAAACAAAACTCGCTTGCTTCAGGCGGTATACAAAATTTTTGGCAGATGCCTTGTTTCCCTATAGGAACGATAATGGTCGTGTTATTGGACCGTGCAGTAGTGTTTTCCACCTAGCTTTACATTCATCCATCGCGTTTTTCGCTCGCCTGAGTCGCGCATGTATCTTGGGTACGTTTGTCTAATTGATCTGACTTTGAAGTTTCCCCTCAATCGTTTTGTGTCCCCAGACGAATGCAAAAATATACTTGTTGTTGCGTTTACTACTTTGTCAATTTCGCTGTGATGCGGAGCAAGGAGCGTCATATAGATTGATAAAAAGTTACCTCAATAATACGCACTTTGTTGAAGGGACGAATAGGAGGAAAGCCTTTCTGTAATTATTCCCAATCGTTGGCCTTTTGACGAATTCCACAAGATAACGAAAAAAGCAAGATAAAAGATGGCAGAAAGCTTGTGTACCGCTCAAAAGGCCAAAGTCGTATCTGCTACCTTTTACTGGCATCAGGAACATGGAAAGATAAGCGAACAAATTCCAAAATTTATCTATTCTTACGAATACCACTCGTCATTGGCACTGACTTGCTGTGTTTTCAATCAAAAGCCTTTTGTATTTTTATTAAAAAGTCTTCTAACAAGCGTTTCTATTTATTCCATTTCCTCACAAAAAAAAAAAAAAAAAAAATATTTATTCTTATAAGGCAGTTGGTCGGGATTTGTCCACAAATACTGCTAGTGTAAGAAAACTGCAGAGAGGTAAGTAGTAACTTCTCCCTACGTAAGTGTTCTGTTCGTGGAGTTCTTCAAAAAAAAAAACGCTACTTACGCAAAAAGTAACTTTTCGTCTTTAATATGCAGTAGAACGTTGGCTAACCGCAATATCCTAAAACCTAAACCTAAAACAATCGTAATGTAGGCAAACTATTGACATCCACGGCAGAACGGAAAGCCTACAGCTAATGGGTTCACAAGAATTTGTCTTTGATGAGATCAACGTATTGTAAGCTGTTCCGACCACTGATGCAATTGAGCCGGTGAGTAAAGAATGTGCGAGAAGTAATGTACGGGAAGATACCATTGGATGATTTTTCACCTTTACAACGCTTGCATGCGTACATTGTAAAAACCTTTCAGGAAGCGTTAATAGAACCGAGAGGAAAAGTTCCACATTTCGGTCTACCTATCACTCTTCCTTCAGTTAGCGTTTCTTTTTCCGATTAGCATTTACTTCAAGCAATAATTTCTTATCCATTTGAGCAGAGTTTCGATTCTTATGATCTCAGGAAATTAGCTAAAAAATAAAGCTTGCATCCAGACTTTCAACGCCATTCGTAGTTTGTCAGGGAATTCGTATTCTTCGCACATTTCGCATCACTTTATGCTCAATGCAACGCTATTTGCTTTCTCAGCAAAGTGTAATAGAATCGTAAGTTTTTTTATAGAACCTCCAGCTCTTAATAGCTTTTTGTATTCTTTTATAGGTGGATCGAAAGAATTTATTGAAATGATTTGAAGCAAAAATTTTGCATAGATTTTATTGTCGTCAGAAAAAGTGATCAATAATAACTGACAGTTAATGGTAAATGGGTATCTTGTGTTTATCTTATGAAACAATTATTGCTTTATTTAAATTACGAAGAAGTTTGGTAAAGAAAGAATATCTCACATCAACATCCATTAGGGCAGAGCGACTACAGAGCGGCGCCGTACCTTATGACCTGAAATAATAGAAATATTTCTTTCTTTTTTTTGCTACTCTTTGTTTAACACCAACCAGTGACCAAACAGTATCTCATACAGCTGTGCAAATGTCAACTAACTGCTAGAAGATGAAGAAGAGAAAAGTGTCAAAATTGTCATTAATAATCACATTAACAAACTGCAACCAGTTGGTAAACGAGACGAAAAGAAAACGGTGAAGAAAGGGAGACGTGCATGCGTGTGTGCTATGCTAGGTAAACATAGCTCGGCAGTTTGTCCAAGACGAATCGATGAGAATGCAGGAGAATGTCAAGCAAAAACTGGACATAATATGAAATCTCGCTACTACGCCAACCAAAGCCCATACGGGGGTATGCGTGCGTGTGTGTGTGTAAAGTGAAAACTTGGTTAAATTGAAAAATTATGATAAATAAGATGACATGCATTGGTGTACAAGCACATACCGAGAAGTTTCCATACAAATGTAGTTAAGGAAAGGTGCGCTACGCGCTATAGATGCCCAGCACTTATGTAGATTTTATTTTCACAGAATGTTAATAAGCTCTGGTCGTTGGGCTTTTGTTTTCTGGTTATTTTCTCCTTTTGGAAATCTCCAGCGAAATTGACTCATATAGAGAGATTCATGATGGTTGATAATTCTTTGGTAAGACTGATAAGGATCGTCATTATTATTGGCACCCCAAACAATGTCATTGTTTGCGATGTTGATTTCGTATAAACACGCACACAGTTTTGGCATAACATCATCATTATCAAGATTATTGTTTTGTCAAAAAAAGGACGGAAAAAAACAAAAAGAAGAGAAAGAACAACAACAAAAGCGTTAGAAAGGGTTGATGAATATTTACTCAACTGCCAACCTACCTCCTAAAAGAGGCCGACAGAGTGAGTATAGCCAATGCGTAAAACGTTGCAAGAAATCCTTTCGCTGCGGGATATCGTTTACGTTATTCGTTTGCTAGTTTTTAAAGCATACTGTAAGTCGTATGCGGTAACAAAAAGAAGAAGATATTTTCTTTCTCTCCTTCTTTCGTTTGCTACCCAACTGACCATTAAAAGGATTCATTGAAATATGCTTAAAGCTCTTCGTTTGGTGTTTTATTTCCTTTTCTTTTTTATCTCTCCACTCACTTTGGCTTATCTTTTATGGCCGCACACATACCATAGTTCACATAAGCTTAACATAATGCATATATTTAAACAGTGAGCAAGCAGTAAAACTCTTTCCTAACGTCAAAGGATAATATGAATGTTTACTTAACAAGTTTATGTTTGCAAAATAGTCATTTAACACATTTAAGTA
The DNA here is from genome assembly GCA_000688715.1 of Glossina pallidipes. Taxonomy (NCBI): domain Eukaryota; kingdom Metazoa; phylum Arthropoda; class Insecta; order Diptera; family Glossinidae; genus Glossina; species Glossina pallidipes. The sequence goes on from KK500051.1 coordinate 150,944, forward strand.
TCCGGGAGCAACGTTTTACTCGTACGTTACGAAGTTTTACTGTGTATTAGCCTTTTTTATCTAGTTAGCAAGCAGGGGATAAAGGATTATATTAGTTTATTGGCAAATCTGGTGAGGCCCTCGTTAACTTAACGCACACATACACACGCTTTTGCGAATATTACTTATAATCAATCTCTTTTCCAATAGGAACGGAAAGGCACTAAAGAAAGAGTTTAAACATAGAATTGCAACTTAGTTCTGCGCTTCGTTGCAAATTTACATTTGAAGACGAGTACCAAGTCACCTCACTTTCTGCTTATATTGCTTGATCAAAAGGTAGATCGTACACTAGATAAAAAGCCGCATTTTGATGAAATCTATGTCTACCACAAAGGGACTTCACTAAATCAACTATGTGCGTTTCTAGGTGCGATCGATAACCATTACATCTGATATAAAGAAAGTTCTGCAAAGAATAATATGATGTTCTGACATGACATGATCAAGACTACACCGCGTACGCATCGGAAGTTTGCTGATAACTTCTCTCTATGTTTACCGAATCTTGAAAATTTTGTGTGATTCGGGATTGTTGGGCTGGGAAAACACATGTTTTCCGAACACTTTACCACAATTGCGAACTTTAATCAATTGATGAAAGTGGACCTACAGTAGTAGCATTCTTTCCAACTGATTGAACTCAGAATTACGGCTCTATTCTGCCATTGTGATCGGTCGCTAGTCATTCTTTTTCTTATTATAGTTTTGATATTATAGTAACACCCATGGTATTCTAAAGCGATAGGCACAACAAAATTCTTTGATATCAATTTTGTTTCATAACAAGGTTGTCAAGTTACAAAACCTGCAGCGGAAAAACGCCTTCTGACTCTGTAAAGTTATTCAAACAGGGGCCTGCGTATACTGAGCAAGGGCATAGGTATGTCACAAGTCACAAGTCCGTCGGAAATTATTTTTCTTGTTCCCGGCTTTCGTGACCTTGTTCTTGTTGAGCTTGTTTATCGTAACAGAAGTAATAAGCCCCAGTTTAATTGGGACTATTGCTCAACATCTGATACAAAATCAGTGAAGCAGGTGCAACGAACGGAATTAGAGTAAGTTTTGTTGTTACGTTGAAAGCTGACAATGGTGCGACATGATAGGACTGCAAGACCCACTATCTTCTCTGGTAAATTGCTTCAATCCTAGGGCTATTTAACCATTAGTTATGTTGCTCTTTAAATTAATCCATTAGTTAAATTAAATGAGATTTTTTTAATGACAGAAAATAATTTTTTTTTTTTAAATTTTAATTTTTTGTTTTAATTATAAATAAAATCCAAAAAGTAGCGGTAGTACACTTTTTTGAAGTAAAGTTTTTTAAATTCGTGACAAGAGAATATAAACGAAATTATTTTTAAATTTTACAGAAAATTTATTTTTGAAAAAATTCCTAAATTCAAAAACACCATCCAAGCGAAAGTGTTCTTCTTTTCTTTTATTTCTATTTTTTTTTTTTGTTAAGTAAATAATTACAAAAGATCAGATTTCTGCCAAAAAGAAACAAAAAAAAAAAAAAAAAAAAAAAAAAACAAAGAACTCTTTAATAACATCAACAAAGCAAATAATCAGAACAAGAAAAGATCATCAAAAGAAAAAGGGGGAAAGTCTTTTGTAATAAAAAGTTTTCGGATACCAGATGACAAGGAGAATTTTTATTTTGAATTAAATAAAATTTATGTATGTCAACAGTGATTAAAAATGTGTTCGTGTTCGATTTAAGGAAGTGTTCGGTGATAAAGGGAAACATTTGTTGTGTTTTAAAAGTAATGCAATAATACGTTAAACAGTAGCGGACTATGAATGATATTTAAATTCTTTCGCTATTAACGAAAAAAATTCCAATTGATTTAAGTCAACAACAGATGCTTGCCTTGTCTCTATTTCTCTCGCTCTCCCTCTCTCTATCTATCGCTCTGCGGTCTATCGGATACTTTTGCTTATTAGATCTAAAACGGATACGAGATATTTTTTAAAAATTAAATTTACATAAATTATATAAAAATTCAACGAAAAGACATGAAAATTTTCTTTAAGAATTTAAATAAAGCCACAGTCACACAAACATGTTAGAAATTGAAATGAAAATATTCCCAAGGATATAAAAATAGCGGTTGCGTTACATATATACGTGTATAGGTAGGAAAGCAACAAGAGTGTCTTGACATTCATTACAATTACGCCTGCGCACATATGACGTGACTAGGTGGGCACAAAAACAAGAACACACATAACAGCAGCCAGCGAATGTAGTAATTACGGCGAAACACTTTTCTGTGTGTGTGTTCTCGTTTTAAAAATAAATGAACAACGAATTGAAGACATAGGAAATTTGAACACCGCGAGAATTATTTTTCTTCTCGTTTCGAAAAGAACATGCATTCTCTGCGCTGCGCTTGAAGACGGTTTCGTGTGTGCATGGATGTGTGTGAGTAATTGCATTAGAAAGAAACATTAACTATACAACTAATTTGTATATCAAACAGTTTCAAGGAGAGAAATTTCCCACAAAAATTTGTAACACAGCGATGATATTATTATTTATGGTGTGAGTTGAGCTGGAGCTGGAGAAACCTAACGATTTATATGCGTAATTACTTGCAGTCAGTCTCACATTACAACGGAGGGTTACGTAAACGATACAGTGATTTCCCCAGTACTTCATCCTCCTTTTTGCTTCTTTTTTCCTTTTTTTGTTTTGGTTTTCTGTTGTTGTTACATGTATCAACCATTGTATGGCATCCAAAATTTGATTTCCTTTCGGAAAGATTCTAAAGTATCCTGTATATCAAGTACATAGAGGTTTTGACATTTTATCGAGAAACACCTTGCATTGTGTGCACTGTGGTTTTCCTGGGAACTTGCTTTGCACAAAACAAATCACATTCAAGCAATTAACGCAAATGACAAGTGTTTCAGTTCATGTTATCATTCCGCTCTGTGCAATGAAAACAACCACCACGTAACTCGTAAAGGTCAATAGTCCTACGGCATTTAATGTGCGCAGGCGCAACCAAGCGTACTTCATATATCGGGTAACTAAGGAAAAAAACACAAGTGCAATATTTTTAGTTTTATTTTATTACGTTTCGGGTTAGTGCTTACTTACTTACGAGTGTCCTTTTTGTGGTTTTGCGATGCAAAGTGTGTTCACTGCTTGTCAGACTTCAGGTCTATTATGGATTTGTATGTATTTGCTTTGACATGTGTTTTTTTGTGGTTTGCTTGACTCGTAAGCAAATTAGTTTTATTGGTTTCATATTTCAAATGCTAAACAAAAGATTACCTCGCATACTGTTGGCTGATAACTAATTTTGTTTGTTTATATCCACGATATATTTTGGCAAAAGTGTATATCTTTGTTTTTTTCCAACTCAATTTTAAGACCCTTCTCGTCGGCTGCCTGAGTGAATGCACGTTAGATCTCTATACTGAGTTGCCTTTTAAGCTTCTACTATAGACGTTTAGAGGAAGCGCACCACAATAGTATTGTTTTTTTGAAAGCTCTGCCCGCTTGCACTATGCCAGTTTTCCAATTTTGAACCATCGGTGTACTACTTTTGTCCCTCCTCCCCACATTCAAAGTTTGAACGTCCCAACTGGATTTCGCCTGTATCTCACACTGAATCGATGGGAGAGTAGCAGTCTTGCGGAGCAATCACCCGGGTTGGTCCATGAAGTTCCACATTAGTTCTAGACGGTTCCTAAGATTTCTCAGTTTTAGTTTATCGTTCTTTCACAGTCTGAGTCGAAAATTTGTTAAAAAAAAAAGTTAAGAATTCCTTGCTGAAGTCCTTTGCTGAATGCCTCATATACTTTTACTTCGGAACATTTTTAAAGCCATTTTCTGCAAGTTTCTCATGACCGATTAGATTGTGTGAGATATGCGTTCATTCTTTGGAAAAAGAACATAAGCTATGAGCTTTGCTTCAAACTCTAATATTGGTATCATATCTTGTTTACCTTTAACCTGGCGTTATGGTTCAAAGGAAGCCGGGGGCCTTTGGTTCGCATATCTACATGTCGCAGGTAACGTTTAAGCGTAACTTTCAAATTATAATTGAGACAGAAAGTCAGTTATGTCTACGTTTAGTAAGCACTACCACTAAAAACAACTAACAACGACTTTCATATATTTACACCCTACACTAGTTACCGACATGGACTAATTACATTCACGCCGATGTGTTTAACATCCAGGCAAACTGAATGTAGACTTGGTTTTTATCGATTTAAAATCACTTTCTGCCTGTCCCTCTGTCCGCTTGATGTCTGGCCATGTGTTCTTGCGTTCTGCAGGTCGCAAATTTTTGATCATTTTGGTAAAATTTGGCATATTCTCACGTGTTTTGCCCCAAAAAGACGAAAGCTAACAAAAATGATTCGGATCGCAGCACTCTGTCTGTCACTTGCCATGTAATAGCTCATCTTAAAAGGCGGTTACATGAATAGTAATAGGAGGATTTGTGGTATTTACTGGATTTTTTATCTGTTTACGTTTCTTTATTTATTGTTTTTTCCTTTTGAATATTTCTCTCGAAAGTTGCAGTCCGTCGTACTTTACCTACCCGGTAAAAAAAACGATCTCACATAGATAAATGTAATTTCAATTACAAAATACTTGGCTATACAGTTATGCAAAAAATATTTATTTTATTGACTACTTCTCAGAACAAGTCATCACTTTTTAAAGGTTAATGGCGTATGTAATTTAATTGCTTTAATAATGAATTATAATGAAATATATCGTCTCAAGAACTAACAACGTGAGCAGTTAAAAATTCTCATACCAAATAAAGCCTCAAAAAAAAAAAAAAATACTGAGACCTTAGAAAAGCAACAAATCAATGAAACTTTGAAAATATCTTTGACTAATATTTTCATTTATCAACAGACTAAGTAACTGACCATTACCGAGCAGCAGAGCAAAAGGGGACATGTAAATCTCTGATAGCCCATGTAAGGAACATAAAAAGCAGATGTCCAAAGAAAATTGTACAAAAACAAAAACAAAAAAGGTTTGTTTTGTTATTTTAAACAGATTTGACTATAAACCATAATTTATCTTGATTGTAAAGAAGACAAAACGCACGTAAAACCCGAAGAAGAAATGAAACTCAACGCGATACGACATACACAAGCGCAAGCAGGCGCAAGCAGGCACAAGCAAGTATGAAGCGTCAAGGATTATTGATTATGCAAAACTGTAAACGAGTGTCCAGTTATGAAATAAACATAACGGGATAACAAACAAACACGCAGAAGAACCAAAATGCGTGTTAAAAATGAAAAAATGAAATGAAATATATATATATATATATATATATATACATGTATATATACATTGAAAGGCTTTGTAAAATACTGACTGACCACTAGTCCTGCAGCTAAGCGAAATGAACTGAAGGGGTTGTATGGAGTAGTTGGGAAAAGGATATCTTTTTTTTTTGCTTACCTGAAGTATTTTAAGAAACATCTCAAATTTCCAAGCGAAGACAGATTTCATAGCATCAAAGAAGACGTTTACGAAACAAAGAACAAATAAAAGGAAAAGTCTTTCATTTTCATCAAAGCGTGTGTTTTGAGTTATTAGCGAGATAATAGCTTTTGACATTGACTGACCGTTAGAGAAACTATCAAACACTTGGGTAGACAGATGCAGAAGAAAGGGGTGCTATCTTGTTCGCCTTTCATCCGTCCATCGGTACGTTAATAGTCAGTTTTTACAAATTATTTATGGTTAATTATTTAAAATTTCTAATTTCATTTAGAGAGAGCGAGAGAGCGAAAGGCATTGAGTGTGAGAATATTTTACGTAATGATCGCTTCCTAACGCTGACCAATGTCCCGTTTAACGTCGACTTGTAGCGTACCATTAATCGTCGATGACGGATTAAGGTGATAATTAATGAATCTCTTCGTTGCAATATGTAACAAAGAATCATTGAAATCATTTGTCTCTTTCGTTGGCTGCGCAAATTTCAAGTGATTAATTAATCGCATCACAATGAAACGGTAAACGTGTGAAAGAATTCTTCTTCATTGAGAAAATTTCAAACAAACAAAACAACAAACATAAGTAAGAAGCAACGGCAAAAAGATCTTGTTCTAGCTAAGGAGCAAGTGCAACTCTCTGCCATACTTTTGGAGTCCCAAGCCTTAAACTTATCCGCCCCTAGGTCCATCTTACTTGCGCTTTCTACAATTACTAGGTCCCAGCTTTGCGAAGACCTCTAGCTTCGATCCTTGTTTACTTTTTCAACCCTTTGCCCACTGAGCTGACGCAAATCATGTCCTTCCAATAAATTTACGCTTAAAAGAAGCCACCCTTTCAATTGTTTTAAAAGCGTGACCAAAATCCATAGTATTAGATAAATAAAATTTTTTTCTTTTATTATCTGAAAATTTATTTAATCGCTAATGTACTTGTTTCAATAACCTTCTTAAGACTTGTGCGTGTTTGACTGGTACCGCCATTGGACCCTGAGCCCTTTGATCGAACCTTTACCCCCTCGTGGATCAGTTGGCTGTGATGAATTTCGCAAAATGCAAGTATGGCGTACACAATTCCCAGCGGCATAAAAGGCCAGCACTGCGGACTATCATGAAAGTGGTCCCTTTGATATGAGAGATGATGAAAGTAGTCCCTTTCTGGATGTCGAAGAGCGCGTAGTTACTATGTTTCATGATATCATTCGAATTTATCTGCCAATAGTTTATAATAATTAATTTGAAAACTCGATAGAAAACTCTGTTGTCGATATTGTACTGTAACCTTGATGCGACGTAATAGAAACTTTCGGTTACACTTTTTTCGTCAAATTTAAAGCAGACACAGACCAATGCATTCCAGCTCGGTAAGAAAGTGATGTGACCAAAGCTATAGAGACGAAGGTCAACCAGATTTCATGTTCCGAGATATCACTAGTATTACTGCTGCTCGTTATGCATTTACCTTTTCACCCCATTTTTGTAGGACGATCGTGAACCATTTTCAAGAAACTATGTCGATCAAATAAAGTTAAACTTGATCGTTGTTCGCTGCATTCAGTTGCATTTTCGATGGCGTTACTGTTAAAGCAATTCATCATCGCTCGTGAATATTCCCAATCGATCGATACATCATTACATAGTAAACGAGTCTCATTGGCTTGTATAGTTTCGATACTTCCGTTTTGTTTTTTTAGTTTCGTGGTTGATTGCGAACTCCTCTTAATGTGTGAAGAAAGTTCTTGCTTACCCACTGCAAGCAGACCTCTTACTTTCATAAATTCCCTAAACTTAATGCTTTATCGATAATTACGGATTGAATGAAGTGACTTGACAAAATTTGGTCCATCATATAAACTGTGAAGAATTGTTTTTCTCGTTTGTTATCGCTGCATAGTAGGCTTGACCGAATTAAAATGTTCTGCGTCCCTCGTTTCCTCTCTCTGCCCCGCAGTTGTTAGATGATCGCTTCATTGACTTCATTTCTGGCTTTGTAGAGATTAAATAGTTTCGAAAAGAAACTTTGGACTTTAAAACTTGCCTGACCAAGTAACGCAGCAATTATATGGTAAAACAATGAATGACGTATGGACTTATGGTAGACATTGACTACATGATCCTTATTGACACCGTAAGTCAACCATATAATTTAAGATCGTTAAAGATCGTTTCATATACAACTGAGTTCAAGAAATAGGGACGAAAGTTTACTCTTCTTCAAGATTAAATATAATCTCGCTAAAAACATGCATTATTTTTAAAAAATAAATAAATAATAAAAAAAAAGAAAACGCAAACGACTCAAAAGTGTAAACAACTGCAACGTCGTAGTTATCACATCGAATATATATTTGTTTTAAATATAAGTATAAATAAATTTATTAAATTAAACTGATTAAGAAGAGCTTAACAAGAAAAACTCTGATGATGAAAGAGACGAAATTGCTTTTCCTTATATTTTTGTTTTCAATTACATTTACACTCTTGTTGTTTTATATATATATTTATATGTTTTCCCACTTATTTTTTCACACAACATTGTTGCACACACGTATGCACTTTTATGATTTGGAAAAATTTTGTTCGAAAAAAAAAAAAAAAATTATTGAACATTTTTTTGTTGTTGTTATCCGTTCTTTTCTCTCTTTTATTTTTGTCAAGATTAGTTTGGTTATTTATAAACGGGGTCATCTGACCTCATATATAATTTAAAGTTATCCCTTATCGCTGATTCTCTCTTACGAAAACACGAAATCTTTTACTCTTATCGCTAAAAAAATTTCCTTTCAGTAAAATCTCTTTTTAGTTTATTTATGTATCAAAAGTTTTCTTAGAACATTTTAGAAATTTTACTCACTTATTCTTTTTTTTGTACTCGTTTGTTGTTACCAAAGACACGTTATCAATAGGCTGCACAGAAATTTATTAGGATTTAAAAAATTTGTTATTTTTAAAACTCAAGGCATAAGTATTTTTGATTTTCTCAACTTTGTTTGTAAAATATTCATAGACGACTGTTAGACTGATAGACAGTTAGGCAGACCGCTAAGCCGATTTTGGGCAGATGGGTAGAGCAACGAATAGACAGATAGACGCAGTTATCTGCTTATGCATTCCCCCTTTCCAAAATGCACTATTATGACAAACACACATTCATAATGATAAAGTTATATGAGGGATGGGGATGAGTAACCGCCCGGTACATAAAACATCGTAGTTCACAAGACAGAGACCAGATTGCCAGAGCATTTTTGGTCAGACGCATTATGCCATAAATTTTTGCATCACTGAGAAGCAGATATCGATGCGGTAGACATATGTTACGGTCTCCAGTCCAATTATCACTCTTTGAGTTCGCAAAGCTTCCGTAATAGGAGAATTGTGTAGAGAAAAGCAAATCACTTCCTATTTCTCTGGCTTCCCTGTAGTTGCGGCCTCACCAAACCCAACCAAATAGATGAGGGAAACTGCAAGTTAGAAATAAAGACGGCCAGGGGAACGAGAAAGTCAACGGTAGGTTTATTGAAATCAGTCAAAAATGACTTGTATTCAAGATCGACCCGGAGGTGACAGAATCTCTTTATCTTATCTTATCTTTTCAACATATTAGTCATAAAGTGAATTTAAATGAGAAGATTTTAATGACATTTCGGCAAAAAAGCGAAAGAAAACTTTGCCCAAACAAAGTGGCGATAAAGGCGGCCTGTCATCTTTTTAATTATTTTGAGTTTCTTACGTCAGATAAGTTGTTTTGAAACCTCGAGTTAGCTCGTGCTTAATTAGCTCCATCAAAAGATGAAATAAAACATAATTAAGATTTAAAAACACATCCGCTCAACTTAGCTCTTAAAAGTGTGTTAGCCATAAAAATAAAATAAAAAAAAAAAAGAGGATCATTACAAATATTGTAACCTCTTTCCAAGGGGTTCACAAGAAATCTTTTTTGAAAGTTAATATCACCAAATAAACACCTAACGAACATTTTATGGGAGTTCAAGAAGACAGGCACCTCAGTGACACTAATAATATGGATTAGTTTAAAAACACTGGCGACAAAATAAAAACAAACAAAATTATTAGCTAATTAGAAATAGAAGAGAAATTGTTGTAAGGTGAACTTGGAGACATAAAAACTTGTTAATTTTTTCCACATTTTTTTATGATTGCGAGCAAAGATTGGAAGACTTTTGCAGCAGCATATGTGACGGAAGGTGAAAGATTGCAAAACATGTGCAGGTATTTCTGCACTTCTATCCATTTCTTTAGGTTTTCGTGACCTAAACTTGTCATTACATTCGTTCATTTAACCGCCTGGTTCACAGCTCTTTCTTTTCTTTTCTTCTTTTTAACTACCTGTCGTTGCAGTTTTAGTTTTCGACACACTCTTATTACTGTAAGCGTTAAGTTGTAATGTTATGTATTCTTTATCGCAAAGACATCTTTGGTTCGGTTCGTATTTTTGTACATAATATTTATGTGTTTGTTTTCCTTTTTTCTCTCTTCCAAGTCGAATGCATTTTCTTTTCGCATAGCATTCCTTACGGCTGCCGCTGTATTTCAATTGCTTGCTTACAAAGAAAAGTCTTTGTTTTATCTTAACCGCCACCTGTGTTATGAATATAGATGCTGTTGATGTTGATGTTGATGTTGATGATTGTTTGTTTGTTTGTTATGATTTCTCTGTTGTAACTTACAACGGTGCATAACTTCCGGATGGTTTGGGCCATAAAGTGCGTGAGAGATTTTTTATGTTTTTTTTTATTCATATTTACTAACCTTTTTTTCGCTTTTATGTTGAATTTTAAGAAGTTTTTAAAGGCAAAGAAAAAACACGAGTAAATAGTCTGTAATCGGTCAGAATCGATGCACTTTGCTTTGCACTAATAGAGAATGTTATACGAGTTAACTTGGATCGTTGCACTCGTCTTCAAGTATATTAGATGTGGATATGGTTTTCAAATCCCAACTAGGCTTTTATAAATTCTAGATGAAAACAGCGACCCATTGCACGCTAAAAAAGCCGACTTGAAAAGTCCCAAAAAATTCCTGGAAAGGAAACGAAATGATTGAAGCTATAACTCTATCCATATCTCTTCAGCACAACGAAGATCCTACGGGGACATCATCAGCATCAGCAAACAACCCGACAGATGGTAAGAGTAAAAAAATACCCAAAACTATAGACTTCGATAGGCTTAATAGTAAAATGGTTAGCCTACACCGAATGTTCAATGCGAACAATACGAATCCATGTTTTTAACTTTTAACTGCTTTGTCAGACTCTTTTTTAAGTGGATTTTTATTTAGATTTAGATTCGGCTATGAATCGACGACCGAAATAAATTATTTATTATTCAAGAACAAAAAAGATTCGTACACAACAGTGGCATTAACATTTTAAAAAATTTAGATACTTAGGTCCATCGATTTGGCTACGGAAGCCACGAATTGTTTTTTGTATTTTTTTATATATAAGATACTTATATAGCTCTCCTGCGCTACAAAAACAACAACACTACAAAGAACCACCGTTAGAGATTATCTTTACATCTATTACTACTGCCTCAGCCACCCTCGAGCGAAGTTCGAAATATATGACCATAATGTGCTTTGTTACATACAAGTTGATGTCTCTACGCCAAGCAAAATGAAGCAAGAAGCATCTAAGGAATTGTAGTCCTTTGAAAGTAGACTTCCGAGTATACATAAAAATAATTCGTATTGACAATCAGTTCAAGCTAACTTTCATACATTAACCCGCGATAAGAAATGAAAGTATCTCTCCTGCAAATCCTTAATAATAATTTCCCACAAACCTCTTTAGGAAAAGCATAACAAAACTTAAATATTTTGGTATAAAATTTCACCTTTTGACATGAAAATCGTGTTAGTTGAGTGTTTGTTGAGGAATCCCCTAAAACCAAACTGACAATTTAATTAATAAGCTACAAGATAACAAAAACACAAAACACCAAACAGAAGCCAATTACAAGCGAAAACCTATCCTTACATCAACCGAAAATGATGTCCGTTTGAAGACAAACAATAACTTCTGCACATTTTTTCCCTAAGTCGACTTTTATTACAGCGTAGATTTGGCTTGAATTTCCCAAAGTTAATAATTGCATCATCAACTTGACTGATGATACAAATGAATCACTGTCACCGGCTTGAAAATTGAAATCTTTAACTTGAATCCTTATGAGATAACATTACATGGATTAATAATAAATTAACAAAAAAAAAAAAAAAAAAAAAGAAACTGATTTGCATATAGCAGTGAGTTGGTGACCTATTGAACCCTTTTGTTATTTCCTCTTTCAATAACCATAAAAGCAATAAAAGGATGCTGCAAATAATGCCTGTGCCTCTTCGAAATTAACCCTTATAGAGAGCTGTAATGGAATCATGTCCCATTTGGATTTTGCGCAGAGTCATTGTCCTCTTTCACGCAATAAAGACAATTAATCTCTCCTTGAATAAAGTAAAAATTCTTGGAATAAGTAAATTTCATAAAATAACAACAACAAATATGGCGGCTTTTCCAGTATGTAAAGCAATGCCTGAAATCCTTTTATATACTTTTCTTTTGTAAATACTTTCTTTGCAAGCACACATATACATGTATACATCTATCACATATTTATAAAGGTCAACCATTCCAACTGACCTTATGACAAATGAAAACTGAGTAAAGAAAAGTATGGTCTTTGTTCTCCTCAAGGAAACATAAAAGTGGCCATTTTTCATGCTTTTCCAAGGGTCACCATTCATTTAAGCTGTACATATATGTATATATACATATATATATATATATATATATATATACATATATATATACCGGACACTCCCCTTTTGTCCGAGCATTAATCTGCAAACCGGACCTTAACCCCCTCGACGATGTACACATAAGCGCATATACGCAACTTTTAAATTAATTTAAATATAAAAATCATTAAAATCCATCAAAAAAAAACAACGAAAAGGAAAAAACTATTTATGAAACTACTGGAGAAGACCAGTTATCTGCTAGTTGAACTATGTGAGAAGAAATGCTTGAATATACGGTAATGACCTATAACCTCTAACAACTGGCCAGAACATAGGAAATGTGTGCAATACCGGAGACTACAAAACGCATACAATTTTGAAAATTATATGCCTGACTGACCAATGCGCTGACCAGTCCCATAAAAAGACACATATACTTATTCTATCCTTTGAAAAAACCTCCCTTTTTTACTTCAAAAAAAAAACCGAAACGAAACGAAACTTGTTATCCCTGAATGGCTAGCAAAAGCTTTGTGCAAGCATTCACATGTTCATGTATTTTTCAAAGCATATTGAAAATTAAAAAAAAATTTATATTAAAATAAAATTCCTTTGAAATCTTTCTTTTCTTTTCTTTTCTTTTCATTATCGGTAAACTGTCATCTTAAGCAAAATTAATAAACGTAATTTATGAAAATAATCTGTTTGCTTAGCCACAGTAACATACATAGTCACTCTCACATACTCGCCCATTGAAATACGTATCTAAAAAGAAAATTGTATTCAGCTTAAGCCGAATTTTGTTACACCCAGCACTAGCGTTCACCAAAAAGTTTTCTACGATTGATCAGAATGCTTTTCGTCAAATATATGTGCATGACAAGCGTGAAACTGCAATAACCCATGTAAGCGTAAGAATGCCAAAGTCTTCTTACGAATCTTTCACGGACAAACATGTTACGAGATTCAAACTTAGCCTATAACAAGTCAAGAGATATAACATAACATAACCAAGCCACACAAATAATAACATGATGCATACTACCAAGGGCCCAATAGTTGTATCGAAATTTTGATTTGAGTTTTGAACTTGAACTCATGCCACTCAAGCGCCTTCGAATGTAATATTGTTTGCCTACACAAAAGTTTTCAAGAGATTGACTGATGGTGATACGGCCAGCCACCCCGATCAATATGACGCTTAATATTTCTTAATTTCCCTCGTAACTCTAATCGGTCTTACATGGTTTTCATCGACTTTTATTCATTTCACACATTTCGATGCGTTACAAGTGTTTGCCAAAAACCAGCAAACCCTTTGCTTGCTTGAATGTTGATGAACACCTATCTCGCACACTCGTAAGCATTTAATTTAATTTTCTTATTCCCTTTTGAGTTTCCCCGTCCATCTTCTATAATATATTGCGTAGTGTTGTGTGAATGTAATTTGAAGATTTGTTGTAAACCACATCGAAATTTTTTTATTATTTTTTATTCATTGGCTTGTACTCCGGTATTTGCCTACTGACAAAACTCAATAATAAACATATCAATCATTTATGTGCTAAGCAAACAGAGGAAGACTTCATAACATTGCTGGGGCTTATGCGTGTGTTAGGATAAAGAAATTTAAAAAAGTTCAACTAATTGTTGAAAGAACAGACAGCCATGTCCTGCAAAATATTTATATTTTGGAAAAATCTCTAGGATTCTCTTTAGATCAGTGTCCGGGAATATGGGATACGTAAAGTAAACAACTAATCAGATTCAAATTTGACGTAATTAGGGCAGCAGGGAACTGTTACGCAGATGTTTGTTAATCAAAAAGCAAATTGCGAAGGAAACCTAATACCTTTCGCTTCCCAAATCCAAATCAGTGCAGAAACTAAACAAGGCTTTAAAGTTAGATGGAAAATTAAATTGAATTACAACTGATTTCATTTTACATCTAACGTCTAGAGTTTTCTTAGGAAGCGCTAATGAGCCATGTGAAGTCTTTAGTAGATAAAGTTATGTCAATGTAACGAAGACTAGAGGTCAGTGCAAATGGGAGAACTAACGCTCCAATAGGTACTAAAAAGACTTTGTTTTCTTATATTCCCTATAAGTTACTTTGTCCTTAGACGGAAACAGACGAAAAATACTTTTGTCGTGTTATTGAAGTACGATGTTATAAAAGAGTTGACGATCTTTTCTTGCCGTGTTAAAGTGAAACAGTGTTATAGTAGGGTTACCTGCATTGTTTTTTATTACACTTATTATCTTCTATTATTTATTGACCACGACGAGCTCAGAATTCTTAAACCGATTGAGTTTTATTTATGTTTTTAGGGTATAAGCGATTCGAATAAAGCTAAGCATGGATTTCGCTTACAAAATTAAAAAAAAAAACAATACTTTATAAATACGTACTTGAACGAACATCCTCCGTAGCTTTTCTAGAGAAAAACAATAGAAAGAAAATCCTTTGCCATGGCATCGTAATGAATAGAACAACTTGAGCACGTTAAACGTTCATGGGAAAGTTTGACACCAAAAGTATATAATGCAATAGTGTAGCGACAAGCACTTGTTAATAAACTCAATAAGGACAAAACGCTTTAACACTCACCCCCGCGATTAAAAAGTGTTAAATGCGATACATTGTTAACGTCGCTTGAAAACAGCAAACAAGTGGGAAAATGCGTAAATGAAATGCTCTCCGTAAGGGCATCTTTTCTCTTTTTAACAAATTTATAAAAAAACCCAATATTTAAAAAGTTTCGCAACACAGTACAATATATTCATAATGTGGACAAAAGCGAAAAGCGGATTTGAATGCTAATCGCGTGTTTGTTTCAATTTTGTGTCAGAGAACATCCCTTAGTTTTCACATTTATCTGCAGAGTGGTTAGGTAAACTACGCAGGCAAAAAGAAATTAATAGAACTGAAATGTATGTATGTGCAAACGCGCACACTCAGCAGGATACCTGGGCTGAGCACTGTTCGAAGCACGCACAACCGCAACAACAACACTAACAAACGTCGTTAACCAAAAACGAGAGCAAAAAAAAACAGAGAAAAACATACAAACAGCCTCTGTTTACACAATAACAAGAGACGAGAAATAATTCTAAACGCAGATCTGCAGCTATACTATAATCCTTTCAGTATGCCACTTAAGCCGATCAGGCGTAACTAAGTGCAGTAGAGTGTAGTAGAAGAGGGAAAGAGGTAAAGAGTGTTTAAAGTTCATATGAAGTAAAGTCTCGATCACATTGTTCTCTGTGGCGCTGTTATCTGGGCTCTGTTTGTTTATTCCTCAACCTTTTCTTACCTGTTCAGCCTCGGCAGGCATCCTTTCATTTCAATTCATACGTTTAACCCATTTAAGGGTTTGATCTTCTTGTTGTGTTATGTTGCGTTATGTCCAAAATTAGGGCAATCATCATCATCGTAGCCGTCATCGTCATTGGTTTGTGAAATTATTGAGGTCGTCGTTTAGTCTCGTTTTGTTTGGTTTTTTAAGAGATTTTTGTTTTTTTTTTTATTGTCTTTTCTTCTCGCCTTTACGCAGATCACCACGTTGCAGCAGTTTATCCTTTTTTCTGGTTTTGCTTTACTTTCGATATGATCTGGAAACGGGATGTTGTTTATTACATTTGACTTTTGCACTCTTATCCGATTTGGTTATGTTTTTGTTTTTGTCTGCTTACGTTTCCAACTCTTTGCTTCGACTGTTTCTTTCTTTTCTTCTTTTTTTTTTTCATATAAATTTGTCGGTTTTTTGAGTAATTAGTTGATTTTTAGAGTGCAGCAACACGTGCCAACCACAGTCTGTGTTTTTTTAAGGGATTTTTCTCATCTCTTTTTTTAATCTTTAATTACAATGCAACGATCGATGAATTATTTGTTTTAAAAAAATCGATCGTTTTACTGATTCAATTAAGTTTCTTAAAAATCCCCCCATGTGAGGGCAAATCGATGTTTGACTCAGCGCAGCAAGCCGTTAATGATTATTAGAAACCCAACGGACGATTTCTACGATGAATTTATGGATGGATGTTAGGACAAGTAGATAAATCGGAACTTCTCTTCAACGTGGGATCTATATATAAATAAAAAGAACAGGTACATATTACAAACACTTCGGCAGAGCAATCGAAGGAAATCCGACTCAGAAGGGCCACGTGAAAGCAAGTCAAAAATCAAAATCATTTAAATTGTTTTCTTTAATTCCCACGGTTTTGTTGACTAGAGTTCTTTGCAGACGATCAAACCGTAAACAAGGAAAGCTATACGACCTTCGACGCCGTTTTCGTGAGTCTGAGCGTAAAGTGAGTTCAGATTTATGGCAAAACAATGCTGCTTTGCTATCACGATAATCCATCTTCTAGTGCTAATGCAATTACTCGTGAAGCAAAATATCATTCATCAAGCATCCTATTTCCAGAATAAGATTGGTGATGCTGTTAAAGAAAGCGTGTTCTGGTAATCGTTTTGAGCCAACAGGTGTTAACTGCCGGTAAAGACACAACACTTACCGATTGGACTGCCAATCTTTTTCTCTTTCCTCAACTCTTTTTGACCATCAGTGTGCTGCACGTCTGACTCATTCGCGATGTTAAAGAAAAGAGTGTTTTCTCGGCGCTTCAAGTACTCTACCAAGAGTTGCCTGTTGGAGATATTTGAGTTCAAAGACGTGAAGAAGCGTTAACATAAGTCTAAGAAGAATGAATAAATAAATGCTCGGCGTTCTACAACGAAATTCCCCGTTACTTTTTTACCATTTATTATTGTATCGTATCAGATCTGTAAATTGTGCTTTTTATACGTAATGGTGATGCCTATCAAAATTTTGCTCTAAGATGTCAAAATGCCCATCCATTTCGTCATTGTAAGTTTGCGACGTCATTCGATAAAACATTCGAGGCCCACCAATACCTCGATCTGTTTGTGCACCTGTTGCACGAGCGTCTTCGTGAAAAGATTCTCTTAATAGAGCTTCATTCGAGGTTTAATCTTTTGGTAACAATTTTTCACTAACCCCAAGATAAGAATGGAACTGAACTTAATCACTATTAAACAAATGTTCTTCGACAAGGGTGGTATTTACCCGATGTAACCACTAATAGATGTATATATTTGTATATTTCTTCTCCCATGGTGAGAGAAACTACTTCGTGATAATCGTTTTGAGTCAAGAGCAGTCTTTAAAGTGCCTGGCTTCGGCACTAACATTATAACGTTACCTCGTAACGTTGTAACGGTATTTAAATGAGAAGGAATTACTTTGAACGATGATCAGTAATAAACGGATATTTCGTATTTAATTTCCTCTATTATGTTATATCTCGTAGTGTGACGTATTTAATTTTTCCATGTTTTCGTTTGACATTTGCTTCTGAGTGGAAAAACAATTTCAACAGTAATGGATATTGAAATCGCGATCGTAGATGTTTAAATGAGATCTGCTTATGTTCCTACCTCTTGCCTGATCGTCATCAACTTGTTCCTATGTCTGCAATAATGGCAAGGCTTCACATGTTTCCGAATACCTTTAGAAGGATCCCACATAAGAAATTTAATATTCTTCTTGAAGAAACTTCAAGTGGAATATAAAGATACCCAGCGTATGCTCCTGCCTCTTGTCCTATTCTAAGTTAAGCTTCATTTGTAAATGGCATTCAATTACGAACAATGCGTGCAAACATATTGCGAATATAAAATGATCCCTATTATCTTGAAATCCATTTAGTGCTTGCCCATACAACTTCCAACGGGGCATTAACCGTATTTAGTAGCATTTACACTTATTTCACTTTTCGTTCCTTCTTTTATTCCTCTCTGTTGTCCTCTTAACATATCATCGCTCGTGTATTGTTGCGTATTTGTCTTTCTTTCGGATACATTTTCAAACAATATTCACTTGATACACAATAACATACAGATTACAATGCGAAAGCATTGTATGCATATGGTGGGCGATATGGTGCTGTACACTTACCCCGCTTCGACTCATTCTTCTAGTTTAACTCTTTAGTCTTTTAAGCCTAAAAATCGCATTTTTATAAAATAATGCAACAAAAATGAATGTAAAAAACCCTTAACTGTTTTAAGTTGAGCTATAGATAATAATGTTATCCTTTTTTGTGTGAGTGCTTTGGAAGTGTAAAGATATAATACGTATTCATATCCACAAATGTCGTCGAACCGACATTGTTAGTCGTTCGTTAAGTGTCGTCATATTTCTGTGTAGTCAAAGTGCAAAAAGCATAAAATCGCATCAGTTTTATAAAGCGATTGTCGTTGTCGTTGTCGTTATTTGTGCACAAATTTTCTCATATAAAAGTCTAAAGAGAGCAGCGACAAAAAGGATAACACTTAAACACTTGAGACCCATCATCAACTTATACACAACAGAAGATTGTTATAATTTTTTTCATTCTAATGTTGTTGTTTTTTTTTTTTTGTTGCAGAATGGGAGCAAGAAGGAAAGAGAAAAGAAATTGTATGTGTGTGCGACATGTAAGTGGTGTCATCAAAAAAGAAAATGTTTTCTACTTAAATATGGCCATCAAATCCTTTATCTTTCTCCTCTTATGCAGCAAACTAATAAAAATGCTGGATTTATATAATTTTTCTTTAAAAGCAAAAGCAAAAGCAAAAGAAGAAATAAATAAAAATCTTTGGCTTATTACTCGACTCCAGCTGTTACTGTAGAACATTTCCGCTTTGCCATGTTTCTTTTGTCCCTCCTTTGCGTTCCCAATGCGATGCAAACAAAGGATATCATTTACCTGAGTTATTTTGATCTCCTAACACTAACCGCAACATATCTAAACAAACAATCGATTCTTAACTTAGACCGAATGCTCATTAAACGGTAGTTTTATAGTCATTTATCTCTTCAGATCAAAAATATAACAGAAAAATAGCTAAGGTTTTCTTCTCCTTTTTCCTTTTTGTTCACATAATCCCACAGTTTGGCTGTCGTGTGTGTTTGTAAATGCAAACGTCTGCCTACCTTAAGTCCTTCACATCTGATGTAATGGATCTTTTCTGTTTGTTAATGAAATACTCTATGAAAACGTTCTTTGTCTTGAAAAGTTCTCATCCTCTGCAAGTTCTTCTTCAACTATTTATTCGTTGCTTTAAGCCATCACAACAAGCGCTTGCCTTCTTCTAATGGTCTTCAAATTGTTTAGAACGCCTTCTGCATACGATGTTTATTACTGCGTTAGTTTTCATTTGCGTTAATTTTAGCATTCAGTTTTATGCATAAAATCAAGCTCTTAAATGTGATTTAACTCATCAAAGCATTGGCATTGTTTTCACTTTACGAGCTACGTGGGAAGTTAAACACTAAGCCACTTCTGCCTTACGTAGTAGTAGTACGTTCCATACGTAGAGTTCCATTGATGATTTATAGCTGAACCGTCATGTATATATCGCTCTGACTGCACATTTAATGTCAACTGCGACGGTCAAATTTGTTGCTGCTTACTATAAATGAAGTGAAATTGTGATTTATGATGGATAGGAAGGCTTGAATGCGATCTGCACTCAAACTAAGCCGGTACATTTGTGTGTACACAAAGTGTTATGCAAATACAATTTGATTTTCTTCATAAAACAAAAATTTTATGTGCATGGATGCAAAAGCTTAAGCCATAACTTGGTTACTCATATCTTGCATTTTTTTATCTCTTTTCATACCCTACATCACTTGTGGAACAAAGGTATATTCAGTTTGTGCAGATGTATGCAACAAACAACGGAAGACTTCAGAGAGACGCACATTTTATTATACCGATCGAGTCGGAATCATTTTCCGCATTAGATTCAAGCTTGTCTGACCGCTTGGGTGCCTTCTTGGCTTGTTTTCAGCCTACAGATCGCAACTTTCGAGAAATTTTGATAAAACTTGTCACACTCCGAAATGTTTCGGCCGCAGGACAAACCACGGTGCGACCACCTTTGCGGCCACTTCACAAAGCCTTATTTTCGAAAGTCCTTACATGAACAGTTGTGATGGTGGGCCGTGGTTTTTAATTGCCTGCAAATTCTTACTCTGAAACCGCTCCTCTAGAGGACAGACAACAGATCGCGCTTATTTTTCTCTAAAATTGTTTTGTCAATGAAATCGGTAGTGTTTCTTGATCGTTGCCATCCTTGGAAGAGAAGCGTTTTTTTAAACTCCAAGACCAACCCTTGAAACCTTCCTTTCTAATCTAATCACTCGGATGATATCTCCTGCGCGTATCACATGGTGGTGGGCAGAAAGAAGTACGGGGAGAGGGAAAGAGAACTGCCGTAACCTGGCAGGTAGGTAACCGCTCAATCAGTAAGTGTTATGCCTTTACGGTTATTATGTTGCCGACCGAGCTCTTGATTGTAGCTAAAACCACACACCCATCGTAATTAAAATATAGCTTACGGAGCAGGCAATAGAGCCCGGATATGACGACTTGTTAATGGTGCTTCTTCAATTTCTTTGATACTTTTGGTATTTTCTTTCTTATTTTCTAAATTTTCTTGTTTAATTTTGGTAACAATTTTCACATTTTTTGATTTAAAATAAAAGTAAATTTCTTGTCTTTTCTCATCCTACACCACTTATGATGCAAGGTTATATTAAGTTTGCGTGGGTGTATGCAACACATAGAAGGGCTTGACAAAGACATACTGAAAATTATTCTAAGCTTGCTGTCCGTCTGTCCACCTTGCTTCCGTGTGTTTTGCACAAAGTGCAATCAACAGTAACAGGAAAATCATGCAAGGGGCTTTGAGGAAAATTTATAGAAAAGTGTTCCTTATAAAAGGAAAGTGGTTGAGATATGCGCCTGTCAAGGTTACATCTGCATGTTGCACGTATTAATGCCATATATAAGAGAGCAGTACGCGATTAATGGCGAATGTTGAATACGCTTAAGTAATTTAGTAAAAATTGCCCGACTTTCGGTTTTCATTTCAACAGGTGCTTACATATAAATGGAGAGAAAACATTTATCTTCCACTTTAGATCAATCGATCTGGAAAAGTTATAAGATATAAGTTATGTGGCCTTATGCTCTTTTAACAGTAGGTAGTGCAATCCAAAAAGGGTAGGAGAATCTGTACTGCACCAGGATTTTAAATCGGAATCTATTACCTCTGTACAAATTATGGAACCTTTAGGGGTTGCAATCAGACTGAAAAAATTAGTAGATCCTTATCTTTCGGTGTTCAACATTTCCTCGCGGATGTATACTTAATACAAAACGAAAAAAAAGTGGTGGAGGAGTAGCGCACGTTTGATTGTTGTGTGTGAGCAGCATACAATACTTTTTTATAAAGTGCTGTGTAATGTTTACAGTTGTGGTTGATTTTACAGGAAAATATCGCTTTTTTGTTTTATTAACGATAACTTTTAACAGCTAATGATGGATTTTTATTTGGAAAGTTATTCTTGATTGACTCTTGATTGACTAACTAAGTGCAAGGGAATTTAATGTGGAGCAGCGGAAAACAGTTGTCACAATGTATAGTTTCAAGTGTGTAAACATGTTGTCAATGGATTTATGAGAAAAAAATAGAAAACGAAATTGACATAACATTTCGTTTGCTATACCCACAATTTACACACGTAGAAAGGTATCGAGACGATAAACTCGCCTTTAAGTAGCATACAACAATTGAGCAAACCATCCGCCGATTCCCTCCTAATATTTGATTTAAGCATAATATCTACTATTATAGTATGATACCCCAGCGCTATGTCCGTCCGTAAGCCTACTTTTCGCGCCTAATGCCTAATCGCGTAAACGTCGCTATTGTAAGTTTGGCCCTCAGACTTTGGTTATTTCTCCTTTTAAGTCTTCCCTTGCCATCAGTGGAAATGGTTATATGCTCAGTTAAGGAAATTGCTTAAAAACTGGACTTTTGCTCCTTATAAAGACAATTTTCACATATTTTTTTGTTTTGCGTTAATAAATAACTTTTGTAGGCAGCTGAGCACAGCATTGAATGAGAATAGAAGACATAAACAGATAATTGACTTTAAACAAATTTTTACGATTTTCTTGGCAAATCCTCTTAAAACTAGATTAAATATCAGATGGGAATTTCTTTCTTTCACATTTCGTTCTTATATATATATATATATATATATATACATATATGCATTTATAGGTTTCTTCTTTTTTTCAAGTAAGCGTGTAAAATGATCTGTCATTTGACAATTGAAGTGTCAGAAATTGTGACAGTTCAATTTAATGTCAGAAAATCGTTAAAACAAAAACCAAAAAAAGAAAAAAAAATGTGAATAAAAAGAGTAGAGAAATCAAGAATCAAATGAGCATATATTGCCGCACAATAACATTAACGCAAAAGAAGTAACGTTGGCTGTATGCAAGGAAACACTAACGCATTGTCACCAATACATTGGCATCTTGAACATAGGTGCTGTGGGTAAGGAATGAAAGATTGAAACCCTGTAAAACGTCAAAAAAATGTCAGGCATGCGTCAGCATTGTTGTCAACGTTACAATGTAGCATATGAGCATGTGCTGCCTCTACGTATTATCTGGTTTCACACCGACACAGAATGAAGTATAAGTAAAACACCTCAAGTAAGGAAAAAAATTAAATTGAAAATTCATTAAAAAGAGAAAAAAAGAAAAAAAAAACACAAATACTCGCTCGCTTTTTGTTAGACATGTTAACAAAGTCAGAAACCTGGTCTATATGTTACTGACATATTCGTATCTCTCCTTTACTTTTATTTATTTCTTTTTTTTTTTTTTTTTAATATATTTTATTTTGTCAACACAAACATTCTTTTGATATTTGCTCTTGTTTGTTTATTACACACACACACACACAAACATTATTTTGTCATATTTTCTGCTATTTTTTTCCTCTCCTTTTTTGCTGCTTGCATTTTTAAAATGACAGCCGCGCTCTTATAAAAGCAACCATCCGTTTCCGGTTATCTGGTACATATTTTCTTCTTTTTTTTTCTCTTTTTTTGTATAAATTTACGGGGTTTTTACCCATGGGATTGGCAGCACCCACATGTGCTTATACTCATATTTGATAATCATGTACATGATATGCAAAAAATATGAGCGAAACACGAGCGAATAGATGAACACCTCTGTGTTTATCAGGAGAAGTTACTTTTTCATTACATTCATTATTGCAAAGTCATATTAAATATGTCATCGCGTTTGCCTAACGGAGCATATTCTTTGTTTAAATAATATTTCAATTTTAATGAACAAAATATTTCTTTGAAAATCACTGCAAGCTGATCGGTCAAACTTACATTTTAATGA
Source organism: Glossina pallidipes (assembly GCA_000688715.1). NCBI lineage: Eukaryota > Metazoa > Arthropoda > Insecta > Diptera > Glossinidae > Glossina > Glossina pallidipes. Next base: position 174,548 of record KK500051.1, read on the forward strand.
TCGCAACTAATACTAAGAAGCACTTGTAATGAACAAGTTTTTTCTCTTTAACGTTCAAAGGATTCGTTTCAAGTCATCTATGAACTTTGCTTTCGATATTTTTCTTTTATACATTTTTTCATTTTTTTACGCGCTAACTGTCAGTTTGCAAAGTATACGTCAACAATATCAGTAATGTCGTTACCTTTTTTTTTAATTTTATAAAATTTTCCTTTGATTGTGACTAACGTGTGTATGTGTATAAATATTTGATTTCGTGAAAAGCGAATTTTTGAGTTGAATTATATTTTTTAACTTTTGTTTCAATCGAGTCCAATGTCTTGGCAATGAATTCATAATTCAAACTTACCTTAGCTGCTTCTTCTAACTACAGATACTTTAGTCAAAGGGATAAGGAATAATAGGAGTAATAATGAAAGTTAGTTAAAAGCTACTCTAAAATCTCCATCGGTCACTTCTCATAAATGCAATTAAATCGAAAATATCCAGCATGTCCTTACAACATTGGAATGTAAAGCACGACACTCCTCTATTGAAAAAATAATGCCTTAGCAGTTAGCCGTTGTATAAACTTTATCACACCTACTAACCTGACCCAATACTCGAAAGTGATAACTAGGATACCGCTCTATCCATGCAGATCGCACAGTACAAACTAAGAGATCAGATGTAATGCTCATGCATATGCATAAGAAAAAGGTATTTTGTATACAGAGGCGACAATCCCCAACAACTGTAATACACAAAGCAATTGCCACGAATTGATATCAGCCCATATTGCCAACGATCCGAAAAAACTCGAGCGTTCTAAGCATCTGTTGTGATTTATGAAGAAAACGGAATCACTGCTGAATGCAGGGGATGGAGAATTCATTTTGTAAATAATTCACATAATTCTTCTTTAAATGCCCCCACTTTTGAAGTACGTGAACAAAGAGATACCAGTAATTATATTAATTATAATAATGTACTATAGCACTATATAGCACTATAGCACACTATAGCAATGGCAATGGACTCGGAGGCCACATTAAATTTATACAATTTTGTCGAGTGTGAGATAATATCGCTAATCTGGTACAGATAGATTTAGTTTATTCATGACCATCCGAGGAGGAGACATACCAGGCATGAATGACCTTGCGATGCACCAAACAATACTTTCACACTGCAACTGTCCAGTTTAATGTACAAGAAACTATATGCAAGGCAGATACGAAATCATCAGGCAAATTACCGACTGCGTTGGTCAGGAAGCAGCGAGCGCTTCATGTTTACACAAGAGAATCGAAGAGAAGAAGGAGAAAGAGAAAGAAAGTTCCATCAGCCAAGATGTAGATATGGATGGCAAACATCGGAAACCATAAGCCATATTATACCAGCCTGCGTACAGTGCGAGAGCAGACCGGGTAAACATACAAACGATGCTATATGGACAAAATATTCTATTCAGTTTTTGTTAAAAAAAGATTGATAGAGATGCACAAACACTCAAAGACGTCGTAGATAACGGGATGAGTAGATAACTTACGAATCGGTGGACCATAATCAGTGTGACAGAATAATGGTCAATAGAGCAAAAGACAATAGTGCACAAAGCAATCAATAAAAATACTCGCTACCAATAATGTCAATAAATCGACAATGAACAGTTGAGAGAGCAAAAAACGGCACCCACACAAGGATTGTTCGTGTTAAACACCGCTGAAAGTAGGTGTGCGCTTAAGAGTGGGAATCCTTCTATTCTTCTATCAAAATCGAAGTTGTTTACTTATGGCAGATGATCCTGAAAAATAGTCAGGCGTCATGTTAGTCCAGCATCCGCTGCAATAGTGAAAATATATAAAAAAACATCAAGTTTTTTCAATGTGCAATGATTTAATGATTTTGAGTATGTTTGCATGCATATGGGGTTCATTTGACAACAATCGCTTACCTATATTCATGAATCGGATGTATATCTATCAAACAGTCCGCTCGAATGGCAAGTATACGAATAAACAGTGTTCTGATCAAAGGAGGAGAAGATCAAAAAACTCTTCGATGCATAGAAAAAAATGTATTTAAAAATCAATATTAATCATGTTTTAAAGAAAGCCGGATCGCACTCACGGAAACGTAACAGAAGTTAGTTAGCCTAAGCTTCTTTTAATGACATTTTAAATATTCTCACAAGCAGCAAATAAACCAAATGTTTGGCTCCCCTCTAAGGACAATGATTGTTCAACATTTTCAGTAACAGTAAATGATCCCTAGTTTTGGAAAAAAACAAACGCAACTTCTCTCTCTCTCCCCTACATGGAATGGAATGGAAAAGTCACGCGATTAATTTTTTTTCAAAACTAAAAAAATATCTCACTTTCCACGCATATGTAGCCTTCGCTTTCATTACGTGTAGTAAGTACCTTTGAGGTTTAATTTTCTAGTTAGTAAATGCAGGTGGCTTCTGTCAAATGTGTATTTCGTTCCGACTTGAACATGCAACACACCGTGATTTTCAATGATAAACATTAACTTTCCCTTAATAGGGGTTTTATTTCTATTGCTGCTGCTGTTGTTGTTGCTGTTGTTGTTGTTTTTATAGGGAAAACACAAAGTCATATCGATACCGTGTCGAGCTTAAAAACATGACATTTACAATAATTTCAGTTCATTCATTATTTCCGGATCAAAGGATCACATCCTGACAGGATGCAGGATAAGGGTGCGCAAATGCTAGAATTTCTCTGGGAATTTTTGACTCGATTGTTCTTCTCCTGTTTTTTAATTAAATAATAAAAATATAACGTATTTTCTTGTTTTCTTTCCTTACTCGCTACCAACGGTCACACAAACGGTCATAATGGTCACACTGGTCATATGGTCGTAAGCGATTATTATTGTGAAAACATTATTGTGAAGCTGTCGAAATTTGTTAAATTTTGACAATAAAAAGAAAAATAGTTCATTAAAACTAGAACTTCACCCTTTTTGCACTCACTTAACTTGATCTTATTATTGTGATGCTGCTCGACTTGCAAGAAAAGGAAAAAAACTTGACTGATTTTTAACCCCTTTTTTTATCGTCAATTCCTTCGATTTAACATTTACTTCATGCATATAAGCAACAACATAATATAAACAAAATGTTAAAATCATGATCATGTCAACCCAAAATATTAGCTTTTTTTTATGCAACAATAGCATTATAGCATTGTTTTTTATGTTGTTGTTATTGTTGTGCATTTAATGGTTTACAATAATTGCTTTAATCTTAAAAACGAATTCGATTGTCTTGTAATATTTGTTCGTTCCATGTTCATTTATCGCAATTGACATTTCGCTGTTTTTATATTGCATAAGATACCCATTCAACGCTTCTGAAAGCTTTGCTGGGTCTTCGATTTGCATGCAAAAGTGGAAGGAGAAACCACATCAAAGACTTTTTAATTAGCCGTTCATTTAATTACGTTCAGTTTCTCCTTTCGCGTTTCGTCTTTCGCAACTTCATTGGGTGGTGGCGGTGGTGACAGTGCTTCTGCTTCTGCTTCTGCTTCTGCTGATACTTGACTTGGTTGATTTATAAATATTTTAGATGTTTGCCGATAATGTGCTAGTAATTATCATCATTTAATTACAGGCAATTCTGGTTGATCTTTTAAACCAATCTCCAGTAACGTGAGGGGATATTTAAATTAATAATAACTTATTTATTAGCTACTTACTTACTCACTTATTTTTTCATATGCTACTCAATTATTCGACTGAACTTTACAATCATCACTTGATTAACCCCCCGTACGATTTATAATTACAACAATAGCAATAAAGTTTATCAATATACTTATTAGTAAACGAACTGATCTTTGATTAACGGTTATTAAAATCAATTGAAATTGATTTAAAATTGATTTCTTGCTCATTAAGTAAGATAAACATTTCATTAGTTAAGTGAACGCGTATATAAAACTAGTATTTATCTTAGACATCAACCTCACAAAGAGCATATCTAAGGGAATTTTTTATACAGTACACCGCTTGCGGTACAAGGATACATTATACAATGAGGATGTACTTAAGCTGGTCTTTCCGTCCGTCTTTCTTATTTTCTTGCGTTCAAGCTGCTTGTGGTACAAGGATACATTATGTTATGAGGATGTATTTAAGCTGGTCTTACCGTCTGTCTTTCTTATTTTCTTGCGTTCAAGCTATGGGTCATAACTTTTGCAATATTTTGATGAACTTTAGTACACCGGCGTGTCTTGACGCATAGACGAACACTATTAAATATGGTTTGAATCCTACCATTTTTTCAGACGCTCTCCTTACAAAGACCTAAAAAATATAAATAAAAGATCTTTATATGCAGAACTATGTCGAATTGTAGAGAGGTGTCCACTATAGTGCTACCATTTGTTCTTAATAATTTACTTCAGTAAATTCAGAGACACAACATTACATTCCTCGGTAAGCGTAACAATACGATTTTTAGATTCTTCTATGATCGAAATAAAAATGAGATAACTCCATAAGGCAACAAAGTAAGGCTTATCGAAATTTTTAAACTCTGTTAGTGAGCAAAAAAGTGCTCACACATTATGCTTACATATATATATTGCATATATTGCAGTCATATATTTAAACCGTACAGTTTATGTATTTTTCGTAATACAAGAATTTTTAATTTCAAAAACCATGAAATAGTCCACAGGACTACTATTGTTGTTTTTGTCTTTCAAGTAACATATTTTTATTTTCTAGTTCGCTTACACGTGACCATGTATGCAACAAGCAGAGGTAGATAGCGTAGACCTAGTGTTTATTATATCAAGCAATTCAAAATCATTTTCTAAATCGATGCAAGTTTTTCAATTCTTTCGTCTGTCTCCATGTACGCTTCCCTCACCGCCTAGCTGTCTCTTCATCTATTTGCTTCTCCCTTCACCTGCTTATCCGTTGGTCTGCCACTCCACTTACCCGCCTTTCTGTTTCTTCATCTGTCTGTCAGTTTGTCCATTTGTCTCCCTGTGTATCTGTCTATCTTTTCGACTATCCCTCTGATGCTTGTCCACATATTTTCATATTCAATCTACAGATCGATAATAAATAATTGTCGGGATTGAAAAATGAGCGAAACGATTATAAATATTGGGATAAAATAAAAAATAAAAACATAAATAAACAACAAAATTATGCATTGTGTTATGAAAAACAAAAAGAAAAACCTGTATTGTTATTCTGTTCTATCAAACTATTAGCAAGTAGCTGAACAGAGCGTGAAGATAACTCACCTTCCAGCAAGCCACACCTAGGCTACGACGGCGACCCTCACACCAATAGTTTCTTAATAAAAATCGGTAGAATCTTCTAAGTTTTCATAGTAAATAAGTTTGAAAATTTTGTATCGGCTGGAGGCGACATACACTCCTTTGTGACAACGAATTCAAATATTTCGAAAATTTTATGATGAGCATGGATCCAGAAAAGTCGATTATTGGACCAGAGAGGTGCAGTTTCAAAGGTTTTTTGAAAAGAAACACTTTGTATGGTAGCAAGGTCTAATTGCAAGGATATTTTATGAGGTCAGTAGGTAAAGAATAATAAATTATTATCAAGAAAGCTAACTCAAAATTATACTTTACTATATAAGTAAGACCCTGGATGTAACAAATTTTTTTAGAAATTTCAAAAATCATTAGCTACTTAAGCTTTAAAGCGTTTACCAAACTCAGTGTGCCATTGCCCATCGAAATCAGTACAATGGTATTTCAAAATACACATAAATTCCTTAAATTATATGAACGTAATTTTACAACAACAACAATTAGTTAATAAGTAATGAGTAGGCAAACAACCGCTTCGAAGAAACTTAAGCAGGAAGTTTTTCCACATTTTCTACCTTCAAAATACTTGCGTTATTATTATTTACGATCTTTGCTTAAGAAATAAAACTTTAGTTGCTCAGAGTTCAGCGGAGTGTAACAAATCCAAATGGTCATAAAATGAAAACCTTTAAATTTTAAGACAAAGTAGATCAACGGTGATGTAGTCGTAAATTTTAAAGTTTGCGTAATAATATCACTTCAGGAGACAAGAGAGAACACATCCAATACCTTTGCTTGGTTGCAAAGTATATGCACTTACGTATGTAAATAACTAAATATTTAAAACTACATTTTACGACTTTTTAAAGCAAATTCTCTAAAGAACACACACATCATAAGGGGGCACCTCCGTGCCTTTGAAAAGAACAAAAATAAAGCAATTTTCTGGCTTCGATTTTTTTCTTTGTTTTCTTTTTGTAAAGTCCGCGATTTGCATTGCTCGCCTATTTATTTAAGGTGAGCCTAAAGGTTAACGTATTCCAATATGCTTTAAATTCAAATGTATTCAAATGTGGAAAGCGTTTTAGTTCTTTCTTTTAGACAAACTTACTTTCAGTTTTTTCTTAACTATTCCTATGAAAACCGGATATCTCCGTAGCTCTAAATATGTCGCTTTATTATGTAGAAAAGCAAAAAAATTTATTTCTTATTAGATCTAAATCATCCTCAGTTTGTTTGTCGGTATTGTTCTAAATATATATTAAAGGGTGGTTTTAAGTTTTTTTTTTTTTGCTTTTTTCGGTTACCGAGACGAGTATGTGCATATAAGTTCTTGGTGTCAGAGGTCAAAGTGACCGAAAACTTCTCAGGCTTTAAAAAGCAAAAATTGTTATAAAATTTTACATATTTAGTAAAATGTTTTCGTTTATGAAAATATCCAGTTTTCAGAATGTACAATAAATTGGTTCTAGAACCAGTTTTCTAAGACGGAAGTGGAATTTCTAAAAGTTCCATTTCGAGCGCACAATATACACAATGTACATAAATATTTCACTTTTCCATGCCTTCAACAAACTTAATTTACTGCAGAGTACGAGACGATCGCTACACACACATAGCTTAGGAACTGCTCTCGATGTGGCATATGAGAAGTAGAACTAAGGTAAGCCCAGTCATCGATGTCAAAAAAATAAGAAAAAGTAAACCTATTGTATTGACACCTTTTTACATAGCTCCTGTCCTGCGGGAGGACAAAAAAATAGGTACTTTATGACCGCATCCTAGTCGGTGTAGGTCCAATCGGTCAGTGTTCGGCCTTTACCGAGTAATCATTTACCACAGCTATGACTGAATAAAACTCTACCGCACTTGAGATTTGAACCCGAGAACACTGATCTTGGAATCAAGTCAATAATGGACGCAACATATCGTTCACAACCGACAAACTCGACTTTGTTTATTCACATAATCTCCTTCAGGATTAATACAATCATTCCAGCACTTCTTATACGTTTTAATATAAACGTTTCTTATGGTCGGCGATTACCGCGTCATTGTTATGTGAAAAGACTGCACTCAAGTTTCGGATTCATGGGATGAAAGCATTAAGTAACTGAATTATCGTAGACAGTAAAGGAAGAATAAATGCAAATTTTTATTTCTGTGCTTTGCTCAATGGAAATTGCAAAGCATTTATTAGGTAATCGCTCACCCTACGATGCAGATCAATTTCCGCCCTGGGGCATAGAAAAGTCCCCCAAGATTTCTTATATCCAAGCGAGTGCACTCGTCTTGCCAGCATTTCTATTGCTTGTAATGTCTATCGCTTGGCGTCCTTCAAGCCGTCTTAAGTATTTAAGGAAACTTCGCTAAATCTTTTCTAACCATATCTGTGCCTCAACACATATGACATATATATAAGTCTTACTTGTTATTAAAAACAAATAAACAGAATTAATTGCCTCTTAAATGTATAAGGGAAACCACAAAACAATTATCCTCTTAGTACATATTAAAGTCAGAGAAACATCTGGTCAGTAAAACAAAAAAACATTACTGTAAATGGACACTAGCTGCGGAGGCGATACCTTAAGATAAACAATAACACACAAAAACAAAGTGTACGGGAAAGTAGACGTAATGGCACATGTTGAAAAAGGAGAGTAGACAGACAACTAAAGGTACGATTTCATAAAGAAGTCGTTGGAAAACGAAGAGACACACAGGCAACCTATAAGCAGATACAAAGCTAATACGTTCTAAATTTAAACAAAAAAAAAGAAAAGAAACGGGGCAAGTAGAGACAAAGATGATGTCTTTTTGTCGGTAGCAAAGAAAAAAATAAAAAAAAATTATTCCAAAAATGGAACGTTATGTTAAAAGTCATATTAGGAACAATGAAGGTGTTAGACAGACAAGCCTGTCTTATAGTGAGCATAGAATCTCGTGCATACAGAAAGAAAAACACAATAGGAGGGCAATCCAACACCTACACCCTTATTTAAAAGGATAATATGCTGGTTTTCTAAGGCAATTATTAGCCTTTTCTCGGTGATTTGTGGGCTGATGAAAGGACATTTGTTTTATGTTTTGTCACCAGACACCTTGTGTTCCATAAGATAATTTTCTATCAGTAAATTGACCAAATTTATAGCTAGTTTCTGGTTAGCATTCTGCTTCTTCCTTTTATTTGGGTCACATCACACAACTATTGTTTTAAGGCAGAAGGAAAGGTAACAATTGTGTAGCATGCAGTAGTTCGTTCTGTGTTTTTCTGGCATCTGAACTTCCGAAAACAATTTTATGGTCATTTTGCGGACATTAAATTGTGTTATTGTCTTCGTACAACTACCAACACATGCCATTATTAGAAATAATAAAAAAAAAAAATTAAAAAAATCACAGACAATTTCGTTAAATTGTGATAACTTATTTATTGGTGTTACTTGCATTTAGTATAATACATAATTGCAAAGTAAATAAATCAACATTGAATGCCTTTTAAAGGGTACGAAAAAAGGAAAATCAACACCGTTAAATAGCTATCGCAACGGAATATGTAGAAGATAACTGATAGAGTCGTCGAGAAGTAAAAAACTAGAATTTATTGCCAAATTAGAATATAATAATAAATCGGTCAATAAGTCCCGGGACTAACAAGGTAAAAAACGCATTCTATCCTTCACCCAATATCCTTCAAGAGTACTATGGTTCTTCAACATTTCCGATAAGCTCCCAATTTAAACAAACTATAGTCGCTTGAGGCAAGAACCGGAAATTCGGTGGAGTGAAGCAACAATACGAACTTTGCCAATATTGCCACACAGTCAAGTAAGTAAAAGCCGCAACTACCAAGTCAATGTTCATGGGTTCAAACCTCAGTGCGGCTTGACCGTCCCAGCTACAGTAAAAGTTCGGTTAGTACCGATTTGGGCACACACCGCATGGTTCAAATTCCACCTGTAGGAACGTCTGCTTAGCGATTTGTCATACCTCAAAAGAACTTCATTTGACTGGGAAAAGCTATACCTGTTCAACTTTCTCGTTTCCAAGCAAAATAGTGAAAGGACCTTTTGCTCACATCTTTAGAGTGTCACCTAGATCTTGTAACCTCGCTTTGGGATTAACAAATATTGAAGTGTACTTGATTTCAACTAAAAATGGGCAAATATTGGAAAATAAAAAAAATCTCAAATTAAAATTTTTTCATTTTAGTAAAGATGCCAACTTCGTTGACACTACGTCTGTATATATTTTTACGATTAAAACCATAATGTTAATAGTCCAAGATCCCTTAACTCCAGCTCTACCACCAGTTTTTACAAAGAGTTTTTCCACGATGGGACTTGTTTTTCGTTATATAATTTTTTATTTTTTCTTTTTAATCTCAAATCTGTAATAAATACCGTTGCATTTGCTTTTATCTCCTCATTGATTCCAAAGTCTCTTAACCATACCGTACTCTTAATCATAGCACGATATGACTCTCAGTCATTTATGAGAATCATGGGAATAATTAAGATGTTTTTTTTTTGTCTATGCTTTTAATTCATTTATATATCCAGACAAGTCGTACATAAACACAAAAAGACATTTTCTATGAAGTAATCAAAAAATGTAACTTTGAAACTCAAACATGGTCCAATTGGGGTTAAGTACTGTGTAAAGATAACTCTTTCGGTATTCGACGACAAAAAAAAAACAAAGAAGAAACAAGAATTTTCTTTTACGTTATGGGTTCTTATCAATAAAACATTAAACTAAGGAAAGCAAGAAAACCGTGTACACATTAAGACAACTTCGAGATACCCGTCATCTCAAAGGAATGCAACGACGCCAAAACATTCTTCGATTAATACCACACCTGCGATTTGATTAAACTGAAAATGTTTTGAAAAATTGTCGTCAATTTTTGTGCAAAGTTTTATAGGGAAATTTTGGATTTCAGTTAGAAGTTTATTTGGGTATTTAATAATCTCGTTATGTCAACAACCAGCAAGCTTGGTGTGACTTCATTGCAGAACCATGCAAAAAAAGCTTAAAGCAGCCCCTTAACTGTACATCTTCTTGAACAATTTATCAGGACCAGTTGGCTTCTAAATCTATTGGTCCTTCATCGACAGGGTGGAAATGGAGCAGCATTGCACAAAGCAGGATAGAAACCTGGAAGTGGACGCAGATGATTGTTATTTTTAGTTCATTGGTTAAGTTTTATAGCAAACCCATTAGCGTCTACTTTCCGAAATGGGAAAGTGTTAAATGTGCACCACACACTTCCCGTATTCAACGTAAACTTCGATTACTTAGCGCTGGCAAGTTCACAATTAATGGAAAACTTTACGAGTTCTATGCTTTGCGAGATGATAAGTCCTACACAAGCTAAGCTCTAAACATGTTCAATCTTCTTGCGCGCGAAGTTACTTTTACAGCCTTGAACTAAGCTTGAGCGTATCTAGTCTCTGAAAAAGTCTTTATTACTTCTAGATGGCCTTCATAATACGCTCGCGTATAGCCAAGATAAGAGTCGTGACTAGCAAGTCAGTGTTCACGGGTTGGGAACTCAGTGCGAGTATGAGCATGAGCCAAATCTGCTGGTAGCTATTTAGTGAGGGCCCAGTCAGTAAAGACTTAGCTCTTATCGATTTGGAAACAGACCATTCCCTAGGATGTGATCACTTTTTTTATCTCCTTCTCTTGTGCTTTACTTTATTGTGACCATGTACAGGAGAGATTCCCAGGATGATTGCTCATAGTAGTTTAGACAAAAAGTAAGAAAGAAGCCGAATTCTTATATCGGTCGGGTCTTGCTTTGGGCAACTGTGTCGATCACAAACGTAATGATTGAATTAGTTTATCTTCTTCCGTCGAGGATGACTCTACGAATGTCTGGGCATAAGCACTTTTATCACTTCTTAGTACAAAAAATGCAGCATAAGTAAAAAGTAATGCGAGATACCGCTATGTAAAGATAAGATATTCGAAAATGTATTTTAATGTATCTGTGGAGCAATTCTCGTAAATCTTCTTCTGTAGAAAATGTAAAAAAAAAAAAAGTCGAAATTTGAGATGTGATTACATTTGTTTTTAAAATTATCTGACAAAGAGAGAAAAAAAAAAGGAAAATTTCTTATCACCAATCAATGGCAGGCGGTCAACAAATTTCAACCCTCTCTCCGCGTCTGTCAGTTTTAAAATTTTCAAATAACATCCTTTTCTCGTGGATACGCTTTTGAACTGAAACCGTTAGCATTTAATTGAAATCATATTATTAGCCTCTACCCGCAGGCTTCTTGCATGACATTTGTCATTGAAACCGCTGATCTACTTTGTTCGGTTCTTTCGTTGTTTCGTTGCTTTGTTTTTTTTTCTTTTTCTATTTTATTATTCGAGATAAAACAAGATTGCAATCTTGGTAATTTGATAACCTTTTGATTTCGTCTTTCATACGGTATGACTTGTGGTACAAATTTATTTTTTATTACCAACAACTGCAAGTTATAGGCAGTCGCAAGCGATATTTGTGAAACTAATACATTTGTTATATGTCACAGGCATCACATCACGAAATTGTTACAGTTTCCAGCACCCTTTCGTTTTGCAATTCGTTTTGAGGGCATAAAGGCTTCAATTTCATTTCGTCTTAACTTTTACCCTGTTACGGAATTTATTGTTGCTTTTTATTGTTTGTTTTTTGTTTTTCTTTTTTCCTTCCTTTAATTAATAATTATGTTGCTCGGCATTGTAATGATGCAAGTGTGTGTTTGTGTATATTTGCAAATTGTGTAACATTAATAAAACAATTTGTTCCTTGCGTGTTCGCTCCATCATATGGCGTTAGGGAAATTACACTCACATCTATTTCCTTAATGTTTCTCGCGGATCTTTCAAACATAAAAAACACTCGCGCCCTCCTAATGAATTAATGAGGAAAAGTTTCATTTTTTCTGAATAAAATTAAATTCGTCTTTTGGAAATGAATCCTTTCTAGTCGTTATATAAATCCCAGTCTCTTATTGCCTTCTGCTGCCTCAAGTGAAGTGTGATTACATATACGGCATAACATTTGATTCGATAATCCATTCAAGCGAATAATTTAATGTCGAGTTGTTATAGTTTCTCCCGATTGCAACAACAATAGCAAATTTAAGTATAAAGCTTGTCTCCAAATTATTGAACTCAGCAGTATTTTTGCTCATTCACGGATATTCCCTTTGACTTTTATTCGCTTTCGACCTTTTCTTCTTTTCTGTTTGCTTTGCAATAAATTCTGATGTAGAAAATAACACTAAACGAAATAGAAGTTGATTTTTTCCATTGAGTCCATTCGACAAGACTTTGCTTTCATTAGAATCTGTTACGATAGTAGATTTCATCACGAACAAAGAAGAAGAAGAAGAAGTATTCCGCTCCGTTTGCAACAAAAATGCGGCTTTATCACCGGTTCTCTCTTGAGAGTACCCAAGCTGTTCTCAAGCTGCGCTTGAAGTTACAACAAAATGTTTTCCTTAAAACGATTCTTTTAGTTGTACTCAAAACAAAAGCATTTCTGCTTAGTCCTAAATATCAGCTTTGATTTTTATCTCCGACACTTTCTTACCCATCTTCCAATTCGCTTTTGCAGAAATTTTCGCTCTATTTATAGGCCCTTCGATCTATCTTAAGTCTTTCTGTTGCATACATCCGGACAAACATACCACAATGCATGTAGGGTACAAAATGTTAAAACTTGACTCAAACGTGACTTGACCGATTAAGAACCGGAGCACAATCTGCAGGACCACAATACAAAAGAAACTAAAACCGTTTCGAAGAACAGTGACACTCTTTTCATATTTTGCTCTGTAACTTTCGATTTCACAAAGAAATGTCGAAAAATTCGCTAGAAGCACTCACATGCTCGACTCAAAGCTGGTCACGATCAATCAGATATCAGGTCTCAAATGAAAAAAATAAAATATTGTTTCCAATTTATTCGAACGCACATTAGGTCGCTCTTGATATTCCACCGAAATTGTGTCACACAAGCAATCTGCAGTAGACTTTGTTCCTGATGCAATCCTTGGCAGCTTCTAAAGCAAGTATGTCTGGAAATAAATTACTAATCTGAGGATTTCCTTAATTTGTCGTAAGTCTTTATAATCGTTTTCTTCTGTTTCTTTCTTATCTGGGGTAACTTTTTTTCATATACAAAACAACTTAATCCCAAAGACGCGTACGCCTTGAGAAATCGTATATTATTCGCGTATCAGATATTTGGATTGACTGGGAATACAAGAATTCGCCCTCGTGTGCTCGTACAAATTTTCCAATGACGTATTTAAACGTTATAATGCGTAATAACAACTTGGACTTAACACCCAATATTTCACACAACATTAAATCTCCTTTACTTAACCCATTATTATCGGCAAGAGTTATTTCTGTTATTACTGTTGTTGTCATAACATGTAAAAATATCAATTACTTTCGATACATCCAACCAATTATTACACAAGCAATTTATTTCAAATAAAATACACACTTGCTTACATACCTATATGTATATATTACGTAATAAAATTATAAATATTATTAACTTCCTATAATTCTTTTTATTTATTTTTTTTTCTGCTCAACCGCAAGCAAAAGCAACCCTTGACGAGACACGAAAAAAAAAGACAAAAACATTTCGCAGGAACCCTTTCGTTCGACGTTCGCACAAATAACGGAAGTAATGTCATTGATTTACTCTCTTTATGACTGTAATTTCATCTACAATATAAAATTAGTTTTGTATTTCACTAACGATTCATATATAAAATCTTAAAGGTGTGTTTAGCTTAATGCAATGAAAATCAATACAACGAACAAGTCATGTTATATAAGATTTAAAGCCCTTGAAACGTTTATTAAAGTATCAATGCAACGCTTCCTAAGTTTCCCTTCAACTAAACGGTAAGGACTTCAACTACTAATTATTGGAATTCGTATCAAGTTTAAGTAAAATAAGATTTTTGACAACACATTTTTTAACATTTCCCTTAGGCTGAATCAGATTTCGGTAAACTTATAGTCTACCTAGCTGGCTTCTTCCCAAAAAGGCACTCTCCACTTCATTTAGTCCTTCTTCCTCTTCCTCTCCTTTATTAAGAGTTCGAGATGCTCAGATCAAATTCTAAACCTTTCTCAAGGATGTTTTTTTTTTTTATGCCAAATAATTTCACTCGCGCAGTTCGTCTTTGATGTCTTTTCGCTTTTGTTTGACATTGTGGTCAAACAGCATCCAAGGGTAAAAGAGATAACTGGTCAAAGTTCTATGAAAAGCTTCTTTTAAGAAAGGGTTTTTGTTTGCAGAATGTTCTCTACAACATTCTCTCTTTTTTTGTTTAGCAGAATCGACTTTGAACTAGAGTTTAAAAGCCGTTAAGATCAAAAGGACAATTAAAGAGCATTTTTTCTCCTTTTTTTAATTAATTTGTTGCGATCCCAAGACTTGATTGATATGTTTACGGAGATTGTCAGAAAATGTCAATCATTTTATAATTAAGACTTCACTTATAAGATTGAGAAGAGAGGAAGGAAGGAGATCGCAAAAGAATTCAAGCAAAACTAAAGATCACCGAATGTTAATAAAACGGTTCAAAGCATTTCTTACTTTCATAATTCAAAACATTTGGAAATTTGTGAAAGCCTCCCCTGAACGTTGATGATTTGTTTGTTCTTTTTGGTCACGAATCCCTTGCACATTTACAAAATTGGTCTAATAGCGGATAGCTTCCGGGACGGTAAAGAATGACTTAAGTCGTTTTGGCTTTCCTTCGGATATATCAGGCTTTTAATTTTGTTATAGCAAATCAATCAAATCAAGGTGAAAGTATTTCACCTTGGATTGTATTTCACGGTTCGTACCTTTCTACGTAAGCTTGCCATAAAGCATCGATAAAGAACAACTAAGAAAATTATACTCATCACCGCTTACCCCAAAAAAAGACAAAAGAAGTAAAAGAACAACATTTTCATGGGCTATAATAGGGGTTGGGCGCAGCTGATTTCTTCTATTTTCAAAATAACGGTTTTTGTCATAGAAGCATGTGGGCGCTGTAGGCGTGTCCTTTAAAAAAGTTAAAGTCAATTCCAAATTCTTTTGCAAATTTGTAGCCGATATCTTCATTTTCGCTAACAACAGAAAATTGCGCAAACAGACAGACGGACAGACGAATAGGCGCACTCCGTATTTGACGTAAAGTCTAGTGGACTTGTAATCACATTACGACATTTGTCATTTTAGGAAAATTTAAGTTCGGCTTAGCAAAAGCATAGTAATTTGCATTCACGGTCGGGTTGCTTTTTTTTTTGTAGAAGCTGGTACCCGTTTAGATCAGCAATTCATCGTTTGTTTTAGTATATGTATAAGATTTCGAGTAAATGGCTTTAGCAGTATGTGATGATGTAAATAAACAGATGTAGACATGATACAACAAGCTTGGGCGTGTGTCAACATAACTCGATCGAAATATTTCGGTTCACAAACTAAATTTCCCTGATTTGCAGGAGATATTCATTATCTGCTTAAGTAGGAAGAAAGCTGCGGCTAAGGCTCGTCGAATGCTCTCAAATTCTTATGGCGGGGACACTTTCAATGAAAGAACATGTCAAGAGGGATTTCAATGCGTCAAAAATAGTGATTTTTTGCAGTCGAAGGTCATGCCCCGTAATTAGTGGAACCAACTTGGCGTAGAGTATTGTTGGTTGCCTTAAGCGTTAGAAACATTCACAAGGCAAACTGTATCGTCGCAATACATCGAGCAAGATTTTACTGCATAACAAAGCTCGAATCCATGTCGCAAAGTCAATCAAGACATCATTGGAAATAAATGCTACCCCATTGGCCCCATCTCGAGACATTACTTCCTCTGACTGTCTTAACTTGTTCCAATTAATACCACACGGCCTGGCTCATTAGCACTTTCGTTCTGAACAAGAGGTCCAAAGTTGTATCAACAACACATGGGTCGAATCAAAAGATGACTAACTTTTTCAACGAGCGATTCGTACACCACCCATAATAAGAAGGAAGAAAGTAGCGGGCAACAAAGGACAAGATTTTCGACAGTAAATGTTGAATGTCGGAAAAAAGCGGCAGAAGCAAGTTTGTAGACATTACATTACTACTATTTCCTAAAGTATCGTCCAATGTACCAAAAATCGTATCCTGTCTGGAGAGCTAATGTATGAAGTTACCAGTGATCCAATCAATCATCCACTTTTCTTTAACACAATAATAAATATCTGCATCACGTTTCAAAAAAGCTGAAGACATCAAAAAGGTATCAAAAAGTCGGTTCCACATCAAATATTAATTTGGGAAAAACTGTTTTTAGAAATGAAAAATTTCTGCAAAGGAAGTTTTCAAAATTAACAACATATTCATTATCTTATGTCTGTCATAAAATTTTCTGACAAAAAAAAAAGATATGTTTTCATAGTTGTTACGCTTCATAATCAAAATAAAAGCGGATTTCCAGGAAAATCTTCTAAGAACATTTCATAAAAAAGACTATGTCCTTATAATTTTATGATATTTAAGGATTTTTTAATGAAAAATCTTATCAACTAAACATTTATACAACATATTCTCCTTATGTGCATATAACGTAAGAGAGAGAGAGAACTAGACAGAAAGAAAAAAATCACAAACACACCTAATATGCTGTGTTAGATATGGCAAAACTGGGAATCTTCGAGGAGCGAAGGAAGGCAAAAACACCCTTTTTCTGGTTATGTGCAGAAAACAAGACACACAAGGCAGATACGCTTGTCTGCTTGCATAGCCGTTCCTATAAACGCTCTCCTGCTTGTGCTGTATATGTATATGTATCACATATATATATATGTGTATGTATATGTGCGTGCATTTGATTATATTGAAAATGACCATTGACGACCTTAGATGACCTTAAGATGTTCGAGAATTATGTTGTGTTTAAAGCATTTGCATTTGCATAGGGAAAACTCTAAGGTGACAAGACAGAGAAAGGAAACCAGAAAGAATACCTTCTTGCATATAGTGAAATCGAAGCAGATGTCGTCGTTTCATTTAGTTTTTCTTTTCATTTCATATTTTATACGATTTATATAAATAACGACCGTGTAAAATTGTTAGAAAAAAAACATGAAAAATAATTAGTTTTCTACATAGAAAAAATTAGGGCGAATGCAAGAGTATTTTCCATTTTTCTTTTTTTTTTTTCTTTTTTACACAAAATCATACAAAGGATGCTTTGTTAAGTTAAAAAACCAAAGACGCATTTAATTAATTTTACAATTTTCCGAACTGGTTGAAGTAGCTATTGAGTGTATTTGTCGCATTACAAATGTTGCATTCACTAAATAGAGGGTCCATGGAAAAAGAAGTCGATTACGATACGGAGTCGATGTATGATGATATGATGTAAGACAGAAAACAGGAAAATTGAATGAAAATTTCGAAATAACTAAAGCATTTCGCAATTTTGCTACGTCCGCTCTAATAAATGAAAGAACTTCTTAATATGAGATCACCTGCGTCTTATTTATTTAACATAAAAAAGGTAAGGAAAGAGTCACCTTGTTCAACACTAACCATTGCTTCTCCTATCTTTTAAGCAAAATATGAATTACAAGGGAAGCGGGCAACCGAGCTTTGGAGGCTATCTAAAAACGAACCCACATATGGGTATCGCCATAGGAGCGGAATCTCTATCCGAATAAACAGTAAGTCATCTATTGAAACCTATGAAGGAGTCATAGCCGCTGATAATGGTGGGGAGGATAAAACATTGCAGGTTAGAAATGCAAATATTTGCTGAACAAGTTTTTCTCTACGGGGAGCGGACTTTTTTATATTTAAAATTCACGGCATTATGACGTTTGATATGTCGCGCCTATTTTTTATCCTAATTACAACAATTATTGTTGGTTTCATTTGATTGGAACGGACCATAGTACACCACGTCTAGCTCAGCCTCCCAAATCGGGTCCCCCTTGATGTTTAGTGACGTCAATACAATCAGTCAATACAATAGCAAAATCCAATTGGAACGCTGGCGTCCAATTGGGACCTACATTTCAATTGGGTTTCAACATTCCAGTCGGGGTTTGCTGTTTTCCAGTTGGATTTCGCTATTCCGATTGGATTTCACCGAACCACGCCTTTTTTCCCCCAAAACCCAAAAAAAGGCGCGTCTTATCCCACAAAAAAAGAATGACACACCAAACAAAAATTTTCTTCAATGTAGCGCACCCCAAAAGTCACTATTACCGACAAAAACTATATCGTCTCTCTCTTTCTCAAAAAAATTATATATTGCGCCTTAAGGTGCTTACAATACCTACCGCCAGAGTAAATTAAACTCATGTAAGGATGTATGCAATAACAAGAAGGGCTTGATATAGTCCCACCTTTTATTATTAGGTAATTTTGAATTCCAATTTGATACATCGACAGATATTGAGCCAAAGACGAAAGTCTTTGGAAAGCGTTCGGATCGGCCCACCTTTTCGACCACTTTCCACATAACACCTTATTTTGAAAAATCGTTACAGGAATAACGGGAACGAACGAAGGAAAATAGGGGTACGTAATGGTAAGCCGGGTCACTCTGTAGTGCTTTTATATATAATTATTGCTTCTCTACTATGATATCACTTTTATTTAGCCTAAAAAGTTAAGATAAAATACTTGTTTCAAACTAGACGTGTGGCTTGGTATCAATAAATACTCGAAGGAGGAGGATTTGGTTTGCCTTGGCCTGTTAACCACATATTGTGATACAGCCGGGCCAGCTCGTACATTTATGTATAGAAGAAAACTATTGGACTCAATCTTTCGATTTCGCGACTACTATCTGCTATCGATAATTTTCGAAACCGTTGAGTAGAACGAAACGTATTACTTGCTCAACAAGGGCGCTCTTGATCAAATATTGCAGTATGTTTCGTTTTCCGATGCCGGCTTGACGCTCTTCATCTTCATCATTGATCAAAAACGCGTATGCAACCGCTATTTGTAAAAGTAGTTTCACTCGACCAACTTAAATATCCACAGTTAGGGGGAAACTGTTAGCGCCGAATATCGAGACAAGGTAGCTCTGATCCCAGCTAATAATATTTTGCTTGTCATTAAAATTTTCTGCTTCATTGCTTGCAAAAATATCATAAATTTGCAATTTCACGGCAAGTGAGGAGAGAACGGAACGTAATGAAAAGATGTATGAATTTTTGAATGGGAAAAAGAACTAAAGTTGTCAAAATTTATATCAAGAGAAGAAAACGGTATTGACAGCGAACACAAAACGCATTCATTTGTATGCAAAAATATGAAAATTCATGTAAAGGAAACACAGTTTGCCACGAATTTCTTTTTCCTAAGAAAGAAAAGCAAAAAAAAAAATTGAATGCTTTCGACAAAAAGAAAGCAAATCAAAAGAACATAAACATGATTGCGATGAACAAGAAGAGGTTTTCGAAATTTACCAGCAAACGTATAGGAAAATGCATCTACAAAAGTTCAAAAGGTGAAATTTGTCGAAAAAGAAAACAAATTAGAAAAAAAAAATAAAAGAAAGAGAAAAGAGATTAACAATACAAAGAAAGGCTGTTACAAAATGTTAACATTACCTTCTGTAGTAAGCGATAAAATCATAATATATTTATATATATATATATATAGAAAAAAAAAGAAGAAAAATCATTAATAATAATTTTTAGCGATAGGGTGATTGGCTTACCGTAACGATTTTCTACACAAATACATAAACTAAAAAACCATTTAAATATTTGAAAAACAAATAAGAAAATTACAGTTGGACAACACCAACCAGAAGATCTCCTACGTCCCACTCGTTTAAGTCATAACCCATCAGATTTTACGCATTATCTTCATGCAAAGGCATACTCTTCGGATCTCGGAGCATGTTCAAAACAATACATGACGTGATCCAAATTTAGCAAACCTAATCTACTTTCCGAAAATGTTATTAAGTTTCAGTGTCCGGAAAACCAAACATTCTCTCCACATAAGGCCTTGCTTCTCATGATAACCCCTATATACGTTGGGCTCTAAAAAATAGTCCATATGTGATCCACATTGCCTGTACGTTAATTTTTTGCCCAATCGCTAGTGTGAACACATCCTCATCATAAAACATTAGAAATTAAACCTTTTTCTGAGGGGCTTACTATTCATGAGAAATCTTATATGAGATGGGGTCCAAATAGACCCAAGTGTTTTGAATTTAGTTGACTTAATGACTCTGAACAAATTTTCATCGGAAAACATTTGCAAGTAGGCCTTTTTGTCATATGAAGATTTAGTTATCCTGAGAATCCTTACTCGTTAAGATTGAAATTTTTGTCAATTTACGAAAATTATACGTTGGCCAGATATGGGACGGACAGACAAGATTACATCGATTCAGAAAACAATACGGAACGATTGGTATCATAAAAGTGTGGATCGTTCTGTGTGTCACGTACATCTGTACAAGCTTAACAAACCCTGCACAACAAGTTGTGCAGAGTATAAAAAAAAGAAATCTTTCCACTTAATCAAAAATCAATAATAAATTTTCGGTTAAAATGAAAAATTTTGTAACGACTTTTCTTTTTTTTTATTATTATTATCGCTATATTTTATGATTCATGTTACGTACGCTTCATAGGGTGCGTTGCAGCATGAATGCAATGATTTGTCACATCTGATCTGAGCAAATCAATTAATTTACTTTTTCGTAACAATACGGACAACAAGCTGTGAACATTAACGGTATTAGAGGCGGTTTATTTTAAATTGTTGCCGCGTGACTAATACAAGCTCTTTTATACCAAAAAAAAATACTAAATAAAATAAACGAAAATTGTTTATGGCAAAGTAAATCTTTTAACACAAACTTAGCTGTTAGCTGCTTTTAATTTAAAGCAAAACTAAAAAAAAAGTATCTTCTCGCTAATAATTAATAAATTATTGTTTAAATTAGTGGAAAAATACCCCTTTCCTTAAGCCTTTGTCAAGCCAAAGATCAAATCTTATTTTTGCGTTTAAATATTAACCCATTTTCGTAAACTCTGTCAAAGAGCAATATTCAGCATCACACCGAGTAGAGGACATGGACCTGAACTTTTTAGTCTTTTTTTTTGTTGTTGCGGAAAAGTAAAATTCTTTTACTTGTATTCAAGGGTATAATAACCGCATACCGTAACCCTATTAGCATCCTTTTTTTTATGAGATGTAGGGTTAAATGTTTGTTTGCTTGCAGTTATTTTCTTGTGTTTCTCTCGAAGATCATCAAGTTTAATTGTTATTATGATTAAATTGTTTATGTTATAACATTTCCTCTTTTTCACTTTTATTACCTTTAACTGCTGGAAGGAATGAAGGGACAAAATATGTTTGTTAAAGCGAGGTTGAAATTAATCTAAAGAATGTAAACAGTGATCATAATTAGGATATTTTTGGGAAAAATTGTTGTTTTTTTGTATGGATTTGTCATGAAATTTGAATGCCGGGACAGATTACAACCAGTTAAGAAATTGAAGCTGATTTATGCAAACTTTTATGGCAAGCAGTCAAGAACAATAGCCAGTACGATCCAAGTAATTCGTTTTCCCCCTCCTCCGCAGTGCCTACTCACCAATGGCTGGTGAAGCCACTTCCGCAGATCGTGAATTATGGCCTTCAAATTGTTTATTCAAATTTAATATCATTTAGGTAAGTAAATATCCAAATAATATCACTTAAGGGTTAACTTTGCTTTGTAAGGCTTTTTCCACAATTTTTTTTTTTTGAAAGGATCCATTTAATATTCGAAGGTGATATTCAGGGGGTTTTGTGGAGTATGTGAAGTTAGTGACTTTTAAAAACCTCTTGAAGAATAACAGTACAGTGACAGTGTAAACGACGGCCAATATTTTTAGCACGGAAAGAAGGATAGTAGAATACTAAACCATGTTACATACATTTCTATATACCAAACTGCATACAACTCTACTGATGATGAAATGAGGCGGCCATTTCCAAGGTTATCACCTCTGTGGAATCCCACAGTCGAAATCTGCTTAAGGCCCAGACAGTGAAGACTGTGCTAGATCAAAAGCTGTCTGTGCAGCCAGAGGGACTCTCGCTCAATATCGGAAATTCCTTATCAATCTGACTCGAGAGAAAAAGTATTTCAAGAGATTAAGAAGCTTTTACTTCATTAATCTATCGCTTGCATCAGTTGTGTTTTCCTCAAAATTATGTTTATTGGCCTGGCCTGGCCTCGCACCCCGTGTCTCAATGGATTCATTTTTGGCTTCAACTATAACTTTGTATTGACTTTCTCTAATAGAGTAGAATTTTTTTAATTGAATTAGTTTCGAAAAGGAATGTTACTAAAAGGCCACAATTGAAAATTAAAGTGAATCGTTTCATCTCCGCTGAGACTCGTTGGAGGGTGTAGTAAAGAAGATTTTGTAACTTTGTGCTCCAATAAATATGAAGCCATTGGCACAAAAAATTTGTTTCATTTCGTCGATTAACTTTTCTATCGTAAAGAAACTCGGAGAAGTGACCCACAATTCCGCATTCACAGACTACCATTAGCCTTTAATGCATTCAAATTTGATTCCTTGGAAAAATTATATTCAAATTACAAATTACAGTTATTCCATATGGTTTAACTGGAATATTAATTTTTGTTCAAAAAATTGTCATTTTTTATTAACTGAAATTTTTTCATTTCAAACTTTAAAAAAAGGAAAAAAACTTTTTGTGTAAAATGCATACGTTACAAAAAAAAAAGTACTACTCAGCCCTCTGTCAAACTTTCGCCTAAACACACATACTCAAAGCACATATATATATATATAAGTATGCATCATGATTTCGACAAAATTACAAAAGCAAAGAGTGCGGAAACAAAAAACTAAAGCGAGAAGAAAAAAAAAAAGATTAAATTTAATGTGTCACTAAATAGCATACTGATGTGATTCTCCCCTTTGGACCCCATATTTATTAGAGCAGGATAGCAAGTAACAAAAATGAAAAGAAAAGTAAATGAAACCAACTATCGATGTGAGTAAAGTGCAGAACATAAAATACAACAAACTCTGCAGCAATGCCTGAGTGCCTGAGTGAAAGGCGGGACTTTCGACGATTCCTGTATCAAGAGATAGAGAAAGAAAAAGCAAGAAACAGAGAGAGAGAGAGAGAGAGAGAGAGAGAGAGAGAATTAGATAGAGAGCATTGAAGAGAGCAAGCACTCAAAGTTCGAAGACGAGTTTTTCATTTGAGTGCAATGAGTTTCGTTAAATTTTCTTATGAGAAAATGTTTTCAATCAGAGTTACGAGTTCGGTTTGCTTAACATTCACTGTTAACGATAATAAAGAGATTTAAAAGTGTAAATAAAATGCTTTACATGATTTTTGCAGAATCTCATATAGATCGCATATAATCAGTCAATCAGTCACACAACAGCGTATTATAAGACAAAAAAGCTTAATAGGATTGCATTGTTGATGGACTTTAAGCAACGAACTACCTTGTCGTTGGCTATCGGTGAGCTATATTACTATGCATTAACATATTATATATATATAAATCCGCTTATAAAATGCATATGTAAAAATTCAAATTATATACATACGTAAAATAAGATAAATATATATATGAGGACTATGTAGTAGTTTTGTAACCCACGTCACTTATGATACAAGGGTATATTAAGTTGGTTCGAATGTACGCAACACCCAGTAGAGATAGACCCACCTTTCGTAATAGCGATCGATTCCGACTCACTTTTTGCATAGATCTAAAGTATCTGCCTGCCTGTCTGTCTGTCTTGTTTTCTTGTACTCGATCTATTGGCCGTAATTTTTGATATATTTTGGTAAAATTTAATACACCGACTTGTTTTGGCTCAGGGACGCTTGCTATTGAAAATGGTTCGGCTCGGACCCCTTTTTACGTCCTGTTTCGAAAAATCCATAAACGAATAACTTTAAGGTGGAGGAGCATATTTGATGGTGGACAGTGCCACAGTATATTGCTCTTGCTTGTAACGAATAAAACATTTTATTATTAGAAATTTCTCCACTTTCCAGTAAATTCTCTAACACATAAACTGTTAGTAAATATAAGGTAGGGAAAGCACTATACAAAATACACTGACCTGCATTATAATAAAAGCAGAAGAGGAAAGTAGAGGAAAGCTAGAAAGCGGAAGATGATCTTGTAGTCAGTTTTTAAATATTTCTGGCAAAGCAAATCCAAAGTTTCGTCTGCCCCTCAATCCAACTGTTCAGTAACTGTGGCCAACATTTTTTCGTGCGCAAAGGTGAAGACATCCCCTTCAAATTTGCAAAAAAAAAAATTGAAAATGACCTAAGCCGGTGAAAGGACACGCCTACGCGACACAACATAAACTGAGAACACTTTTGTATGCCGTGTTTTTTGTTGATTGCTCAATATGAACAAACATGAGTTTCCATTTTTATTCTAAAAATTGAAAAAATCAGCCACGCCCGTCCATTTAAGAATAACATAGGTGGATAAAAAAGATTCCATCACAGAGGAATATAATTTACTTACTTGTTCTTTCTTTCCCCCTTTACTTATAACTCTCCCTAAACTGCGGGAGACGTATCCTGAGTGACCGATCAAATATAAATATATATATATGTGCGTATGGGTATCTGAATATTTAGGTTAAGTAGAATTTTAGGTAGAGCAGGAGACAAAAAGAGATAGCCCTTGTTAAGAAACCATTGGTTCAAAAAAAAAAAGATATCCTCCACAGAGTCTTCAGAACTGGATACTCCTTTTCTGGTTACTGAAAGAGAAGAAGTTTGCCTTACGACTTCCGTCGGAAATGCGAGAAATAAATTCAGTTAATTTAACATGGGTCGGCTTTGAATACACGCCGCGGCAGTGAAAGATGTGTTACGAGAGTTCGAAATGCAACAAAAATTAGTAAATCTGACGAATTTTGAAGCGTACGACATTATCGTTAATAAACGTTATTACCTAAAGTCATTCCAGTGGTACTGAAATTTTTCATCTAAAGCTTGATTAGTACATTATCGCTCTAGCGACTAATGCCAGCGCGAAAAATTCGTCGTGCAGGCTTTTGACGGCGTCTATTAATTGACAAGTAACCGAAATAATAATTTGAGAGCAAGCGAGAAAACTGCCAAGTTAAAGGTAATTAAGTAAGAAAGCATGCCATAAATAACTTATAGATGGTAAGCTTAAAAGATGATATTTTAAAAGAGTAGAAATTGCATCTAACCATGGCTTTGATAATACGGACGTAGCCATCTACAACGCATCTATGAATGAAAAAGCAAGCTTCTCCATATCAGCAATGAAAAGCTCAAAAAATCAAGTTTGCATGTGTCATAAGAGGCTGTCAAATCAAGGTAAATTATTTTTTACGAGTGTATCATGAGCAGCCATTAAATCTATTTGATGATAATTTTTCATTTTCCAAAGAGCTTTTTAATCGCTTATATCGTTTTTTATTTCTATTGCATTCTTTTTATGCGTTTCACTAAACGCATATATTTTTCATTGATTTGTCTTACGCCTCAGATGCTTCATTCATCATTACCATCATTACCATCATTATCATCGTCGTCATTGTTGCGAATTCTCTCTCACTAGCAGCAGTTAATACATTAGCTTGCAATAATGGTAAGCGTTTCTATGATTCAGGATGAAAAGGCAACATATTTACTCGAGTCTTCATTCCTTGTCTTTATTTCTTATTTTTTTCGTTTTTTCCCTCGTCTTTCTTTCCATGAACTATCAGAACCAAATTTTATTCATTTCTCTTGTTGTGGACAATAGTCTTGACTTCTATTAACCTTTAACTGTAAACATATTTTCATTAATCTTCCGTAGGAAAGCAACAAAGGAAACATGTGACAATCCTATGCAGATACATTACATTAACGGGCAGTAATGATCCTACTCTGACTTTCACTGCCTCCTAACGACTTTACTATAATTTGTAATCGTTTATCCCATATGCTAAAGCATTTACACATTACTTCTCCATGTTTACGCATATACTTCTCAATATGTACGTATGTATGTATGTATGTATGTATGTATGTATATATGTAGGTATGTAGGTATTTATGTATGTGTGTATTTATTTATTTATGTAGTTATGTATGTTTGTATGTAAGTTTGTATATACATACATATACATATGTACATGTATATGTATGTGACTTGAATTTAATCGTTGGCCATGTTAATCATTTGATGTAATTAAAAGAAACACCTTTTAACTGTCAATTGCTCGTAAATCGTTTGTCATCGTTTTATTTATTTTTCCCATAACTCTGTCCTTAGATTCAAAGAGTAAATGGATTTCGTGTGTTTAAATCCTGAGTGAGTCCTGATGGTAAAAAGATGCAAACCCTAACCACTCTCTTAGATATAACATCGATTTGGCATTTCTTTTATTATTATTATTATTATTATTATTATTATTATTATTAATTAATTAATTATTAAATACGAATATCTCGTTCTGTTGAATTCAGTTATAAGATTTGCTTTTATTAATAAAAGTTATATCAATTGGATTTATACACACATACGTAGATGTATTACTTACTTACTTGTGCTCTATGTCAGCACAAGTAAGAAATTTCGAATCGCTTAGGAATGAAGTGAAGGCGAAGGATAATCGCGACCACAAGCTAATACATATAGAACT
The DNA here is from genome assembly GCA_000688715.1 of Glossina pallidipes. NCBI lineage: Eukaryota > Metazoa > Arthropoda > Insecta > Diptera > Glossinidae > Glossina > Glossina pallidipes. The sequence goes on from KK500051.1 coordinate 201,580, forward strand.
AATAAGCTGGAGAGGGGCGTTTTAGCCCGTTGAACGATACTCGGTTTAACTTTTTCATATGTCGTGGATCGTAATATTTTGTATTTTCTTTTAAAAATTTTCCTTTGATTTTTGACTAATGCCGGCATACTGCCAACCATGCCAAAACGTCTTAGGTAGTGTTCAACTTAATTTTAAAGCAAGTCTCAAATTATTGCCTTAATCGAGTTCTGACTGTTTACAGATTATAGAGATACAGAGTTTTCGCTGTTTACAGATTATAGGCGTTTGGGTGAGAAGGTGCCTGGGAATTGGGCAGTTGCTGCGGTTACTTAAAAATCAGAGGGACAGAAGTGACAATTTACCCCATGCCCATCTCATCTGCAACTCAAGTTGATTTAAATTTAAGACTTAAGGGATCTACTGTAGAGCGGTATCTGAATCACTGGAGACGCAAGCGAAATATGATCAAATTCATATGCGTCTTATAGAGCTTGTGCCAATGGAATCATCGTTTCCTACGGCGATGAATTCACATTCACTGTAAAGTATTGTCTTAATTGTAGGCGTGAACAATTGAAGATTGCCCTTTGATATAGTTATAGAAGCATTTACAAAATAAATTTTCATTTGATTTGAAATTTGTTTTTCTAAAGGAAAATTACTATAAAGCGAACTGTAGTGAATGGAAGCTGCTGTTTCTGGTTGATCGACACACATACATTAGCATACACATACCGTGAATAAGACCGCATAAAAGACCGTACAAATCTAAAATGAATATTTTTATACGAAAAACCGTGTAGATTGAAAACGAAGTGAACGCAGCATAATACGCTATTTTTTAGTCATTCAATGAATGTAAAATAAAATAAAAAACCAAGAGTAACTGTAAACATAATAATAACAATTCAATTAACGTGCAACATGAGTTTTTTTCTTTTTTTGTTGCTGTTGTTCTTGCTAGTTAGTTCCAAGCAATCTCTTAGCAGTTTCACGCACATACTCTTCTCAATTAAGTCATTTGCAAAAATCTCTATTATAAAGTTAGGAAACTTTGCAGCAAGTGTACAGAAAATATTTAATATTTTCAAGTTTTTGTTTTTTTTGCTTTTTTGACTATTTTTGTTTATAAACCACATAGAAACGAGTCGCGTATAAAGCTGACGATGACTGACTTGCCATTTTATAGGTGGCCAGAATTCCTTTCAAGCATTAGAACGCACATAAAATCGACAAAAAGATCGATTTTATTGTAAAAGGACTTAAGTCAGCTTTAAAATCAACGTCTCATGATTATAGCACAGAAATCCAATAGTGACATATTAAAACCTTATAATTAGGCCAGGGGGACCGCTGATATGCACTGCACCGCTTCGCTTAATATAATGTTTCATTTACTTGCGTTATAGAATATCAAAAATCATGACTCGTTTCCATACAAATGCTTAGTTTTCACAGGTATTTTTCTTATGTAATCATAAGTAGATAAAAAGCGCGACTACCATGTCGGCATATTCGAGCTCACTTCTTTAATTACAATTGATATGTGACGGCAGCGCTGGTAAATAGTCGATCGATGCCTTCACGTTGCGGGGAGTCGTTAGATGTGACCTACAACTCTTCCGCACAGCACATTGTGGGCTTAGGGGAATACAAAGATCGCGAGGTATTATCTTCTATTCCTTGCAATCAAGTATTTTGCAAGCAATGGATTATCTTTTACGTAAATCGCGATAGACAAGGTCAGATACTTTAGGTAAATCACGATCGTTAAGTTCAAGCACTTATTATAGCTATCTAAGCATCCGTTCAGTAAGTTTTAAGACTTTAACAATCGAGCATAAATATCCCAGGCTGTGGTCCCTCTTTTACCATTTCGTTTTATCTGATCACCAAGGACTACTCATAGGAAAAAGTAATTATCGGCTCGACCCTAAAATCTGAACAAATGTCATCCTATTGGTTGGAAAAGTTAATGTTTTTTTCTCAAAAAACTCTTGTTCACCTATTTTCTGCATAAAGTTTCCACAACTGGATTTTGTGTGTAGGCCTTTATAGGAAAAGGGGCTCCCGAAATATGCGAATGTACTCTAAACAGAATCCTGCAAATTTTCGTGCGAAATCGCTATTCCGGACCATTTGATATCAAAATATTTTAGAAAACCAGCCTTGTCGGCAAGCAGAAGCTTGGTTTTTGTAGGGACATGTCTATAGGAAGAGTCCCGAAAAATAATCGCATTTAATTCAAATCTTCTCCATTTATTTGAGAGAGGAAAATATTATATTCTAGTGATTTTTGTGGTGAGATATTAAAAATTACAATAACTTTGCATCTTACAAGATTTTTCTTCGAATGGGGCGTAATGCGCAGAGCGGTTTTAAAAATGATCCCATCCCCTTCATTATCAATAGAATAGTTCCGTAGGCAAACATTGAATGCAATCATGCAAGGATAGACAGACAGACATTCTTAAATCGCTTGAGAATGTGGTTAATCTTAAGTCGCTCCAGATGTTGCTTGCATCTGTACAAACCTAATACTGCTTTTAGGGCACAAAAAAACATTCAACTTAAAACCCACCTCCAAATACTCGTTCATAAGGAATCCACCAAATAGGTCCTCGAAGTTAAATCTACACTCTGGTCATGCAACAGTTCCTTACTCGTCAATTAGATTGCAAGAAGCTAGCGTGTAGACGGGTGGTGATCATTGTCTCGCTAATGAAAGGAGAATAAAAAGAAAAAGGAAAACAAAGGAGTAATTTTCACTGAAAATTGAAAAGTGAATTCACAATGAAAACATTTTGTGTAATCAAATACGACGATCGTAAGGAAATGAGAGTTTCATTCACTAACTGTGTTCAGGCCGAAGTGTCCGTAAGGAGACAAGGTATGTTGTTACTGAAGTAAATTGAAAGCGTACACCGTAAAGTCTTAAATAAACAAGGAATAATAAAAGACCGCTCCGCTCCATTGAAGACAAAAACGAACAAACTCTCGCGATAAGATTTAAGTTTATGAAATTCCAAACGCCTCAAGCCAAAACGCATAATTTTTGCAACTAAAAGACAAATTAAACGAAAAAGACAATTTGCGTTTTTCCTTTTTCTCGTTTGCTTGTACGGAGATGAGAAAACTGACAGTGCAGTGCACTGTATTATGTTAAAAGCACGTGCATAGCTGTGGCGTGGCGATGGGAATCTGCGGGGAACGAACGCAAAGGAAACAAAGCAAACAAGAAACAAACAAATCGAGTAATTTTGTAAAAATCTCACTGACCACACAGAGTGGGCGTGTGAAATAAGGTTCATGTTCACGTTAAATAGAAAAGACAAAAATTTGAAGCAATCTACATACAGCACACACACACACACACACGCACTCACACTCACTCACAACAGACAGGACAGACGCAACGACGAGTAGCGTATGCAACGCTTTGAACGAATGGACCGATAGAAAAAAAAAGCCAGGTTTATTTATTTAGTCTTTAAGCTGCGTGCTTGGATTTTCTTTTCTTACTTTTATTACATTTTGGGAGAAAATTAATACCACTATGGCATGATCATGATAATCATTATTAGTTACTTTGTGCGAAACTATGTATATGCGTGTGTGTGTGTGTGTGTGTGTGAAATTAAATGATAGCCAAGTTATTTACCGTTTTTCTCTCCTTTTCCACTTATTTAGTTTTCATTATTTTGTTTCTTTTTTCTATTTTTGCTTTCTTTTGTTTGTATTTTCTTTATAAACCATAATAATGTGGCTAGAATTGCATTTCATTCGTATAGCTTTTAGGCTATTAAAGCTGTTAAGACAGACCACAGCATTGGCTAGCCAGTGTAGTGTAGGTGCTTACGTATGTTCACGCAGTATCCAGTGTGTGCTAGGTGGCCATAGTTCAACTGGCATCTTCTACTTCTGCTTTTAATGCAATGTAAACAATTTTTCCTCTTTTTTTCTGTTATGCGAGAAACAAAAAATAAAAGAAAATTATACTTTACGTGTGTTTGTGTATGTGTTTCTATTTTTTATTTTTTTTTTCTTCTTTTTTATTCTCACCTTTATCTAGACACAATTGGATTTTTGTTTTTTTTTGCTTTTTTCTTATATTCTCATCTGTGCAAAAAAAAAAAAAAAAAAAAAAAATTTTGGTCAAATTGAAAAAGAAAGATATAAAAAAAAAAAAAAAAAAAAAATCTATTCTTTTCAGGTCAGCTGTGGATGTGTTTGTCTTCACATTCAGATGTACGTAGATTATGCTTAGTGCTGTTAATGCACTTTGTATTGAATTTCATTTGAAACTTTTAGTTATCTATTCTAGTGGCTTATGAAAGTGTAGGCGTGTTTAATAAATTAATTGAAGAATTCTTTTGTGCAAATAACGCACTGACATACGGTAACGTGCGACATACGGTTTGTGCAGCAAACACTTTTTGCGTACTTTTTTTTTTTTACTAGCAAAATATTCGACATTAACTTGATAAAGATTTGTTGTAGAACCTTAGACAAAAGCTCTTCGTTACATTTCCAAATTTTTATGTACTATGTAAAGATCAATAGTCTGAGATCAAGTGCGGAAGCACGCTAGAGTTTGAATTAAGGATAAAAACTATCCCCGATGGAAATTAATTGTCTCGATTACTTTTGAAGACGATGATGTTCCTGTTCTGTGCTTGCTTTCTCGTCTTTTCGATTTTATAAAGAGAATGAAGGAGAGGTAAGAAGGGTGTCAATCCAGTCGTGAAAGCTGTACACATTCAAGAAGTTTTATTAATAAGTAACTCCAGCTGCACAAATTGTCGCATCTTTTGCCTCTTACCCCAAACACAAGAATAAGAAAAAAGAAAGTTTCTGGATGATTTGCCCATAACTTATTAATAGAGAATTTCCTGCACTATTTGCGTTGCAAGAGCATAAGAGCATATTAGATGTGTGGGGATGTGTACATCATACTGAAGGACTCGAAATAGACCCATCTTCTATCAGAATCACTGTCTGAATCGATCTGGGCGTGTTTGTCTGTCCATCTGTCCCTCATTTATTCTTATGTACAACTTACGGGTTTAGATCTTTTAACGGATGTTAGTACGCTGACGTCTAAGGCCGAATCTCATTGAACATGGTTCGGATTTCACGACTCTTTCGACCGCTTCCTATACAATTTTGAAAACTCGTTATAAAAAAATAATGAAAATAACAAAGTGATGTATGTCATCTAATTTAATAAACGGCAGTGGCCGCAGAGTATTATCGTAAATATCTGCTTAGATGAATATTCGCCCATTACTTGCTAGTAAAGTAGGGAAAAATTTCCTGCAACTTAATCTTGAAATAATTAAAAATCCTTCGTGAAAGGTGGACCTAGTCGTACACTGAACGAATCTACGACACTTGAAAATTTATCTTAAAAGACATTGATTTATTTACGAGCTTTGGCGGCAGATGTTACGAGGCCTTTTGTTGATAAATGAAAGAATAGCAGCCTAGTAAACGGTCAGAAGGCAACGCACAATATGACCGACTTATTTTCGAATATTCGCACATTTCATGAGAAGCAAACTTAAGCAATTCATACGAGTTTGCAAATTTTAAAGCAACGGCCAATAGTGAAGGGTCTGCATTTTATGGCAATCTTGCTGATAAAACACGTGTTGTTTATAGGCTTAAGGTATAATGCTTAAGTCAAAACAAATTAGGCAGTGTATGCATTTTGGAAAATGCAAACAAAGCAAAACGAAACGAAAAAGATGTAAAATAAAGTCCAAAAATATACGTGAGTTCAAGATGTGACTGACTGATCAACGTCAACGGAATTGCAGATGAACGTACAAATGATCATAGACTGAAGCTAAGGCGACTAAAGCAGCCTCAGTCAGCAGTTTACTGTACCCATCACATATGTCAATAGTGAATTTGCACATGATCGCGGCATAAAGACAATATACGAGCGTTTCTTATACGCGTTTTGTTAGTTCCGCGCGAACATTCATCTGCATGCGGTTATAAATTAAGCTACCGAAGACACACCGCCAGACCAGGTCGGAGCACAAACAAGTACTACTGTACGTCGTAGTGGTGATGCTGGGTATGCAGTCTTGTGTACCGCAATCAATGAGTTTTGATTTTTTTCTTCAAGTCTTAACCGTAAACTAAGCACAAAGTGAAGATGCAATGGCAAACAAACTAAACCCGAAAAACGTAACACGTTTCTCAACTATGAACTTTGACAAAATACGTTGTTTTCCTACCATTGTTTTACTAATTTTTAAATTTATTACACATAGACACACACACGCAAGCATGTGTGCGATGCGCCAGGTTTTTGCTTTTACAAATGCACTTGAATACACATTCAAGCGGGTTGGCTCGCTTGCTTCGCTTGCTTATAAAAAAAAACAACGAAAATATAATAAAAACTAATTTTCAATATGTTTTGGTTCATTACGCTGTGATGTGACATCTGAGACTCCTTTTTGTTTTCTTTTTCTTTCATTTTTTTTTGTCTTTCTTTCTTTCTTTATGCTCGCGCAATAAGCACCTGTAACACAATTTGGCCAAACCACATTCACACATACCAAACAAACAGTTTCTCTTAAAGAAAATCAATTTAAAATTTCATCATTATTGCGAGTCCTCGTATGGGGTAGAGGGGAAAGAGAGTTACTTAAGCCCCCTTGGTAATAAAGATGGTGATGTTATAAATTTGTTCTGCCATTATTTTTCTATTACCGGAAACAATTATGGCTAAAGTTGATGATTGTAACGGTTGTTCGGTTGAACGTGTATAACGTTCCTTGTAATGTAAAAGGGTTGTAGACATATGCATGAACATATCGTATCATATCATATCAAGACATTCCCTCTACAGTCATATGGCAAACAAGTGTTGCTTGCAACATGCAGATGAATAAGTTTAAGTCTAGTGTAATAAAAGCCGGAAGTTATTGTCTCATATATATAAGCGTATGCACATGTAAACTCACTCACTCACTCCTACCCTCTCCTCCTACCCCCTCGAAAAATAAAGCTAGGCATCACAGCAGCAAAAGTCACAATCCGCTCTTCCCTTCGCTTCATGATATTACGACTTGATATATTTACATGTTTAAAAGGATTATTTTTCTATGTTCTTTGGTTTTGTTTTCCTTAAACATTCATCTAAACAATCTAATGGTTTTCTTTAACCCTACATATGCAGGAACATATGCGACGAATAAAGCTCTCGTAATGTTAGGTTTATTTAGGAAACGCATTTTCTAACACCCCTACGATCATCACGTAGTCTCTCTGTTATTATTTCCTTTAAGAGGCAAAGAAGCAAAAGTTTACTTGTGTTTGGCAGCATATTTCAACTCGTTAAACAATCAAAAATTCATTACTTGTCGCGACATTTACATATAAACATATCTGTGCGTTTGCCTAAGACATTTACTATGCTCTCAACACACAGTACACTTATACAGTGAAATCTCTCTTAAGCATACGTTTAGGAGCAAAGAAAAATCATCGAATCAAACACGAATATTTTACTCCCCTAAAAGTATACACTTTTTTGGACGAAAAAAACAAAATAAAATTTTAATTTTCAGAAAATAAGCATAGAATTTCCCGCCAGCTCACACGACCGGATAAGCTGTCCGTAGGTACAGGATTTCACGCATGCCTAGAGAACACTTGAGAGCCTTTATGGAATTTTTGACATTTTGTTATTCAGATGGGGACAAAATATTTGCTCGGATCTCAGAATCTGACGGAGAGAATCTCACACTAGTTTGCAATGAACGTGAAAGCCTTTATACACATTTTGAATTTTTGTTGTTCCGACTAGTGGATAGAGTCTCCATGCATTTAGAATTTCACGTTAGATTAGACAAAACTTGAAAGGCTTTATAGAGTCTTTGAGTTGTTGTCGCTTTCCTAAAAAATATTTCACATTTAATTTACGTCTAAAACTTAATAACCACAACACTAACCTTTCCCTTAAACGTTAGCAACGATTACTGCAAACATCGATTCGGGTGCTTATCTCCTCAATGTGCCTGAACATCACCTTTGTCTATATATCAGCGTTTATCTAAGAACAAGAAAACAAACTGTTGTCTCAAAACTTTGCACAAGAAAATAAATATAATAAGAAACCATAATAAAAAAAAAAAAAAAATATTTTTTGCACAGGCGTTAATTAAAATAATTAACACACGTAATAAAAAATATTATTAAACAATGAAATGATTCTTTGTTTGGATCCTGCAACTAGGCAACAATGATTCTGTGTAGATTTCTAAAGCTTCGCCTAAAAGCAATTAATTAAATTTATTCTAATTACTGTCTTAAAGTAAGCAGCAAATTTCATGCAATTATTTCTTAATTTTTACCCAAACAAGGAAAAAATGGTTACTTTTCGACCCCGAATATTATATGCATGCAAGGGTCTCTGCCTGAAACTAGAAAAATAGCAGCGTTTGATTAAATATGCAGTGGAGTTATGTTCAGCCGTCCGTTGCATTAATCGTTCACTGTATTGATTTGACATGTCATGATATATATGACAAGTCTTATATATGAACCTTTTATGCCCATTAACCCTTGAGGGGGATCTGAACGTATGGTGAATTAATTGCTATTGCTGTGCTTTTCAAGTTAAGAATTAATTTAGAAAAGTTTTGGTATTTTATAGGTTTTCGCGAAAAAGACAAATTCGAACATTGTTTTGAGAACTAGAAGAAAAGAAGAAAAATAAATTTATATATATTATCAAGAGATCTACCGATTAGCTTAGAACATGCGTATATCATAGTTCTTTAAATGAAATTAAAAGAAGGGACTCACCAACCGCGCAATTTATTCTTAAAGAAGAAAAGGTTACTAAATAATTTCTTTTTATTTTTTATTATTTATTTATTTACTTTTTATATTTGTTTCTTTTATAAACACTTTGATCTAATTCATTAAATAATTGAATTTGTGTTCACATTTGTAATGAATACAAAAAGAGTGCGATAAAAATGAAACAAAAACAAAATAAGTAGAAAGAGGTCTCGCGCGGACATGAACACCCATACAGAGATGGGTTAAATGCATGCAAGTAGACATGTACTCACAGCAGAGCAAACAATATTTTTTATCAATATTAATTTAAAATTTATAAGATTTAATTGGCATTGAGACACATTGGAATGAGAAATTGAAAACACGCCAATGAATGCCAACAAGCGACCTAACAGTAGATTTACTGGGTAAAGAAAACGAAAGCAATGGACTAATTGCAGATTAACTTACGTAACACAACGAATAGGTTAATACCGTATAATGTTGTTCTTAATGACTCACACTTCGATAGGTGGCATGTTCTCCACTTTTTCTTTTTTTTAATATAAACGTTTCGTACACTAGGCATCCCTTAAAAATAATAAACCTTGATCGTCAGCAGAAAGGGGGGAGAGTCGAAGGCGTGTCCGCAAGCTAGTGGTTTTGTGTTTAGTTGCGGCAAAGTCACATACACACATACACCAAAAGTCATATCGAAAAAGTACCTTCCACAGGAAGGGAATTGCATCGAGTTTAAGTTAAAAGTGAAGAAAATTGATATAACATTAAATTTCTGGTACCATGACAAGCATAACGTGTTATGTAAGCGAAAATATTGTTAGCTATAAAAGAAAATGTAATATAAACAGCACAACAATGCTTGCTATCTATTACATGGTATGACCCAAAGAATAATATAACAACAACAATTTGTGGGCCATTAATTTATCAAATCTTCCATTATCCAAAGCGACCCTGTGAACAGATTTGATGGATTTTTCAACTTACTCTTATCATAACAAAATTACAAATCCCTTACTATCAGTCGTATTCATGGAAGCCTCAAAACGTTGACGAGCACTTTTTTTTCTCACTTTATTTACCCGTTCATGCTCATGGTTGCATTTAAACTAGAACTCACTTTAACACGTCTTCTTCTTCCTTTGCTAGTAGGTAAATTGACAACATATGATTCGCTGCATTGCGTAGGCGTGTCTTATCGTCTGCCAACGTCTATTTAGTCCGAATTAATATCTAATTATACAAGGTTACCACAAACTGAGACTCCTATCGTAACTATTGCTGCGGAATGTCAAATTTAGTATAAAGTCAGAAAACTGTGACAAGCAAACCGCTGCAATTTTTTTTTTTATAAGAAGTGTTTTAATAAATTTCATACCATTTTTCACAAATGACATGGCGACGACAATTGACAAAGACATTTTCGCTACATTCGCTTTGCTCGAACTACTTGAATACTGGAAGTGCCTCAAAAAAATGATAATTTTTCATATAAAATCATTTCAAGTGATGCGTTTCTCACGTTGCTCGAACTCGGAAGCACTCGGAAAATCCAAGAGAAATATTTGAATAACCTCTCAGAGATTGGCTCTGCTTTGTGCCGGTCTTTTCGTCTTCAAAAATGCTTCAGTTACAGTGAATGGATCCTTTACCGGAGAATGGCGATCAACTTTTCTTTTGTCTCCTAATAGTAACGTTGTGGATGCCTATCTTAAACATGAAAACGTCACCTTTCGCACAACCCGTGACTCTACTCGTAGGTGATTGATTTAAAATGACAACACTCTTGTCAAACCGCCCTATGTAAATGTAGCTTCAATGCAGTGCCAGTACTTACATAGCCAGCGTAATTTAAATTTCGAATTTAAATGCACATAAAGCGATTAAGGAATAGTTTTTTGCCCTTCTCCTGAAAGAACTCGAAGGCAAAGAAAGTAATCAATATTAATTGATCAAATAAAAAAAGCAAATATACATACAACTCTTACGCATTCTTCGCTTCATTTCATTCATTTGTAACAATCATTTCATTTCAAGCTCGCAGCTCGCAGCTCGTTGCCTGGTTGCACTGGCCTTTGTCACTAACGTCACATGAACGTGATTGTTATTGGGTCGCCAATAAAATTCACTTAAATAAGAAGAAAATTTTTATTAAGCAAACAAATTGAATTGATTGATTTTAATTAATTTATGGGGTTACATGCAAAAGTTTTCAAACTTTCCTTTTACTTCGGTTACTACGTAAAAGTTTGCTGATCGAATGCTTCATACGCATCAGCATATCTTCGGATACTTTTGAGAATGTTTTTGAAAATTTTTTTCAAATTTCAAACTCCAAGAATAAATTATCCGAACGCAATAAATAGAAAAAATAAACTTCTTTTCAGGTTATCATCATCATGTAAATCTTTGACAAATTCACCATCCGCAAGGTAAAGAAGGACAAAAAAGGCCACACTTTGGAAGTCAATTTCAATCACATTTTAACTGCTATATAAGTTTTGGAGGGAAAGTCATAATTCAATCAATTGTGAAAACTCAGCCATACTCGTGTTTGCATGGCATTAACAACCTACTCCTATGTATGGGACTAAATTTAAAAGAACTATTATTGCTTCAGTTTGACATTATGTGAAAATATGACCATCGTATGGACAATTTGTAACTGCTACCCAAACAACGTATACATGTTGTCACCTGAAAATGGAAGCTTACAGTTGAGCTTTTAAATAATAATCAAACAACATTGGAAACAACTTAAAGACAAAAAACCAAAATTGAAATGCAAAAAAAAAATCTCAAAACTATTTCTGTTATGTGCTTAAAAGTGTCTACTGCCCACTGTTGAGCACCGGACATCACATAGCCTTACTCTAAAGCTAACGCTTATAAAGCATATCTCGTCGTAAAAATGATAAATTGTCTGTCTATTCATGGTTAGACATAAAGTGTGCATTGTCAGTTTAACATGTTTGTATGTACGATGTCTGTATGCCTATACGTGAACACATTTATACGAATTTTGTGTATTGAACACCCTGCGGCTTAAATATTTGTCCAGCATTTTCTATGTACGACCATCATTCTAGTTCGTTTCGTTTGATACGTCCATACATACATACCCTGTGCGGCAATACTTTAAATTCAGCACCAAAAGCCACGAGGTGGTCATCTATACATACACAAATTTACATATACATATGTAGTCGTAAGCAAACATGCCTGCATCTGGTAAGGCCTTCAAACCTCGGAAATTTTCGAAAATTACGCAGATTAAATGGCTGAGGGGTAAACACACACAGGAAACGATTGAAATTTTTCGTAATTTAACACTAGAACCACCAAATTAGTCGTTTTGGTCCCTTTTCAATTTTTCACCGGGTTATAAGACAGGCTTCTACTTATACAAAAAGCCCTTTGAATTTTTGCAATCAGACTTTTTATGCTTAAACGCCAAAAAAAGAGGATCAAAACTCCTTTACTTTTTGGTAGAAATAACTATGTCCAAGACGTTGGTGGTTCTAGTGTTGACATGACTTCACATCATTTCGTTTTAAAGAAAGGCATATGCATGATTCCGCGATAAGGTAGTCTAGCCGATCCCCGGAAGGGATTGATCGGGTGACCGTCATTCGTAAACCGTATTTCTCATTTGTATTTTCGGTCTATTACGAACCAATAGGTAGCTAGCAGTATGTCTTATAAATAATTTCATTCGGCACCATGACTGCCTAACCTAAGTTGAAGGAGTCATCAGCTTTGCAATGCACACGATCACTTGCAAACTTTTTCGTACCAGCACACATGAGGTATACAAAGCTATTTAAGGTTATCATAAATTGGTTCAAATTTTGCATATGCAATTTTTATGCATCCCAAATTTCCACGCCCAACTTCCGATGCAAAGTGTAGAAGCGGAAAATTCCAGCGTAAAAATTTTTTTCACTACTTCTTCTAAACAAAGCACTTATGTTACCCATAGCACAGACTTGAAAAAAGAAAATGTAAAACAGCAGAAGAGCGCTGCTTCAGAATTTCTTCTCTTGTTTCGAAGTGTTTTTCATACTTTTTCCAACCTTGGGCGTGAAAATTATAGACAACATTACCTTCCTTCTAGGCTGACTGAAGCTAAACGTGAAGACGTGAAAATTATAGACAACATTACCTTCCTTCTAGGTTGACTGGACCTAAGCTGAATTTTTAACGTACAGGAGACGTTAAGTAAAATTTTGTTATTGGGATCCATACGGATCCAAAACGGAAAGTTCTCCGCCCCTTAAACCGCCTCTGGTACGAGCTTGTATTAAGTTTTTGCGGGTGTATGAAACATACGTGGAGGATCAAGGTATACTCGGGATCAATTTAAGCGGCAATTTTTGGGAAATTTGGAATACCGGAGTGGTTTGCTACAAAGCACTTTTTCGGCATCTTCGCACATATCGCCTCATTCAGAAAAGTCATTATATGAATAACCGTGTGGTTACCACCGTTAATGGCGGTCCAAGGCCCCCTAAGGTGTTTCCACTTATCTAAGTATAAAATATTTAACAAAAGAAGATAGATGTGTGGGAATGCACTTTAATTTATTCGAATAAATCCCCAAATTTTAATAAATACCCACGATTCCGAGATGCCTTAATATGTGTGTACGTACAGTCAAGTATTTTATCTGGTGCCACATTGTTTATGCAGAATTTTTTCGCTTAATTGATTTTCCGCTATTTGTGTTGGTCGTAAGGTAATAAAACTTATCAATTACATAGAAATTCCTAGAGTGTACAACAATAAGAACAACAACAACCAAAGAAAGAATATTAATAAAAACATAACATTTTACAAAAGTTTTCTTTTCGAAAAAGTGAATAAAAAGACAAAAAATTCGTACGAAATTCGATACAACTTTATTCTGCTTAATTTTCTAAGAGGCCGTGAGTTTTTTCAAATGTTTTCTAATCCAAGCAGCAACGCTCGGTATACGTGTGAAAACATAAATACTTCCTGTTGAACATATTTGTTTACCGTACGATAGTACACCCCATTGCCTAGAGAAAGTTGTATCAACTAAAGGCCCACCAGACTCGCCCTAGAATCAAATACTTTCAAGAGAAAATTTCTATTTGCCACTTATGCGCAACTTACGTCACAAGCTCCGCGGAATTTTAAAGCACGAGCGCAAAAATCACTTCTAGTGATGCGCTTGAAATTCTTCCGAAGGCACTCTGCCGTAGCTATCATATGAAAGGGAATTAATTCCAAAAATTTCTTCGTGGTAGCATTCACCTGACCCCAACCAATAAAGAGCGCATCCTCGTCCTCCGGCACATCTAAGCAATCTTCGATATCAATTTTTGCAAAGTCGTCACTATTTAATACGAAAGCAGGTTTCACTTTAAGCAAAGCTACATCGTTACCCATTAGCGGGTAAAAATGTTCATGTTTAACCACTTTCATCACTTTATAACGTCTTCCATGGCTGCTTTCGCCCATTTTCAGATAATTCCGTCCGCCCACCACACTTATTTGATCGCTAGGTTTCACTTTTACAAAACAATGGGCCGCCGTTAGAACAACATTCTCCGCTATAATGCTACCAACGCATAAGTGCTTGAAACCATTCGGTGTTTTCACTTGTATCGAAACCACAAACCGCAAACGCACTGTGGCCACCGCGCCCGCTGTGTCGTTAGGTACTGCTGAATGGGCTTTGGTCATATGAAAAATCGCGCTTAATGGTAAGATCATAAAGATAAACTCGACATACATAGCAGACGTCGCCTACGTGCGAGTAACTTTTCAAGTTGTGAAGTGAAGAGCATTACGGAAATATTGAAAATTTATACAAAACTGTCAACGCAATGGAAGGCGAAAATGACAACAACGTAACTAATCGAATTTTTCTCATTCATTTGTCATACTTAATGAGTCAATCATCATGCGCCGATAAATACAAAGCAAAGTTGATTTATCGAAGTTGTTTACAGGAGTTTTCATTATTTATATCCAAGTTTCGATCCAAGCGGTGCTTGCTGCCGAGCAGCTTTCCCATCGAATTGTCTAGACTATTGCCTTCCCTGTCGCGCCAGATACGATCTCGTATTTATCGGATTGCCTTCTTTACCGCACGTCGGCGTCGTCATCAATTTATGGCAACACATACGCGCACAGCAGTTATCGGACAACGAATGGTGGGTATGGTACGGTACGATTGAAACTGAAGGATCTTTTGCATGACATTTTTTTTTTATCTACGTAGGTGTTCTAAGGGAACATATTTCCACAACGAAACTTAGGCTATTTCTAAAAATGCGGCACATAATGGATGTAATTATCGTCATGAAGTGAGTGCTCGCTTTAAATACTATCGTCCTTTTGTCCGTTGGGATCCCAAAAATCATGTAAATCCACCGGAGTTAACATAACTTCGGAAATCGTCTAAATCTCAAAAATTAAGGCAAAGGTTTAAAACGTAATACAAATCCTCGCAGGGGGTTGAAGCTATACAACGGTCGCTAAAGTTTGTACCCAAACGGGGCAGATGTAAACATTTTTTGGAGTTGAAGACAACCATAAACGACAACAACTCGTAAATGACTAAAGCGTCAGGAAACTGTAAAGATCGCTCTTACGAACTCACGGCAAGGAGAAGTTTTTAACTTAGTTGTCAAAAACAATTTTGTTTCGCCGGGTGAGAAAACTATAAAAGACAGTAATGCGACTTGCGATGCGATTGTGAAGGAGGAATTTAGAAGAAGTGCGGGCGTAATGAGACCGAGATGATAAGCTCTCGGCTTTCGAAAGGAAAATGGATTTCATCTCATCTAAGGGTACAATGAAAAACGCTAATGTGAATTTTGACCTAGTAAGAATTGGACTATGCTTGTAAGAGAAAAGTTTTTATGGCGAGCCGTAGGAAAAATGCGTCTTTTATGCGGCTAAAGAAAGTTTTCGATAAGCGTGCTGTAGAAGATGCTAATGTCAACACGAATAAAAGCACAATGCTGACGAGTGTAGAACGCTTGGTAATGGATCACAAACCTTCCCTTTCAAGGTGAACTATAAAAGCCTTTGTAACAAGCTGTCAGGCTTGACTTGGAAGGAACGTTTCTCTTGTCTTTGCTGATTCTTGATGAAACCAAGAAAAGAACCATATAAGGCTAAGAGTCTCCTTCTGATAGTGTGTGTGTGTCATTTCTGTACACTCTTCCCAATCTGCCAGTTTTGTTTAAGGTGAACACAGCATTTCGAATGTGTCTTCAGCGATTATGTTCGATTTGTAAAGGATGACAAAAGAGTACAGTATTTGCAATATTTATTTGCCATAAGGTTCTGCCTTCTGTGAAGTAAAAGTAGTGGGCATTTAAAAACTCTCCCCATATGACGTGCAAATAAGAAGTTATCGCGCGAAGTTATCATCAATTAGCCAACAAGCATATGATATCAATAAATTTTCTTGAATCGTTTCTCGAATCTCTCTTATCAAGATCTTTACTTGTTAGCTCTCTTTCTTAAATCTTTTTGACTGCGTGTCTTCATATCTTCCCTGTTGTCTAGCTTGCTTTGCTGCTTTCTATATAAACTTTTGTAATTTATAATCGTGTAATAGCGTTTTTAATGTCGCCCGAACAGCACGGGGCATCTGTACTACTGGGCAAAACAAATTAACTACTTTTTGTTTTTTGTCTTGCGTTAAGAGAAGACAACAATTTGTTAATGAAGTTAAACATGTTCAGCTTGCCATGGAAAAATCCTCGTAAATCTTATTAGTTTAGCACCAAAAAACAAGAAAAAAGAAAAAAAAATCGATACAACATTTTTAGCATTAAAATTATAAATATTCAAGTGCCCGAATGCGAACTCATGGTCCGGAGTGGAGGTGAAATGATTTATTTTCACTCTGCAAAAGAAAAAAGGAGAAACGAAACTACATTTGTTAGCATTACACACGAGTCTCCGTACAATTGCACTGCTTTTCACAAATTTTCAAATTATCCGCAGTCCATAAAACTCACCAGCGTGGCTTAACAATTAGATTCAATTTTAAAGCATAGCAAAATATACTTTGAAGCCTCCATAAACTATTTAATGATTATATTCCCATACATATATATATATGTAGATGTATATGCATACATATGCGTTCTAGAGTAGAGAAAAAAGCATGAAATGATTTTTCAAAGAGCATGCACAAGCAGGTGTATCACTGCGGGATGATGTAACGCTATATTCAGTACACACAGGTGGGCTTATGAAAAATTTCCAAAACGTTTTTATCATAGGCAGACATATGCGCTAAACTTATTTCGTTTATCTTTTATTTAATACATGCCAGCCGTGCTTATCATCATTTCCTTTATCGTTCATATAAAATAATTTAATTTAAAAAGCATTTTTTTTTCAATTTTAACATTTCATGCGCTATCAACTATTAAACATCTTTAATGTGTGCAAGGGTTGACATTAAACATGTAATTAAAAAGTTTATATATATAAAGTTGATATATATATATATTTCAAAAGCCATATGTATGCGATGTGTGTGTGTGTGTGTGTGTGTGATACATGTTGTCTAATGTTTTGTCATCCTTAGAGCTTAACACATCAAAGGATATAAAGGCAAGTAAACAAGCAGCCTTTGTCGCAGGATACATGTTGTGCTACTGTCGCTGAACAAAGCTAATACGTAAAGTTAATATAACGAAAGCGGTTTGTTTAACATTATGATTAACTTGTAGGATGGCAAAGCTTAAAGGAAGCAAATCATTGGTTAAATTTATTTATTTTATTTTTTTTTGTATTATGTACGTAGATTAAAATAACTATTTAAGGAACGCATATACGTCTAAGCAGCAGATTGAGTTTTACACATATAATAAAAACTTCCCTTTTCCGCCGTGCTATGGCGAAGTGGACCTCCTTCTAGTGCGTCTAGTGACAATGAAAAATTCGATTAGGAGGAAATTAACTTTTCCGTGTTTCCTCCCCAACGTGCTCTGCCGGATAGCGGTCTTTAGTCTACAGACATCGCTGTAATTTCCTTCGCCGGCAAATGTTTCTTTTTTGCCGTTATATATACGCAACTGGTCGTTCAATAGTAGCTCGGCGGTCAACATTCCTGCGAGAACTGCTGTCGCTGACGCTATGCGTAGGCAACGTACACCTTCTTTGAACTGCTTGAAGGTTCCAGTTCTCAACGTACACATCCTTTGAATTACTTCAAAAGTTCGTATGAGATGTTTACTCCGCAGCACTTTTTTCGCCCACATTGGTGCAGCCTACACCATTTTCCATATAGGCTACGCTGCAGATGAGGTTTCGTCTCGCTTGCTTACTTGGCTAGAGGTACTAGAGACGTTCGGAATAATAAAGACACTAGATGTACTCGGGGCACTAGAAAGACTAGAGACATTAGGGGTACCGTGTAGCTTTCAACAGATGTCGAGATCACTTTATCGGAACGTCTTAAACTTTAATGTCGAGCTTTTCACTGTACGCAAAGCTTAATTTAAAATAACAGTATTTGCGACACAAAGCTTACCATATCTTGGCAGTTGGCTCGCGCTATTCATTTCAAAATCATTTCATACACTCTTGAAACCAAGATATGACTAACGGGACGTTGTTAAGTTTGGTGCAACAATTTGCTTTATTTCTATTAAGAGTGCAAGCTTCGTAATATGAACCAATGACCGCGTTTCGTCGACATTGTTGCCGTTGAAACGAGAGCTCGGGTATCTAGTATAGAGACATGCCATGCATATGCGAATTCCGAGATCTATGAAATAAGCAAACGCCAAGCCATCAAAATTGAACAACTTTGAGCGTACGAACAGTAAGTAACTAACTAACTGACAAGCGTCTGTCTGCCTGAATGTTTTTCATATTGGGTGGCATTTAAATTGTCGATAACTTCTTGGTATTGACACCTACGCGGGCCATTAAGCATTAAGCATTACGCGCAAGGCAACAACAAACAGCAAGCAAACGAAAGCCAACAAATACGAAACAAAAACAAAAGCACAATTGACTTCAATTCAATTACAAGCTAAAGGAACAAATAAAAACAAGACTCAAGCCCGGCAATATCGTACAGACACATCGACTTTGATTGTTATATGGTCTGCGGGTTTGTTTCTTATGCGAGTGAGTGAGTTTCTATGCATGTGCGTATGTATGTGTTTGTATCGAGCAATTTTAATCAGTGCATAATTTAAATATTCCCGATTAAACTGTTGTGCTGCACAACTGCAACATGTCTACATTTCATTTTAATTCCACAAAAAGCAACAACACCAGCAACTCGCAGCGTAAAGAGGAAATGGAGCAACGCTAAGGCTAAGGCTAACATTAACACCAACACTTCTGCTAGCTACTCTGATATACATCAGACCGTAGCATGGGTTAGGATCTGCAAGGCGAATTGTTTGAGCTCTAGAACACCAAAAAGGCACAATCAACACCTTATGGCTCGACCGTCGTCTATTTATGGCGTGTTTGCATGTTCGATGCAAATCAGTTAAATATTCGATGCGTCTACATTTCAAAGTTGCTTGTGCGCAGCGGCAGCATTGGCGACTAAGCCAGATATCTATATACATATTGTGTATATGTATATGCATACACGCGTACACATACAAAGATTAATGAATCATTTTATTTTTTTTTTGTGTTTTTCTTTGATTATTTCATTCATTTCGCCAACAGTTGAAACAAGATCGACTACCGAGTGTGGCCCAATACCGAAAACGACAACAATTTGATTTGTCTGCTCTGGCGAATTAATTATGCACACCTTCTGCTTCGTTATTGTTATTGTTATTGTTGTTTTACCAGGCAACTAAAAAAGGTTTCGATCTTTGCCACACTACGGTGTTAATTGTTGCTATTCCCTCTGCTGCTTCTGTTGGGCGGCCAGCAACACCGCGAAATGGCTTCATTTAAGTTCATTCCTCATCAGTCATTTTCGTAATTGTTGCTGCTGCTGTTGTTGTTGTTGTTGTTTGTGTCTACCGTCTGCACTTCAATTTCCTGTCGCGCTGGAAATTGAATTTTGTGCATGGGCGCCTGCCGAAATGTCAACATTGTTTTGTAACATTTTTGTTTAATTGGCCCACCCAACATTTTGCACTCTTTTGCCCCCTGTTTTCTGTGAACACATCACACCTCCGTTATAATATCTTCTTGATTTAACAACATCACAACTCATTTTTTTTCGTTGTCTTTCGTTGTTTTTTTTTCTTTTTTTTTCGATCGTTTCTACAGTCCCTACACAGAGTTCATAATACTTAACAACGTTTCACGGCTCGTAGTAAATGTTACAACGCGAACACTTTTTTGCTGTTGGCGTACGTTTGCGCACTCAAATCGCCTAAATTTGATCAGTCATCGGAGGTGAATACGCCGTCATAAGGTGATTGCTTAACAGTCAGCCAACGAAACAACCAACTAACCAACCAACCACTACTATCAGCAAAGCGATACGGCACAGTAGGCAGCCGACAACCTTTCGACACCCGCACAATATTCTTCTTGTTTTTCTTTCTATAAGATATTTCTCTCTCTGTCTCTCTCTTTCCGACTCTTTTTTCCTAGCGTATCTGCTGTAAGAATAAAAAAAAGCTGCAGAAATTTCTTTTTATTCCCTAAGTAAAACGAACGCATGCTTACTATTCCATCAACAATCATTTTTTCACTTACCTTTCTATTACTTTACGGCAAGGGAAGAAAGCCAAAGTCGTGAGGGACTGTAATGGATTGCATTTTTTTTACTTGAGATGTGACCTTTCGCCCAGAATTTTATCAGAATTTTCCAGTGGAAAAGCGCTCAGAAGAAAGTTTTCAATGCACCCTTGAGCTACGTTTCACAATTTTACAGTAATCGGGATATTTTTGAGTTTTACTCTGCAGTCCATACGAAATACGAATGACCTTTTTCCTAGATGTCATTTCCCAAATTTCCAAACTTATATTGTTATATAGTAGGTTGGGATTCGATTGCCTCTCTTCCCCCCTATGAAAATAGGTTGCTGCTGTTGTCCTTACCGTCTCTGGAGAAACGTAGATTTGTTCTTGGCGTTTCCTTCGTAGTCAAAGTATTAAATGGTGCTATTGACTCGCTTTCGTTACTTGGGGACATAAGCTTTAATGTCCCTAACCGCTTCTCTAGGCACTTTATCTTGGTTAAGCTTAGTCAATGTAGATGTAGATGTAATTATGAGCTGTTTAACCCGCTCAGAGTTGTTTGCAAGAATTTAAATGACGTCTGTCATTTGTTCTCATTGTCGGACCCTGTAAAGTCCATTAAAGCCACATTGCTTAGTACAAGTGGTTTACCTACATCGTACTTAAACTAGATTTTAACCCTAGAAAGGCAATACGATTCGAAAATTGGTTGTTGTTAACTATGATCGGTTGCAAAGCTTATGCATGTTTGCGATGGCTTAGGGGTTCATCTGCGATTTGGTCTTGCACCGGTTGTGGGTGTGGCTCTGTGCTGGTTATGTACGTGCTTTTTTTTCTTTTTTCCTCCTTATTTGTTTTATTATACTTGTACTATGTTTTAATATTAATTAATTTAGGATTTACTTTAAGAGTCAGTTGAACTCGACTGTCATTTATTTTAGTCGAGTTTCATGTATAAGTGGAATAAACAAATAAATAAATAAAATAAAAATATCAGTCAGGCTTCTAAACAAAACGGCTCCAAATTCCCAAAATTGTCTCAGGCAATATAATTGAATTGGTTCGCCAGATGTATGAGCACCGCCTTGTTGAATCCCCTTTTCATCCACATGAGTATCATTCAATTTACGCCAAAAGAGCCAGGTTATCATTGCTTGATCCGTCTCACTTTCGAAAGAAGTATGGGACCAACGACAATAAAAATGGTTGCTTAATCGTGTAGTGCTCCCTTTTTATATAAGATACATATGAGGTAAAAAATGGGCGTGCTGGGACGAATCGACTAAACGTATCCGCGAATTCTATATCGTTTTATTAATGCATGACATATGATGGAAGCGAGGAAAAAGAAAGACAAAATTTTTACATACATACGTATGTACTTAGGTGTTCATTCGTATTCGTATTCATTTATTTAGTTACATGCCAATGCAATTATATACATGCAAGCATGCCTATAAACTTACATACTTTTACTTATATACTTATGTCCCACTATGTTCATATTCTAATATGCTTATGTACTCATATGTACTTACAAATTCTTCACTCTTTTATATACTTATGTTCCTGAATACTTGGGCATTTATGTATTTATATGATTATGTACTTATACGCCTATTTACTTGCATATTTGTTTACGTGTGGTTGCTTTACAAAGCCCCTGCTAAACATGTAATACTTGCTCTTATGTACTTGTAGTTAAATAATTATTTATTTACATGTACACGGTTGTGATCTTATATACTTATACACTTGTCTACTCACTCATACATTTATGCACTTACACACATTTATACATTTTTATATTATTACACGATTATGTACTTGTATTCTTACATATCGTTTACATTATGTGCTTTGAATATTTATATGGTTACCTTACCTTATTTACATAATTATTTAGTAATACACTTATGTATTTATATACTTGGGTACTTAATTATTTACCTGTACACCTATGTACATGCATACTTAGCTGAAGAGGTTCCTCTTTTCACATCAAAACTATGTTATACGAAACTTTTTTATTCGTTTATTTCAACTAAGATATTAATTCGGATTAATATAAGAAGATTTAGATAAAGAATAATATAATGAATAAATATATGTCATATATACATTGTTTACTTGAACACTAATGCTTTTACATGCTTAAGTACTTATCCACTTACATAGTCATACACTTAGCTACTTATGTACTTGCACAATTACATATTTAATTGTTTATATACTCATTTATTTACATATTTGTATGTTGCGTTTATCATCTTGCATGCTTCCATACCTATATACTTATGTCATTATGCGATAAATAAAATGTATTAATAAATCAATTTTGCGTGATTACCAATGCGATCGATCGCGTAGAGGGTGAACAAGAGTCGAACTAAATCAGACATAATTTGCTTATTTGTTTTCAAGTCATTCAAAAATACTTTATCATCGTCTAATGAAGTAAGTAATGGAGAAGAAAAAACGTTAAGCAAAATCCATCGCACCTCCTTATGCACTTATGGACTGGTATGCACTCTTCAAGAAGAACTCAATTCAAAGAATTCCAAAAGGAGAACCGATAACTTTATTACTGTGAAATTTTCATGCTGTTTCTAAAACAAAACGAAACGAACAATAACAAAAGAAAGGAGAATTGAAAAGGAAATAAAAACAAACAACGCTCTTGTCAATGTACGCGTACCTCCTGTAAGCTTTGCTCGCAAGCTTATAAGGCAGACTCTAAAAAGAAAAAGAGAAAAAAATACTGATTGTGATATCAGCGATATGGAGGGAAAAAAAAAACACTGGCCCACAGACACAATACACCAGAGGATGACTAGTGTTTGTCATATTCCTGGGATGGGTTGTTTGAGGTTCGTTTTTGGTAATAAAATACATTTTAATCATTTTGATCAACACATCAACGAAGTGCAGAAAATCCTTCCAAACTTGACTGCCAACAGAGTTTTATGGTTTACTTTAAATGTTTTGCCGCCTCACAGCAGTTCAAACAAATTTTGCTATCAGCTCATAAATATCTAAGTGACGATCTTCTTTACCCGGTCTCTCTTCCAGTTAACCCAAAAAAAGAAAAAAAAACAAGCAAACAAAAATACTACTAAGGTACGAACTAAGTATAAGTGTGCACGGGCTTAAGATTATTTCAACATTTATTCCCATTCAGAAAGAGGAAAAGATTAAGGCAAAGCCTTCTGCTAATGAACAACAAAAACACATGCGTGTGGCCTGTTGAAACAATAAATAAAACGACTTCATATGATCGCTGACGGTTATCAAACAATTTTGCTTGAACTAAACCATAAAAAAGCATAAAATGTCAGGTTGTTGTGATATTCACTTTATGTTTGCCGGTGCATTTACGTTGAGTGATTTATTTATTTTTCGGCCACGCGGTTTTATGGTTACAGTAGCCAATGTCTGTTGTCTGTTGTGTTGTGTTCCTTTTTGTTGTTGTGCTCAGACTGCAGCTCGTTAAACAATTTGAATTTAAGTATGACCCGTAAGCCGGGTGAAGTGAATAGAACAGTAGCGCTGTGCATTTAATTGTCTCGTGCTTGCGATCGACCATCGACATCAGGGTTAAGGCTTTTTGTGATTATTGTTATCACTTCGAGTCGCTTTAGATGATTTCAATACCACCTAAGGTGTTCTTATCTACCTTCAAACTTGAACAACCAATTAAACGAATTGCATTTAAAGTAATGCCTAATTAAGCTGACACTTATGTGGATCATCGTTAAATTGCATACAAATTAAGTTTTCATCGAATAGTATCTCTGTCGTGGAAAGCTATAAAACTCGCGCACTTCGAAGTGTGAAACTTAATTTCAATTTCAATTTATTTAGGGCTTAGAGAATGTTGGTGACACGCGTACTCCTACTATATTCCGTGTGCTCGACCCGGACCAAAGCCGAGCCCAAAGGAACACCTTTGGACTGTAAGTAGATCGGTCTTTATGTTTTTGAAAAGTTCTTAGGTTCATTCAGTGCTTTCTGCCTTTTAGTGGAAAGTTATTTCGACGCTCTGGACGAGCTAGACGCTGAAGAGCGTGTTGTGGGCGGCTCTAATGTACCGAGTGACGAATACGTACCCTATCAAGTTTCGATGCAGTACTTCACACGCAACCAATATCGTCACTTCTGTGGTGGTTCAATTGTATCGCCTACACGCGTTCTAACAGCAGCTCATTGTGTTTACGAGCAGAATCCGGAACGTTTAACGGTTGTGACTGGCATACGCGATCTGAGAGATGAAACCGGGCAACGCTCTCAAGTGAAAGAATATGTTGTGCATGAGAATTATGAACAATTTGTTAGTAGCGACATTGCAATGGTGTTCATTGAACCGCCTCTCAACCTAGATGGGCAGCGCAGTGAAAGATTGTTTTTTAACGATTCATCAATAGTCGGTGGTAATCGCGAGGTGTCACTCACCGGTTGGGGTTCGGTGCATCATTTCGGATCCTTTCCGTTGGCTCGTTTTCCTAGGGTTTTGCAAAGACTCGCTTATATGACCATAACAAATGAGGAATGCAAGGAACGCATGCGGGGCGTCTCCGACACAGAAGTTTGCGCTGTCGAAAAATTTGGAAAGGGCGCTTGCAACGTAAGTCGTGAAATAAGAATTTTAGCAGAAATAGAAAATTATATAAGCGCTTATGTCTGTCTTCTCAATTAGGGTGATTCCGGCGGTCCATTAGTCATGCAAGACGGCGGACAAATTAAACAAGTTGGCATTGTTTCTTACGGCACAGCTTTGTGCGCCTCCAGTAATCCCGACGTTTATACACGTGTTTCCATGTTTCATGATTGGATTGCGCAGCATTCAACTTAAAGATCTTTTAACAACTAAAGAATAGCGAATAAATGTATTAAATGAATATTATGCTTAATTTCAATATGAATGAATCATCGTAGCTATCTTGCACTCCCAACGATTCCGAAGCAGATCAATGCTCAGTACTCTCCCCTTTGCAACTTTTCATTGCTAAGCTGTTCCGAAAAATCTTTGTATCAAATTATTAATCCTCTCTCTCTCTCTCTCTCTCTCTCCCTCTCTCTCTCTCTCTCTCTCTCTCTCTCTCTCTCTCTCTGTCTCTCGTGGTAACGCGACATTTCGAACATTTGTAGAGATGACTGACTGTTCCTTATCGACATCGCTATCCGCTATAGCTGGTACACTTTTTAAGAGTTTTGTTTCACTGCATGAACTTTTTCCCAGGACTCCAATTGTGTTAGTTATATGTGAACGATCACCATAGCTCCGGTCTATATGAGATTAGTATACTAATCAATAATATTGGATATCTCCCTTTCGCACCCTTAACGTTAACGTTCAGATCTTGATCGAACATTGTTTAAACCGAAAATGGTTTAAAGCGAAATACATGAGTCCGCAATTACACTCACAAACATGTTCTCGTGCGGCATAAACTATTTATGCATCGAATATCGAGGCACGACAAATACCTCACTTAGACTTACTTGTTCGGTCGGATTGGGAGAAAAGAGCTATGGTTTTATAATCATTACATGATAGTATCATAGAAAGCGAGACGACCGTGATTGTCTCAATAGTTTAATCCGGTAGAAATTTGCCAAAACCAATTGAAGGAGAATGGAGATGGACTTGAAATGGCTTTCTTTCCTTTCCATTGAAAAGATGTACGGAGCCAATGGATCTGACGTACTTTAATCTTAATCGCTTACGATATCTGACATTTCTAATGTTTCGCTTTTCTTTCTCCTCTTTTTTTCTTCCGTACGAAGGTCGTTACAGAGTGGAAACCATTGAATAAGAAATAGATGTGGAGATTAACCCTGGAGTGACGCGAACTTGTTTTAGTAAAACAATTGTTTACGTATTTCATACTCATTTTATTTATAGTTTTTTTATACTATTCGACGACATCCGCTCTCTTAGCCAAAGATTAAATTCGGAAACTCTGGTATAAACATCGGGTACGTCAAAAACGCCGCATATGAAGAGACCGTAAGAGACAATGCCAACCTGTTGTGGACCGTGTCTCGTCGACATAACTAAAGGTCCTCCGGAGTCGCCCTGATTCAAAAATTTGAGAAAATTTTCTAAAAATTTTTCTGCCACAAAGCAATTTTTTTCACATACCAAGCAAGCGCCTTTAAAAGGAAAACCTTCAGCGCATATTTCAGTGTCCGTGAGATCGGTAATTCCCTTATATCTGCACTCACGATTAGTGATAGTGTTATAAGTCATCGTCTGCAGTACGCTAGGATAGTTAACACTGTCCGGTAGGAAAGGAAATTGTACCGGCAAACGTAAGCCCCAGCCGGTTAAAGTAACTTTGACGTTACCCGGCACAAAGCCTTCATTATATATCTTTATAGCTGCTATGGTAGCGTCGTTTAGCTTGAAAGGTGGGTGAATAGTTATTAAGGCAATGTCGCTAGTCCTTAACTCCTCATAATTGGGATGAATTTCATAGTTTATCACTTGAGAACGTGTGCCGTTCTCGGAATCGTTTAAGTCTTTAACGCCTGCCAGAACGAACATACGTTGCGGATTCAGGCCTTGACAGCAATGAGCAGCGGTTAGTATACGATCTGCCGATAAAATTGAACCTCCACAGAAATGTCGATATTCTTGATTTCTAGTAAAGTATTGCAAAGAAACCTGATAAGGTACATATCGGCCAGGGGGCACACTAACACCGCCCACGATGCGATCGGTTGAATTTGAACGTTGCACTAAAAGAAAGTCAATTTCAATCAAACACACATTAAATAATATTCCTTTCATCCTTCCGTCCCTCTTAGCGACTTACAAACAACGCCACCGAACGCGGACTTGAGGTAAAGTGCAAACACAACGTTTAAAATTAAAACCATTTTTATGCTCTGCTCTACTCTTTGTATATCTAACTTTTAAGCGGTGCTTATCAGCTGCAGCTTTTTATATAGAAGCATTTTAAAACGCTTCAGCTCATCGGGTTGATTAAAAGTAATGCTATAGTTCTTTTTCTTCTTCCCTACATTAGTTCGTTACTAGAGTGCATATATCACGAACCCAAAGCATGGCTCAAAGCACTAATAACAAGCCAAATACGATACGATTTCATTAGCCTGGTGTACTCCGAAACTCAACAGAAGTAAAATGTGAAGAGACTAAGAAGCTTCGATGATGTAACGGCAGTCATCACTTCATAATCGATTCTCATTTGAACGACTTCATCCTGAGAAAAGTGCATTGAAAAAAAAAAATTGAAATCTAAATTGAAAAAAAAAAAAATGAAAAAGAAAAACAAAACGGTCGAACTTACACTCAAACCTAATAGAAAAATACAATAAATAAATTAAATTTCTTTTTAGAATTTATGCGGGTTTTTATGCTTTATTTATTAATTTAGGTCACAATCGTCTTCTATAGCAGCGTTATATATGTCATGACTTTCAAAGACTTCTCGATCTTCCGATTTTCCAAAAGCATCCATCATAGTTCCAGGGGGTATTTTGTATATCCGCTTTACAAAGCCCTCTTCCTCCTGGGGAGCAAATTCAAAAAATTCAAGAAAAACTTATTCAAGTTAAAATCACTTACCACAACGGAATCTGGGTATGCCCATGTGGTAACGCTATGTTTTCGCGTAGCTTGTCTTTTGAACTGCTCGGGCGAACGCGCTGTCATTGACACGTTCGAGCTGCATTTACATTCATCCTAAGTAAATGCAAAAAGCGGAAAGTAAAAAAAAAGAAGAAGAAGAATTTTTTATATTTTCCTTTAACTCACATCGACATAATAAGTTCGTTGAATTTTGCGTTTTTCCACATCATGCAATATTTCGATTCGCTCATCCGAACAAGGTACCTCAAGATTTGGTTGCTGGAATTATTTAATAAAAGAAAAAACTTCTTCTTTGATATGCGTGAACATTACACATACCCACCACAGTTTCGCTTGTTTTAATTCATGTAAAGTCTTTCTGACCATATAACCGCGGAAGAATGCCTGCAGATAGCCCGTTAAAGTTATTCATTAATCAACACACGTAGCTGTAGAAAGGAACAAAAAGAAATACCTGTATTTTGATAGCCGCCTCGTTTGAGTGTCGTTCGCTTAAACGTTGCAATTCGCGTTCCTCCAGGTATTGGTACAAAGTTTCGGTAGGGTCTACGTCCTGATACCAATAAAAAAGGAAGAAAAATGAGAACGCAAGTGAATTGCGCGAGAGAGCGAGGCAGAGAGTGACAGAAAGAATGATGGGGCGGAAGATCAAGAAAAAAAAAAAGAGAGAGAGAGAGAGTGCTATTTTACAAATCCACCGGAAATACTAGCGATTATCTCTATGCTAATGCACTCTGTGGACTACAGATAAGCATTTTAAAGCCGCCTGGTCACATTTAGCACCTGGGCGCTACCTGAGCTTTGCAGTCTTTCTTTTTCTTCCTAAATTTATTAAAATATTCACGTACGTAGATCAAAGTAATCTGACTACCCAGGCGTTAGTTGGTAAGCAGTAAGCAGAGGTTCACTTAAAGCTTCTTTTCTTGCAACTCTTTAGAATTGAAGGGTCGACAAGAAATTATAGGTTAAGTACGTAAGTATTTAAGTCAGAAAATAACTAAAACATTCACTTATGCAGGCGTTCCCATGCATCCACAATTAATTGCTGAGTAGATTCGATCGTTCGGAAAAAAGTGACGCGGTCCAAACTATAAAGTCATAGGAAAATTCTACCTAAGTATCCTTTCAATGCTACGAAGAGATTGAAAATCATCCGCTGAACATCTTATAAAGAGTCGGAAGTCGATTTGAAACCTGCAAATAGCTGCAAGCACTTTAAAGAGCGAATGCAACAACTTCGAATATAACGACGTATCAAATGGAGTTCTACTAAATAAAAGTTAAAGGCGAAACTTTTGCTTACCTTCTGCGCCTTCAGGTACATGTCCACAAACCTGCCGTAGGCTGCTTCAATAAATGTTCGCGTCTTTTTCAATTCAAGGTCAGTGAACCTACACTTCTGTATCAATTCGTCCAGTATATCCAGTTCTACGAATTTCAAGATTTCATTCGGCTTATCCTTCTCGCAACGGCGTTTAGCTAAGAAACGTTTAAAGCATTTCTCCATAACTACAGTCATCTGTTCGGACTTTTCTTTAGCTATATCGCAAATGCACAAGTCAGCCATGATTTCATCGACCTTCCTCAAGGCACGATCAATGATCATATTCGCGACTACCAATAGAAGTCTAGGGGAAACGAAACTCACTTTTTCAGCGAACGAGAAACCAACTTACCTCGTAACTTTTCACGGGCTGCAATGACCGAGCGTAAATAATCGATTATAAATTCGCACATACATTCGGTTGACGGTTGACAGCGTATGACTTCTTGTGTTATGTCGGAAAGAAGTTCGGGCAAACCTTCCGGGACACTTATCTTTACGGAGCGACTTTTACCGCTTTGCACTAAATGCAGCATAATTTCGAAATTTCTCAAAATAATGAAAAGCCCAACAAAAAAAAACAAGAAAAATCCGTGCAAAATTTCTTTGATTGATGTTGAAAATAAACAACTTTTCTAATAATTACTACAGATAATTTTCTTCTTCTTCTTCGAGAATCCAGCAAGTCAACAACACATGTGACATCGTGTAGAGAAGAAAGGTTGGAATTTCTTCAACTGAATCCTAGTAAAATTCACATCTAGCTTGATCACAGATGTACATATGTACAGAAGAAAGTCTTTATTGCGTTGATCGGAATCGAAGTCTCTTCAGATTGAGAAAAATATTTTTCGATAACATGTTGACCTTTTCGTAATCAAAATCTATACTAATGTTTGAACAATGTTTTTACCCATCTGCCTGAGTGAGCGATTAGACAAACGATCTCCACTGTGGGTTTCCACTCTCAAGTGCGGTGGAGTGTTCAATAAAGCCAATAGCCTTAGATGCTAGAGCTTTTAAGAGTTTAATCTTCGACTTCATTACTCTGGCGAAACTAATCATAACAATAATACACCTATAATACCGCGTACCCCTTTAAATTTGGAAGGTATAAAATTTGCGTTTTTTCCTCTTTACTCATATCTCACGACATATAAATATAAAAACTTTCACATATAGTCTACGGGTGATACAGTATTTATATAAAAATAAAAAGATCCTACATTATACAGCATCAATATTTCTTCTTCTAGTTTTTTTAACGGAAGAGTTGATAGGAACAAAAGATTCATCTCTGTTGACAATAATTTTCTAGCTATCATAATAAGAAATATTTCATGCGAGAAATTAAGTAAAAATATATTGCACGGCAATAAAACATAAAAACAACAGCAGACTTCAACTCAGTAATAACAATGGTCTTGCATAAGAGTTACACGTCCATAAAAAATAACTGTAAGTAACAGATATCCATCCATCTCCTTAGCTAAGCAATTTTTTAAACTTCAAGCAGCCCTGTCGCCTTTCATCGAAACTCAGCGCAATTCTCTCAGCATTGGGGAACCATTTTCTCACATTGATACGTACATATATACGAGTAGCCGAGTAGATACGAATCGCAACTACCAAGTCTGTGTTTTCCGGTTCAATTTTCGTGATTATAGTGAGTGCTCAGTCGGCGAAAGAATGACGTCACCATTAGCATGCCCCACTCTTTCCGAATAGGAGACATCTCCTGAGTGATTGGTTATATAATTGAAAAAAATAATTCGCTTAAACGGAAACCGGCCACTTTGAAAGCCCTGATTGTAATAAATAAAGCTATGCCAGCTACAGTTAAACCGTTGTATATAAGTAAAGAAAGGAATTTTCAATGGGGACCTATCCACTAGACTGCGGCCACCATTTACCTATTTCTTTCTCGTCGTCGGAACGTCCAGAGCTTTTCTGCCCTGTACAGTGCGCCGTCTATTCTTGTTTCCATGAATTCTATAAGGAGAACAAGATTAAGAGATCCGGGAAAGATGGCTATAACAAAAAGACTTTGGGAAAAAATCAAACATTCGGTCTAGTCTTTGATAGATAGGCTGGAAGACCGCAATGTAAGTAAATCAGTTTCCTTTCAGTCTTCAACTTCCGAGAAAAAAAATGCATTCTTTTAAAAAATAATTTTTTATGAAAAGATTTTATTATTATGTGAGTTTTGACAATTCATTCAGCGATTTGGGGGCCTTGTATACGGCTTTGGTTAATTTAAATTAAAAAAAAAAGAATTTGATCTAAAAATTAAAAAAAAACCGATTCGAAAAAAGGACGCTCTAAGACAATAGTTCAAGATTTACTCTCCTATCTCGTCGTCATGGGCCGATTCTTCTTCTATTTCAGTAAGCTCAGTTGGTGTTATGGTCTCCACCTGCATCTGCGACAACTTTTGCTCTTCGAAGAAATCTTTCATATTAGCGTCGCTAGCTGCAAGTTCCTTGGGTTCTTCCGGTACGGCGACATGCTCTGTCTGTGCAGGTTGTTCTTCTTCCTGCATAAAAATCGAATAATCATGAACTCGCAAAAGGTATTGAAATTTTCTGCCGAGTAACAAACTTTTGCGCTTCGAGCTTCAAGTTTAACGGAACTCGTTATGGGCATAACCGAGCTAACCGGCTTTGCGATCGAAAGACCCATCATTGAGATCTTTGAAACGTCTGCGCACATGTCATCAGGTTTCTGATGTTATACGGAAAAGAAAAAAACGAAAACAAAGCAAAAATTGAAGAATAGAGAAATTTCTTCTTCTCCTCTTTCTTACCGTCAGTCTTTCATACGTTCTTGAGAAACGATCTTTAAAGAATTTTTGTATTTTACGTGCTGCCAAATCGTATTTTATTATAGTTTGGTCATCGGGCGAATAAATGTCAAAATTTGGAGGCTGAAATTGGTTCATGAAAATACAAAACTTGTTCGCTTTTGATTATTTAATCTCAGGCGTACCAATGGTAAGGAGCTTCTTCTCAGATCTTGCATAGACTTTCTAACCACATAACCCCGAAAATACGCCTATGCATGATGAATTGACATTTTCAAGCGTTAAATAATTTTTAAAAAATAAATTCTTTCAATAGTTGAAGTATTGCCATTAGTACCTGTATTTTGACGGCTGCTTCCTTTTGCTGTTTTTCGACTTGTCGCTGTAACTCACGAGCGCGGAAATGCTGATATAACGCCTCGGTAGCATCTTCATCCTACAAGTGTGCAAAGGATTGGGGAAAAGACAAAGGAAAATTTTACACTTACCTAAATCAAACATATGACATGATGGACTGACAAAGGTTTCCTTATCTGATTATCGAAATCACTTTGATTTCATAACAAATGCAATACAAATACAAAAAAATTTACGCTTGCTTAAGAGCAATGCGACATACAGACGGATTCATTCAAAAACGTCTGTCCAGCTGACATAAACAGGCATAACTACCCACAAACACATGCCAACACCAGCATTATCACGAGCAAAACGAAGACAAAGCAACGATTTGTGCCATCAAACTATATAAAACTATAAAGGGTTCCTGTGCCCAAAAGGTCAAAGAGGACATTTTCAAATCACTAAATATAGGTTCCACTGCATATGAAACCCAAGCTAAGTGGTGTCGCTTACAAGCTTTTCAATAAAATTGTACTCTTACCGTGTTCCCGACCAAATAAAAGTCCATAAATTTAGTGTAGGCTTCTTCGATGGCACGTCGCGACTTTTGCACCTCGTCCTCGCTAAATTTACATTTTCGTGTTAACTCATCTAACACATCCAACTCATTAAATTTCAAAACTTCGCTTTGCCTATCCTTCTCACAACGTCGCTTGGCCAGGAACCGCTTAAAGCACTCCTCCATAGCTAAGCTCATTTGTTCTGACTTTTCCTTGGGTATATCACAAATGCATAAATCACCTATGATTTCATCCACCTTGACTAAAGCACGATCAATAATGCTTTTCGCGACTGCAAATGGAAATCGTATCAAAAGGACGAACAATC
This sequence comes from Glossina pallidipes, assembly GCA_000688715.1. Classification (NCBI taxonomy): domain Eukaryota; kingdom Metazoa; phylum Arthropoda; class Insecta; order Diptera; family Glossinidae; genus Glossina; species Glossina pallidipes. The sequence continues at coordinate 235,048 of KK500051.1, forward strand.
GTCATTAGATGAAATCAACTTGCCCCGTGCCCTGTCCCTGGTCAAGATTACCGAATGTAAATAGTCGATAATAAACTGACACATGCATTCGGGCGTCGGTTGGCAACGAAGCACTTCCCGCGTTATATCAGTTAATATTTCGGGTAGACCTTCCGGGACATTTACAACTTGGGAACGTACTTTACCGCGTTGTATTAAGTACAGCATAATATTGCAAATACTTTCGAAATTTCTCAAAACAATGTGACGGCGAGATTAACAAAAAACCCACAAAACAATACGTACTTCCGTACGATTACACGACAAAAATTCAATTGGAAAAATGGAAAACTTTGTTTTCATGACATAATCGTCATTAAGGAAAGGGCTCCTTCGATTACGTTACTATATAATGAAAAACATATACCTTGAATATTAAGAAAAGTTTTATTTTTTCAAAATTTCTTCCAAAATTCACATCGAACTCGTGCGAGCTAAATATCAGCAAAACTACATCAAGTAAAATTTTAAAGTTTCATAACAAATCCTAATATTTAAAGCCATTCGAAATATATTCTATTTGAAATTGTGCAAGAGCCCGATATTTATTCGAACGTTACAGCAAATCGAAACTTATTTACTTGTCTTATCAAAAATTCAACCAATCGCGACCGTTTAAGGAAGAATTGCAACAACAAAATCAAGATCACCTCAGTCCAAACTTTAACTTACTTATTCTTGTAGCAATCATACACCTTTCGTAGGAATACGAACATTTCTTGTAATGCTATTTTTTTATTTAAAAAAAAGCTCTTGAATTTTTAAGTTTACCATCTATCCGGTGTTCCAGTGATATCTAAACAATTCGCTGCAGGTCAGATTGACAGTTTACTGAAAGCATTCGTAATCCTATTCCCTAAAAGCTTAATCTAAAATTTATCCATCACATGAAATCGATTTATTTTTGTTTGTTCCATCGAAAGCTTAACTCAATAGATAAGCCATATACAAACGGAAAGTAAAATAATTGCATAAAAGCTAAATTTGAAACTTATCCAAGATATGAACTTTATTTACTCTTCTTCTTTTTTTCGAAAATTAAAAGCGATTGTAAGTTTATTTCAGAAAAGCTAAATTGAAAGCTTACCCAATATATGAATCTTATCTATTTTTCTTCTTTCTTTCGAAAACTAAAAGCTTATTTTTTATTAGCTAAATTCAAAGGTTGCTCGACATATTGTGTAAAAAAAACCACAGAGTTTGCTTTACTTCTTCAAATTGGATTTCATAGAAATCTTTATCTGATTTACTCTCAGAAATACTTACTCTCTAAAAAAGCTCTTAAAGTAATACGAGACCACATCACATTTTTGCTCGAATAAGTTTCTAGCTATCAACAGTACATACAGACTCGCAATCAAAAAAGCTTTTGCGAAAAAGCAGCAGACTCGCTCACCTCTTAATACGCCAATTTATAAAAATGTCATCTCTTAATACGCCAATTTGTTTATTCTTCTTCTTTGTGTTGAAAAGTTAGAGAAAAAAAGTAAAACTATCGTATAAAAGCTAATTGCAAAATTTATTCAATATCCAAACCTAGGATATTTTCTATCAGCGGTCAATAAGTATCGATATGGCAACCAAGACCAACAAATATGAACAAAAAATGCAACAATTCACGTGGCGGCCCTAACAATATCAGAAGTTGTTATTTAAGTGTATGTAGTGACCGGGTAAAGATGACGGCCTATTCTAGCGCTGAAAGCGTTCCATTTACTTTAAGAATTTATTTTATTAATCTAAAAAAATTATAATAATAATAATAATAAATTTCATTTTTTAAAATGATCCGCCGTCATTTTTATATTAATATTTTTACATAATGCTTATTTTCTTTTAATTCGCGGAGAACTAAGCCAGATGACACGCTAACTTGAACATAAAAGCAAACGCAAACATAATATAATAATAATATATTATCGGGGGAAAAAAAAGAGAACGTAAACGATAGAAAATTCTAAATTATCTCTACCACTTTTGATCTAGCCATTTTCGCATCCACTAAAATCGATTGACTTTTTTGCTTTCGTGGTTTAAAAGTGCATTCGGTACCTTCTTGTTCATCTCCGCATTCATGCCGAATCATATGGCGTTTAAGCCTGGAACTTGTAGTGAAGCCTTTATTGCAATCCTTACACTGAAATGGCAAAACATCCAAATGCAAACGTTTATGGGCAACCAAATTACTGGAAATGCGAAATGCTCGACCGCACACATCACACTTGTGAGGATATTCGCCGGTGTGTAAAAGCATATGTCGTTTATATCCGGACATTTGCGTTAGACCTTTGCCACACACCTCGCATTGATAAGGCTTTTTATCTTCATGGGTCTGCATATGCAGACGTAGCGAATAGTTTTCACGATACGCTTTACCACATTTTGTGCAGCTAAAGGGTCGTTCCCCTGTATGAAGCATTACATGCAATTTTCGCTGTTCGCCAGTGTGAAAGCTTTTTTCGCATAGCGGACAGTTATACGGTCGTATGTCGCTATGCTTACGTATATGCACCTTGAGGCTATTAGATGTACGATACATACGTGTACAGATTTGGCATTTGTAACGTCTTGTCTCACTGTGCGTTTGCATGTGCACGTTATGGTGAGTTTTCGTACGTGAACGTTTACCGCATACAGCACAAACGTGCGGTTTTTCGCCGGTGTGCATATAAGTATGCTCACGTAATCGACACAATTTATCGAACTGTTTACCACAGTGTTTGCAAGTAAGGTCCTCCTGTGTTATATTTCCATCCTTTTGGAAAAAAAGCCAAAAAAGCACAAATTTATGTTTATAACATATTATATCAACGAACAACAAAATTTCATACCTTTAAGCTTCTCCGTTTCACATGTGACTTTTTTAATGTGGTCTTTGGTTTTTCTTCAGTTTCAACAAACTCCCATTCTTCTTTTTCCTCCTCGGTGTTTTCCGCTTCAACCTCTGCTTTGGCCGCGATACAACTTTCTTCTCCTTGATTTTCTTTGTTTGAAGGCAAACGTTTGTCAAATTCCCTGTCATCTTCCGTGGAAAATTCTTCATATTCGATTTCATCTGTGATCATATCATCATAGGTATCCGTAAGAATATATTCTACTTCTTCTTCTTCCTTTATAGGTTCTAACCATTCTTCCATTTCATATTCGATTTCTTTTTCGTCGAGCTTGTCTTCTGTCTGGTCTTCTTTTACTATTACTTCGTCAGATGGTTCTTCTTGCTCCTCCTTCTCTACTTTGCCATCGGTTTCATTAATATATTCAGTATTATTACCTCTTTGCTCCGCTACTTTACCCTCATCATCATCTACGCCATCCACATCGATATCTTGATCCGGCTCTATCATCCCTTCCAATTTTCTTTCCTGTTCCAATTCATGCCGCTGTTGCTTTAAATATTCATGCAGGTCATGGTTTGTTTGCAAAACCATTTCTTTAAATAAATATGACTGCAGTAAGTGCTCTACACAACTATTGCAAATATGTTCGGGCAAAGGAAAGGCATTGCAATTTTCTTGAAAGAACTCGACTGTCGTACAATAAGTAAGCAAAGCCGCTAATGTCGTGCTCTCGCTGTCTATAACCGTTTCGTCCAATAGATGTTTGTAGTCACCGCACATTCGGTTACAAGCTCGGCATTTAACTTTTAACACGAGTGTCATGTTATAGTTATTCCCCAAAAGTTTTTAAGATTATTTCTATATTGACAAAAAAAACACAAAAAATATTATGGAATGCTAGCAAAACTTTGATATTTTTTATTTAAGTCAATCAGCTGTTTCATTTATCACATTAGACATTCATAATAGTAGTAGACGAAAAAAGGAGTTTTAATGCAAAATAAATCTGCCTTGTGAATGCGTTCTTGCAATATAACAATAAAAACTCTGGCTTGAGAGAATTGCAAAAATATTAAAAGAAAATTCCGAAAAAAAAATCAATAATTTTTAAATAGTTTATTTTAATAATAAAAGCAACTGTTACTTTAATAAGCAATTTGATAATTAGAGAAGAATTCTTGGGAGGGCAGAAGAAAAGCAATGTCATTAATCGATAAATTGCAAGAACAAGAACCTATATTTGCGGATGACGATCCACAAGGTAGGTTTAGTGTTATTTACAAGAACACGAACATATTTCACAGAAATGAACTTTTTTTCTTTCATCAGTTATAATTAGCGACGACGATCCACGTGCAGGTAACATGCCCAACGGTCAGTCTATGGATTCGCTAAGATCCTCGTTTACCAATCGTAGTTCTACTCCAGACTCCTCACATAATTCGTTAGAAGGCGATATAAGCCCCGATGAGAAAGAGGAAAAAGCACGCCTAATATCGCAAGTGTTGGAATTACAGAATACTTTAGATGATTTATCCCAACGTGTTGATTCCGTCAAAGAGGAAAATTTAAAATTACGTTCCGAAAATCAAGTTTTAGGCCAATATATCGAAAATTTAATGTCGGCCTCTTCTGTTTTTCAATCAACCAGCCCCAATTCCAAAAAGAAGTAATTTGCAAAGCAGGAAAAAGAAAAGTGTTCACACATAGTCCTTCATTTTAATTTTTATTTACAAAATGTGCAAACCCTTAAAGTTAATTTGATATCCTTTGTGTTTTTTCTCTGTGGTGTTCTCTCTATATATGTACATGTATTTATGCTTAATTAACCATAACCATGTATTTACTAAAATATTTTTTATATTTTTTAAGTAAAAAACTTTTAAAAGAATATAAAAATATAGCTCTAGAATAATCCGGCTTTTTAAAATATGCTATTGATGCTTTTTAATCTATTTTATTACATTTTTAATAAATATAGAATTTCTTGCAATTATTTTGATGATTTCACTCTTACAGCTGGGGATCACCTTATCATAAAAAGTTTGAATACGTTTTCCTTTATACGGTAACTTTTTCAATTTCTTTGTCTTCTGCAAGATTTGTTCGGAATTTACGCATGATATTCCTAGAATTTCAAGTTTTTTTTGCTTACTGCCTAAGAATCTCTTCACGTTCTTTAATTTTCCTCAATTTTAAATTGGTTCAACGTAACGATCCGTTTTCGCTACGGGCATGAATGCATCAGGACTTTTGTTCAATTTCGGACTCACAATGGACATATCTGCATGGGGATGTTATAATGATGACGGACTCGAGTGAAAAACGTCTTTGTTTACAAACGCGCCCGAAATCACACCGAATCAGTACGAAAAATTCAACAACCAGGAAAAAGGAATACATTGAGTTAAATAATTATGAGAAAAATAACATAGATTCTCTGAATTCTCCGATTTAAGCAGTTAATTTGCTTTACTCCGTCGTTAAGTGTTTCCCCAAGAAAATGACTCTCAACTTTCAATGCTTATAAAACATACATTTTTTCCAATAATAAATCGGCTTTAGTGCAGTCTCTTATACCCCAGATGGGCATTTCTTTCCTTAAGCACTTTCTTTCCTAACAATCTCTGTAAATATTTCATGCAAGGCATGATTGTAATTAGCAGACATGATTGGGAATTCATTGAGAATTAAAATTGAGCATAGTAGTTAAAAGAAGTGAAAGTAAAAAAAAAAAAAAAACGCCAACGAGTGATAAATTAAGGTGGGTTGAGACAATAAAGCGTTATTCCTACTTTCCGGTTGGACTTTGAATTTTGCCAACTTTTTGCAAATGTTTCTGGTAATTCCCCAATTATAAGAATTTACATGTACACAAAAAATGAGACAATAAGAAAGAAAACTACATGCAAAAAGAAATAAAGGCAATTTATTTTAAATTTAAAAATTTTCTATCCTATTTATGTTTACCATAAAGTATTGTCCTTTTTTTCATATTACGTGATTTGTAAACTGCGTTCCTACTATGCTTTATTTTGTAAGAAATAAAAACCATTTGCTTTAAATTTGAGATATGTTCACCAAATTGACTTTTTAGAGAATAATAAATAGTAGTTTTCAAATTATTGTTCTATGATATCCAATGAATCTTCGCTATCATTAACCAGTAAACGAACGCTCACTTTTATATTATCTTTTTTATTGCAATTATTTATAAATTTGTTGTCTATACGTTGGTTTCTTTACTTTTGGTTCTGAACCCCTATGATTTTGTTTACACCTTCCTGTAAAACAATATAGTAGCACGGCTGCCCAGTGTTTAGCACTGGGGAATTTTTAAACCGAAAATGAAAATGGCGCCTCATTGTGTCAGCCCCCTAACATCATATATCCAAAAAGCGAGTACACTTTAAACCTTAAACCGTCAAATGCAAAACCGTTTTAAATGTGCAAAGTGATGGCAACCAGGCCAAAATGTCACTTTGTTACTATGGCGTCGCTTCCGTTAATTCGTGTTGATGATAGATAATTTCTTTCTGTTCGATTCTCAAACATGACTGGTCTAACGAATAGGGTAAGTGGTGATATTTCGTGCAAGAAATCGCCCACTCAACAGGAAATTTGTGCAAAACGTCAAATTGCTCTATAAAAAGCAAAAAAATAAGCAATTGCTGTATAAAAAAAAGATAAACTACCCGAAAAAATGGTGTAAAACTTGTCCAACGAAAGCAGTGCACACGTGCAAAAGCAAATGCATAAATCGAGTAAATTAAAATGTCTACAAAGAGAGCAAGAGAGGAATAAATAAGAGTGTATATAATAATAAGTGGGCTTACATTTGCACGAACACGTAAAGTTTTGAGTTTTTAACCTAATAATTGTTCCTTAAATTTTTATTTTAGGCCGTTGTTATTGATGGTCGAGGACATTTAGTGGGGCGTTTGGCCTCCGTTGTTGCTAAATATCTTTTACAAGGCGGCAAAGTGGCGGTTGTGCGTTGCGAAGAATTGAACCTTTCTGGTCATTTTTACAGAAATAAAATCAAGTATCTGGCTTATTTACGCAAACGTTGCAATGTAAATCCTGCTCGTGGTCCGTTCCATTTCCGTGCGCCGTCGAGAATTTTCTACAAAGCAGTAAGAGGTAAGTTATGTTTATTTTACGGCTTAACCTTTTCATCGTGATGAACCATAAATTCTTACCTACATTATTTGAATGTTAAATATGAAACTATTATCTTGCCTGATAAATAATCTAAAATTTTAGATAATATATTGCTCGATCGTTGCCGCTTTCTGATTTATTTCTCTTTTTTTTTTCTTTTAGGTATGTTAAACGAAATGTTTTGGCCATTTTTTAAATTCAATTTGCTTGACAAATTGTGCGCATCTGCATTGAAGTGGCAAAGCGTGAAAACAACGCACGAACGTCAAATGGCCACAAGCGATACTTCCTTAAAATATGTTTTCTATTTTTTGTATTGTAGGTATGATTCCTCACAAAACTAAACGTGGTCAAGCGGCTTTGTCACGCTTGCGAGTATTCGACGGTATCCCTTCACCTTACGACAAGCGTCGCCGCGTTTGCGTACCTATTGCAATGAGAATTTTGACACTACGATCGGATAGGAAATATTGCAATTTAGGTCGTTTGTCAAACGAGGTGGGCTGGCACCATCAAGGCGTTGTCAAGAGTTTAGAACGCAAACGCAAAGCCAAGCTCCAAGTCATACTTAAACACAATAGACTCATGAAAAAGTTGACAGTAAAAGCGCGTGAAAACATCGCAAAACAGGCAGAACCTTTCAATAAAATCATTAGATCTTACGGATACGAATGCTAAAAAGAATTTTTTTTTTTAAATCGTGTTGTGCTTGATTTAAAAGTTATCCAGAATTTCTGTTAACTGCTTTGGAAGCAAAAGCAACGCAAAGAGCACTTTTAATAAAATATAAGTTTAGAAGAAAGTAACAAACTTTTGTTTAATGTTCATCATGATGATGTGTAGCAGCTATAAAATTGCATTTGCAGCAATTAGGCTAAGGACTAAAGTTTGCTTCGAATCTACTTGTCGACATTGCCCCAGTAAATGCAACTCTATCGCGTCTGACTATTCGCTTTTATTATAAATACTTCTAAGTAAATATATTTATTGTTTTATTGGTTGTTAGGTCTAGATAAGGATTCGTATTATCTCGTTCTCGCGTACGTCAAGGGCAGTAACACTTATTTCACCCGACTAAGTGCGTTCAGGTGAAATGCGTACGAGTCCCTCTGATTGATTGCCAATTCAATAGCGAAATGATGATTGTGTACATTGCCAATACTACGGATGGAATTCAGCGATACTGCTAGGAGGAATAAAAAGTGAATTCGTGTTTTTCGAGGTTTAAATTCCTTGACATATAAATTATTATCGAGATGGAGTTTCAGACGGTCAGTTTCCCAAAATAAAGAAAGACGAACTGGGAGGCATACGTCGGGCTTGTGCCCAAGCGGGCTGTAATCCAAACATCACTTGTCTAATCGTGGTTAAGCGGCACCATACACGCTTTTTCCCACTTCTTCAAAGCCAAGGTTTTAAAGATTTTAACAACGTCGAGCCAGATACTGTGGTCGATCAATATATCCTCCATCCCAATGAGAAAATTCTTTTCGTAAGCCATAAAGCTGTACAAGGCACAGGTAAACCGACGCGATATAATGTTATCGAAGGTGACGCTAACTTTAACATCGATCGATCTGTTGCAAAAGCTCAGCTACAATTTGTGTCATATGTTTTCCCGCTGCAACAGCGCCGTTTCATACCCGGCACCTGCTTATTTAGCGCATCTTGTCGCATTTAGGGGTCGTGTATATTTGGAAGGCACAATGGGTTTTGGTAACCTGAACGACGAATATAAGAAGCGATCTATTCAATCTGTCGTAATGAAACGAAACCCGATGAATTTCGTATAAAATAAGATCTATTAATGCATCAAATAATTACATTTAAAAAAATAAAATACGAAAAATTCAGATTTTTCGCTGTGCTCCCCAAGTGGCTTTCAAATTTATCTCATAGGTGAAGTTACTAAAACCAGGAATCCATGGTGCAATGGTGCAACGTTTGCCCACCTCTCAGCAAGAGCACGTTTATGCGTACGCTCTTATGTAATTTGAAACAATTTTTCAGGCAAAGCTTCCGCTCTTTTTGAATTTTATTACAAAATATAAAAAACTTCGTTACATTTATTTACCGTTTAACGAAAGCAATTGACATCTTCAGAGCTACCAAGTCTATTATTGAAATGCAGATATCATATCAGCTGTTGTTCTGGTACAGTGTATGGTTGGTGCAATTGTGAGTTCGCGTTGATTGATTCAATTTTTGTTTACATTTGGGTGGTTGGTTGTTTAGGTTTGTTTAAAGCAGTCCTGGGATTATATTATGTTATTAAATTATATATTTTGCATATATTATGTTTTTTCGTTCATCATCAATCATATTGTTATTATTACATATATATTATTATTATAAATATTAGTATTACAGTTTTGAGTTAAGTAAAACAATGATGTACCCAAAAGGAGATGCCAACTATTCAAAAAAATTGGCACCACACCTATCACGCTGCCTCAAAGTAGTGTGGAAAACCGCGCAGCCACAGAATGGCGGAAAGTAACGGCTAACGAGGAGCAATTCGTTGACAAAGGTATTATCAACCAACCAAATAAATCGGCATGTACACGTAAACAAGGCTTGTGATGTCGTTGCCAACGGGAAATGTGTGCATAACAAAATATATTTTTATTATATATCTATATATCTATCACAAGCGACATACGATGTAAGTAAGCGTTGGGATAAGTCTGGAAGGAAAACGAACAATTTTGATACACAAAGGATGCTATAGACAAATTCCGTCAAATCATGCTAGTCGCTAATAAATCACGAGATGACATGCAAGGAAACACAATAACTAATAATAACTATTTCCCACATCCCACAAGAATGGAATAGATTTCTGTCAAACAACTTTTGTTGAAAGACAATTCTCGTTGAACGGTTCAACGAATCTCTACGAATATGAGCAGAACGAGTCTGTGATTGAGGACTGATAAGCCTCGAAACCGAAGAGACATACGAAATAGAAATGCTTTTCATTAAAAGTATTGAATACATTTTCTTTTGTAATGTAATAATTTTTATATTTATTTATCGATTTTTAATTGTACAATATTTATTACGCTTTTATTTATTTATTTATTTATAAATATTTAGATCAGTTTTCCATTTGCAGTGAATTGATTTTTTTTTTAAATTTATTTTTTTATTTACTTTTTTTTTTTTAATTTTTATTAACATATATATATGTATATATGTTTATTAACATATATATATATATATATATAGTTTCCTTTGAATTAACAAATTAATACTAATTATATAAAAAATATTAAAAATATTACATTTTTATTTGGGTATACACTTTCGTTTTTCTCTTTAATAATTTATAAAACATAATGCGCAGCAATGGCCGATCATTAAATACAATTCATTACAATGACGATTAACAGCAGTCTTTCAATGGTGGGTAGGACAAGCGCTTACATCGTAGGCATTCTCGCAACAAGAAAACGCAGATCGCCAGTTGAAAGATTACTACATCAAAAATATGTTTTCAAAATTTCATTTAAAATACAATTTTAGACTAGTTTTCCCCGTTCTCCCTGCAATAAGCGTGTGATTATATCTGAATGAAAGCACGGTAACGAATAAGAATCCTCTTCTCTTATTTCCAATGCTAAGTTAACCAAGTTCGTTTAACCGGACTAATAGGAGATTGTTGTACTAAGTGATTATTTTACACAGCATGACTTGTGATCATTTACTTTACATTATGTTTGCTGGGTACGGTTTTATTTGAATAAACCGTTCTGCGTGTTGTAAGCGTGAACTCAGCAATGTGTGTTGTTATCTTTAAAAAAGTTTCAGGTAACTATGCGCGTATATAGCGTATAAGGGCACGATTGAAATAAGGTTTAAATAGAGCGCCCATTAAAAATGCTTGGCGGGCTTATGCGTACTGTGCCAAAGCAGTAAAAGCTATTCGAATACATTTGTATATGTCCCACATTTTTCTCGACACACATAAACACACACACACACACGTAATACTTGCACATAATAATTTTGTTTATCAATATATTTAGTCTAAGCAAAGCATTTTTCAAAGAAGAAAATAAATAAATAAAACCGTAACGAACTTATTTTAATGTTGTGGTCTTGCAACAATTAAACTGAGTTATTAACTGCTTTTTAAAATTGAAATGAAACTAAAGCATTTGATACGTTAACCGATTCAAAAAAAAGCTATCATCGGTATATAAGAGGAAGTCAGTTAAAAATGTTCTTACGCTACTCATAAAAATTTACTTAATTTTGAATTTAAAAAAGCACAATGGAGTCTTTACCATTTTGTGTCATTATTAGTGTGATATGCTTGCTACGTCCGCCTTCATGCACGCTAGCCGAGAAAGAACGTAATTGAATCACTCGAAAACAAGCTATCTAGTTATCTATGCAAGAAATAAACATAAACTTCCTTCAAGCATGTGTTGTACTAATGAATTTTTTGTATTCGTCTTTTCCGTTTCTTTTCATCACTGCTTTGATGTTTTTGCTCCTTTGACTCCATGCACGTGCGTTAGCAACCACGGGTAAGTGTTTCTGGCAGTTGAATAACTCGGAAATAAGTTGTCTCGCATGTTTCTTCAAGAGTACAGTTTAGTGATAAGTTTGATGTGTTCGCCTTTCCATTTTGCGGTTCATTTTTAATTTGAAGTTGAATTTCGCGACTTTCATTGCAAAAAATTTATATATCTAATTATATTAAAAATGGTGTTTTATACTGATAAAGGTCTGTCTTCCAACATAGCTTCATCTCCTGGTACCGACGGTTCCCTATCAGAGACTCTATTGGGTATGTCTTTGTGTGCATTGTGTTTTTACTAAAAAACTTATGTCTTTTAATAAACATAGCCGCCATTAGTTAATTTATGTTTGTCTCTTTACATGACAACACTACGGATTACCCATATCAGAGTCAAGGCCGACGGACGGTCAACCTCCTCAAGGTACGTGCGATCGTGTTCCACGAACACTCTTTCATTTTATTACGTATTTATTATGTCTGTCCAAGCAGATGGGCGTTAATTAATTTATGTTTGTCTCTTTACATGACAACACAACAACATCCACTTTCGCACCCAAGTTGTAACTATGGCACCACCCCAAGGTAAGTGCAATTCTGTCGTACGAAAAGACGCAGATACACTAAATCTATTCGTAAAGATAAACGTCGACTAACTAATTTGTGTTTCCTTATATGGCTCTATGTAGGATTACCATTAGCTCTAATGATGTATCAAAGGCCCGTCTTTTACGCTCCGCCCAAGGCAGTGAACATCTATTACAGTTAGTGCAGATTACTAACAATAACAAAATTGCATAAATAAAAAAGATTATTTGAAATTTCGCATCTCAGAGTATCTATCGTACGTAGTACAGGGACAAGTACAACTTGAACGACACATAAAGTGAAAAATTATAAAACATAATTATTATTATTACTACTTGTACTTATCTAAATCTGTTTGGACTAATAATTGCCTTGATATTGGGCTCGCAAAAGTCCAAGAATTCTAAATTTATGAAGACATTTTTTCCTATTAAAAAAGAGTTTTATTGTAGGAATAATTTAAGTTTATTTGATTTACTTGATTTGGACCCACACATATTTTAGATATTCCAGAACATTCCTAGAACATTAAATAAAAATTGATTATTCTTACAATAATACTTTTTTAAGTACAAAATATTTCCTCATACAACATTTTCCCTTGGCGAATATAAAAGACATAGATTTCCCCGATGTGGAATAAACCACACAACGAAAATTGCTTTTAATAGGTACGCGAACAAAATTATCCGAGCTTGTTCGACGATTCACGTGGCTGCGCTACCGGATAGTGCAAGGGTAGGATTCGTGACTCCGTGCTCGCAGGTTCGAATCTCACCGCGGTAGACGCAGCTATATAACGTAGTTGCTTGAGCATGCGTTCGCTTTCAGTATTTTGAAGTCAACAATATTCTATGCAGTCTACTGTACCTGCAATGCTTGCTTTCCTGATTAATGTTCGTTACTATCTAAGGTCGTAGTTTTAACAGTTAGACTAGGTTCACACGTTAGTACGCTAAGTCTACTAATATTCCAAGCCATAAAGTTTATTTTGCAGCAAGTAGCGGATTATAGAGGTCTTGATACCTAAAAGTCTAAGTTTTAATTTTGTATGAAGAAAATTGGCCCATAATGGTAATATAAAAATGAACGGGACTCAATTTTTGAGCCAACTCGGCACAACCATTCTGAGGGGAAGGAAGCCTTTATTTTCAAAGAGGTCCAATTTTCAATACATAGTTCCGCAATAGTATGTTCGTGCAAGAACAAATTAAGATTTTTTGTTCAATGGCAAAAATAGGAATTGTGTTAGACAATGTGGATAACGAGCATTAGATAGATTTAATATTTAATCATTTTTGGCTATTTATCCTCAGTTATGCCCCAATGCTTTTACGCTGTGTAATGAAGTGAGCCTGGCTTCAATCGCCTCATGACCCGCTGGTGGCGCGAGCGTAACGATCACCCAAAATGCACGACTAACGCCGTCTCAGAGGCTTGCACATTCGAGCTTGCTCGTCGAGATCCATTTTCCGCAAACATCAACACACGTGTAATGTGGTCTTCGATCTGTCTTTACCTGCGTCACACCACAAAACATGGCCTACACGCGGTCTGTTCACTTCACGGCACTAAAATGATAAATGAAGTGTGACCGAATTGGGGCGCGCAAGTACCGATACAAGTAATTTGATCAAAGCGAACAAAATTTCTTTGAATTTATGAACAAAAAAAAAATTCTTTTGCATTTTGCTTTTCACTTCGTTTATTTGAAACGAAAGCAACTGAGTTCGGACAAAAATAAAAACAAGAAGTTCGGTGGAGTGAAACGTAATAAAGAGTACGCAAAAAAAGTACGTAAAGTAAAATCGTTTTTTCTAAAAAAGTTTCGTGGTTTGATTCAACAATCGTCACAGCGCACGTGTTGTCCTTTCGGATTGTAGTACTCGGACATACAGAAAGACGGACAAAATTATTCAATTTAGAATTTCATGTTGATCAAGAATATATATACTTTCTCGATATCTGTACTTTGTACTGTGTGGTGACGAATGCTTTGCACAGTCCTTTTTCAACCAACTCTTATATAACGACTCTTTGGCGATGTCGGGCTCGGGCCCAGGCTCGTTGTAGTATCTTTACTTTCTCTTTCTTGTCAAATATCTTCTTCTTCTTCTGCGAGTCAGCAAATCAAAAAGAAATGATTTACTGGGTTGAGTAAAAAAGTTTTTCAAATGTCAATGCAATGAACGGTTGACAGATCGAATAAGGAAAGGAAATATAAAACAAACAATTCTCGTTGAACGGTTGAATTCTTGTTGAACGGTTCAACGAATCTCTACGAATATGAGCAGAACGAATCTGTGATTGAGGACTGATAAGCCTCGAAGCCGAAGAGACATACGAAGAGACAATGGAAATGCATTTCATTAAAAGTATTGAATACATTTTCTTTTGTAATGTAATAGTTTTTATATTTATTTATCGATTTTTAATTGTACAATATTTATTACGCTTTTATTTATTTATTCATTTATAAATATTTAGATCAGTTTTCCATTTGCAGTGAATTGATTTTTTTTTAAATTTATTTTTTCATTTAATTTTTTTTTTAAATTTTTATTAACATATATATATGTATATATATATGTATATATATAACTGAATGTAACTATTATATATATATATATATATGAAGTTATATACAGTTATACAGTATATATGTATATATTGTATATATATATATATATATATATAGATATAGTTTCCTTTGAACTAACAAATTAATAATAATTATATAATAAATATTATTACAGTTACATTTTTATTTGGGTATACACTTTCGTTTTTTTCTTTAATAATTTTGTATATTTCATGTCTTCTTTTGTTTATTTGTATTTCATTTATATATATCTTCTATCACTTACTCGATTTAGTTAGCTTTGAAACGTTCGAAGAGAAGAGAGGGAACTTTCAAATTATAACCGTTTTACAGGAAATCGCAAAACTAATGTAATGCTTTTTTTTTTTATAATAAATTTTTACTGCTGATAGTAAATCATAATGTTTCGCATCATTTACTTATGCTATTCTCGTCATAAGGATGATATTAGGAGTCTAGTGATAAAACAAGTAAAAGCATTATATGCGGCAATGGCCGATCATTAAATACTCAACACAATTTCGCTTAATACTGTTGTTCATAATGCCATATGGTTTTTTAAAATAAGTCATTATATGGGAAGTGATCCGAATAGTGATCTGACCCGAATAATTTTCAACAAGGCGTTCGTCCTTGCGCCAAAACGCGTCGTGTTTTAATACATTTCATCAAAACATGTCTGGAGTGAAGATAAAAATATATGGACAGCCAGAGGGACAGAGGGCCAAGTTTAGATCGATTCAGAGTCATCGTTCCAAACTTAATATACCCTGCATCATAAACGGTGTAGAGTGTAATGAAGATCTGGAAGATCCACGAATGAAGATCGTTATTTAATAAACAAAAAAAAAAAACAGAAATACATTAAAATATCGCTTTCAAGCGTATTATTATTTCCAATTTTTATTTCATCGCTTCATTCACAAATTGCAATTTTCGTAAATTGTTTTTCTTTTTTTCTATAGCTCTACATATAGATCTTCATACGTAATATTATTTAAAAAAATTTGACATAAATAACAAAAAAAAAAATTTTTTTTTTACACACATAGAGAAGAATAAAAAAAGAACATTTTTTCTTTTGTGTTTATTTTTTTTTATAAACAATACATTTTAAACCAATTTCGAGTACAATAAATTTCTTCGTTTTTTTCGCATTGAGAGACAAGAGTTTTCTAACCTAGAGACAATTGATTACGAGAAGAAGAGTCAAAGGCCTTTCATCATTCATTTGCCTAACTGTAAAAGTTGCCCCCAAAATAACTTTAGGGAAACTTCTTATAAAAGAAAAAAAAAAAGAACAAATTTATTTATCCAAAAAGAGAGATTACTTGAACAAGTTTCACTATAGAGTTAGAAAACTGAATCAATTTTGACTGATTTCGATATAAAGATAACTGCCGGATATTGGTGAAGAGAATTACTGGATGTGAAAATTTCAATAATAAGTTTCTAGCCTCAAGTTGAATAAACCATTTAGTAGGGAGGAACAAAAAGAGAGGGAGATAGAGATAGAGCTAGAGGGAGTGTCTGCGCAATTTACATTAAATCAAAAAGATCTCTCGCAATTACAAATTACAAAGAGCTTCCCATCCAGTATTTCAATCTGTATATATGTATCATTTGTATTTAATTAATATAATATATACATATTTAATATTTATATATGTCTTTATTTAATTATTGTACTATTTATACCTATGTAACATATGAATATATAAACGAAATACTTTCTCAAAGAAACAAAAATCTTCCTAATCATGCCAGAAGTCCGTTCGTCCGTTTTGCTTTCAACTGAGTTGCTCACATATCCGAAGCCTATCATTAGATCGTGAGACGTTAATAAATCTTATGCCGACTTTTGATTTCGAATATAAATATTACTTGACCGAAGGCATTTCTTTTCTTATTCATATACGATTCAATTCAAAGACTTTTATTTTACAGTAGATTCATATCGGGAATAATAAACTATTTGCTTATATCCATGCACTATGAACAAGGCCTATATAAGACCGGAAAGAGGACAAATAATGTTATTATGTAATATAAGTAAAAACTTTTGCTCACTTTTCTAATGTAGTTCCGGTATAATTATTTTTCATCAAATTTTTCAAAGTAAATTAACAAAAATTAAAAAATTATTCACTTAACAAACAATTGAAAATTCCATCTTGCAACAATGACTCTCCAAGTAACTTAGGGGACATATTTTAAAGGACCGTTCATTCATATTTTCAAGGAGCAAAGCTACATACGAACAATTCTTAAAAAATGAAGGTAGAGTTTTCTAATCCGCGATAGCGCTTTGTGGAGAAAAATCATGATCGAATTATCCATTCTTCGCAATCAGTCCTTCAAGACCAAAGCAGACCCACGCAAAGAGAGAGAGAGAGAGAGAGAGAGAGAGAAAGGTGGAAGTGGAAGTTTTCGTAGGCGAACTGTATATAATTTCCTAAAATTATTCCTACAATTCGAGACGATGGAAGGAAGCAAAGTATTATAGGATTTATTTTGGTAAAACATTTTTTGATACGACGTCGATAAGATTCTCTCCATCACTTCGTCATATGTTAACAATGTTTCTGAAGAAGGCTTTTTCGTGTTTACCATCTCACTTGTACTTCTCTCTCTCTCTTGCATTGCTTAGCGATCCAGCCGCTTCCCCTTGTCAATTAATTGCCACTTTACACATCTTCATCCTCTTCCTCTTGCTTGTATTTCTCGTACGCCTCACACATCTGCATAATCCCTTCATTTGTGGTTCTCCCACCCGCGCGACCATAGAATGTTTACAATCATCCACACTTTTATGCTTCCTAATTACTTCCCTCCTGTACAGTCCCGAGCTTATCCCTTTTGTGCTTACCAATTATGTCGCGGCCCTTACTTTTCAGTTATCATATCACTTGTGTATGTCAATGAAAGTCCACTTATACTTCTCGATGACCTTATGCTTTTGCTTTACAGTTACCCATCACTTATGCTTCTGAATTACAAGCACCTTACACTTCTTAATTAATCCAAGGTTGCAGTTTTCATGTACTCTTCCCATATCTACGTCTTAATTCCATTTACTTGTACTTCTTAATTCGGTATTACTTGCACATTCTATGCAGCTCCGAGCTACCCATCGCTTCTCGACTGTCCATCAAGGATCACCCGATCTTCTCTTTCTATATCCATCACCATTGTACAAACATCTACCCGCTAATCACTCCCCTCCCTCCCTCATCGAGCCTTCTAAGTTCTTAATTCCCAAATGTCTGCAGCTTTCAATTACTCGTCCGCTTCGACTGCCCTCTTCTTCGCTTGTACAGCTCTATTAACCATTATCTTTGACACCTTAAGTGCAGCTTCTCAACTCTCTTTCACTTATGTTTCTTTAATTATTCTCTTGTTTCTACTTTTCGTCCAGACAACATTTCACTTAGCATTAGCCTCCACTTAATACCATCCGCTTGCACTTCTCCATTATCTATTCATTTTTATATCCACTACCGAAAGATGAGGTGTTTTGTCAAATCGTCTGCAATGCTCAGAAGGAAGCTTCGGTAATCCCATAAAGTACACATAAATCGATTTAGACCCGTCCGTCTGTCCGTCTCTCTGCCGGTGCAACGTCTGCAGAAATCACTCTACTAATCGTAAAAAGGAAGTTATTTACTCCAAATTTACCAGAAACATTGGAAGTTCTTGCAAGCAGTTTTGTGTTGATATCCGTCAAAGGATACGATCATAGCACAGCATAACGTGAGATCATCTCTGTTTTTAAAAGTAAAAAAAAGTTGTTTTTTGCTCGTCACTTATAAACTGCAGCAGTATGTGTATTCTATGGATTGACCTCCATCACCTGTACGGATGCCTACACAAACTCATAAGTGATTTTTCTCACTTTTCCCTAGTGGTCTGCCTATTACCCATAGGACAAAAGAAGCCAGAACGATGAAAATTATTCTGTACGTTCCTCATATGAAGATATAGAAGAAGAAGAGTCTAAAAGTGCGTTAATTCGAACATAAGTATAAACATGGTGCCTCCTGCAATATGGAGGATTCATCTTTTCTTAGCAATATAATCAATTGGATATCAAACAAGAGGATTTGGAGAGTGGAACACTGAGAAGCCGAGTGTGTTAATTTCAAATTAAATATCTCGGATGTCATGACGGCATACGAGGGAGGGGAGGGATAACGGTTGTGAGCACTAAAGATTCGGTCGCAGTCGAATATAATTTTCTTGTTTGTTTCTTTCCAATTGTCGTCCCATTTCAACGTCTCTTCAAATTGCATGACATCCATTAAAGCGAAACAACGTGCTTCATGCTTAGAACTAATACTAAGGCATTTAGGTAATGTAGGTGTCATACTCAAAAGTGATCGAAGTTGTGCAAATTGTGCAACTGAGACATGAGCTGAAGATTCTCTACTTTTTTCTTTGCTTTTCCATTCCTCGAGCTGGTAAACAAAGAAAAACTCCAATAACAACAGTGTCACGCAATGAGTTAGTAAGGAGTTTTTCAAGTGATCAAATAAGAAGTTTTCACGCAAAGTTGTACTCATTCGCCAAGCGAATATACTTAAACTTAGGTCCTTATGTCCCTTCTATGACCATTTGATTCATTCCAGTTAATTCCGAAATATTGTTTAACGGTCACTACTACTGTGCAGATAATGTTACGTCACTAGAGTGCCCCAACTTCTGTATCTGAGCTGCTCTTGTTATGTCACTACAAACGCTATTTAATGGATTGAAAAAAAAAAATATAAGAGAAAAAAGTAAAACATTGAATAATCGAAATTTAGTTTTAAAGCAAAAACTCTTTTTCATTTATTTTAATTTTTTTTCTTTTATATATATATATATATATATTATTTATATACTTCTCAATTGTTTAATTGTTCAATAATATCAGTTGTGTATGTGATTTTATATAAGATTTTTTTTTTCTATTAATATTAAACAATTTATTTTGGTTGTTTTTTAACACTATTATTTTATGACGATCACCTCTTCCTTTTCATGGTATTGTGTGTGTACAACATATTTATAAATATAAAATATATATATATATATGTATATGTATATGTATATGTATATATATATATATATATATATACATGTACACATATACTTACATATATGTATGTATATATACAGATATTCTCCGTAGTTTCTTCCTTCTAATGTGAAATAAACAATTTTTAAAATAAATTTTATTGTATAATACATGTAATTGTAATTTATTGTTGTTATTGTTTTTAATAATGTGAAAGTTTAAAAAGTTCATTTTTTGTTGTGGTTTTTTTTTTTTACATCGTAAATTCAAAATGCATTTTTTTCAATTTACTTGAAATTTTTTTCTCAATATATATTTTTATATATATTTAGTTTCTTGTATTTATTTTATACATAC
>KK500051.1:255619-284068 GCA_000688715.1 Glossina pallidipes
CATAATCTTTTTTTTTTTTTTATCTATTTACTAATGTTTAGATTTTTTTGTGTAAGGAACAAAAGGTCACTGTATCGTTTTGCTCAATTTAAGCTTATATGTGCTAAAAATTAATGCTTTATGAAAGAAATTGAATTAATTATTGAATTAATTAATAAAGAATAAACACAGGAAAAAAGATATGTTTATATAAAAAGTAATCATTATCTCATAGATAGCCCAGCATGGTACGTTTTAAGGTTTTCAAAGTTCTTTGAATTTCAGTTTTTTTTTTTGTTTTTAATAGAAAAAATATTTAGATAAAAGAAAGATAGATAGAAAGAAAAAAAAACAGAAAAGTACACAATTAAAATTAAATATATATTTAAAAAAAAAAGAATTCTTTTTCTAAAATTTTTATTTTTATATTTATTTTTTTTATTTGTATGGTTGTTTTTTTTTAAATGATTAACTTAAAAAAAACTACGATATAAGCTCTTAATTACTTTAAATCATCGGTATCTTCAATTAGATCGGCATATTCTTCCCAATCGTTGTTCGTCGAACGTGTGCGCAAATTTGATAGTGTCGGTAATTCTTCCTCTTCTTGTTCATTTTCCAAATTTATATTTGCTTTTGTTATTGTTGTCTTATTAGTCGCCGCTGACTTTTTGGAAACGTCATCAACAAATTCATATTCTTTCAGTTCAGCTTCTAAATCCTTTTCCCATTGTTCCTCTATATGTATAAGAACAACAACAACAACAACAACAAAGAACACATCAAAAAATATTTTTTTACTTTCATATTTTTAATTGAAGATTTGCTACAAAATAAAATAAATAAATTATATATATGTATACATATATATACATATATATATGGAATTGAAAGCAGCTTTTAAAATATTTTCAATTTTTTTTATATATTTGTATAAAGAAAAAATGAAAAAGAAAGAAAACGAAATGAAAATAATTAGCCAAGCATTCGTATTCAAGATTTAATCCTAAAAGAAAAACGATGCAAATCGGATTTGATTTCAATTAAACAAACACGTATACATATATTGCATATATTGTACATATTGTGACGCTTTAGGCAAATAAGTATATAATTAGTTTGAAGTAAATTATAACAAAATCATTGCAATTATTATGCTTACGCTTAATGAGATTCAAAATCGAAATTACCTATGTATGCCTGTCTGTTTGCCTTTTGTTAACTCGCTGCTGCCACTTTTCATAAAAATTAGCACAAAAATTTCATATCAAGGGCTACAAAGTGTGTAATAACCAAATCCTACAAAGCTTAGAGCTGGAATCCAGGAACTTACAAAAAAAAAAAAATTTCTAAACAAGTGAGAAAATTTCACTGCGATCGAAACTTTTATACCCATCACCGTTATTCTAAAAAAAAAAAAAAAAAAAAAAAAAAAAAAAAAAAAACGAAAAATAAATAGAACTGAATTTCCATATTCTGTAATGTTTGCTGGGGGTGGCTGATTTGTTTTCTATAAAAGTGTCTCCATATTCCGTAATGTTGCGTGGGCGTGGATGATTTCTTTTTTACTTTTGTGGAATAAAAGTGAAAATTTAGGTCGTGTGTGCCTGGCGCAGAGATCTCCATTCTTGCAGTGCTGAGTAAATTTATTACAGCACTTAACCGGCTTCTTCCTGATTGTTGCAAACGTTTTCACAAAAGAATGAAATTTCAATAATCCATAATTTGAGTAGGCGTGGCAGATTTTATTTATTTTGTGCAGGTCCTGCAGAAGTATACATAGAATGCAAATGTCAGCTTTTATCTTTATATGGCTTGTGGTTTACAAGTAACGAGCAAAAATCAAATTGTTTTTGCTTTTGAGAGCAGAAGTGGTGGGCGTACACTTTAACCGATTTCAACATCAAACTGCGTGCAAGAACTGGCTAAGGCCGAATTTGGCGAAGACGGCTCCATTTTTGCAAACAGGGGAATGTTTATCGCAGGCATTGCACAGACAGACGGACAAGCACGCATGTTTAAATCGTTTTAGAATGTCATGCTAATCAAGAATATACATTATTTATGGGATTTCTGAAGAGTCCTTCTCGATGTTGCAAATGTTTTAGCAAAATGAACGTATCCCCCTTCCTTCGATGATGGGTATAGGAAGCTTTCATTCAAAATTTCGAAATAATGTCTTGCCAACAATATCTTCCAAGCTATAGAAGCTGCAAAGTCAACATTTAAAATACAGATATCGTTAACCGCGGCCATGGGACGAACTGTCTCTTTTTAACCTAATGTGCCTTAAAAAGAAGTAAAAACTTGCATAATCTCTTTGATTATTCATCGTTCAAGAGATGGAACCTACATTTCTATATGCTGGACCTTCTCTAAGAATATGAGAATTCGAAACTAGGTGTAACCCGTTCATTTTCACGGTTCAGCAATGGAAGTTCGGGCGAAATTGGCATGTGTTTCTAAAGACTTTAGCATACAATTTCCGTTTGTTTTTTTAACTTTCATTTATTTGCTTAAAATCATTTTGAATCATTGTTAATAACAAGATTTAAGAAAAAAACCCACAAAAAAAAGACGAACAAAGATAAATTAAGAAATTAAAGCGAAAGATATAAAAAAAAGCTTTACATACGATTATGTATAGATATATATACAATTACACATATACACATACACGCATATATATGTGCATGTACTGCACGTATAATTAAAAAAAAAAAAAAAAAAAAAAATATGTATATATACAATTGAAAATGTCTACAAAAAATATATATATATATGATTTTTTAGGGAATATATTTAATAAAAATTTATGTACAAAAAATTATTAAGCAAGAATGGAAATAATCATTTTATGATAAATAAATTCATCTTTTCGCTTTTGAAAACTTCCCTTAAATTAAATTAAGAAATTAAGCCCATTTTTCCACCGCAACCATAATAAAATTTAACGCAATTGAAAGGCAATTAGAAATGAGAAGGAAACATTTATTACCTGCTTTATGCAGTACGTAATGAATTAATTTTTATGAGAATCGTTATGATGGAAATTTAAACATAAACCTTGACACACATTGACTGTTTTGCGAAAACGTATTGTAACTGAAACGTAATCTTGAAAAAGTTGAAAATAAAAAAATTGTTGTAAAGTAATTAAATAAAAATAAAATGATTTAATAAAAAAGGAAAAATTCCTCTTAAAATAAAAACACAAAAAGAACGCTTTTTATTAATTATTAAATTTCCTTTCTTGCTTTTTACAAAATTAAAAATGTCTATCGAAGTAAAAATTTAATTAAAAATCATTCATGCTACTAGGATAAAAAACGCTTTAGAAAAAAGTGCCTTTTTTTGTAAATATAAAGATAATTAAACATAAGAGAAAATTCATATATTTATCTACAGTTTTACTTTTTGATTTTTCATTATGTTATTTATTTTGGTTATTTTTTTTTTTTGTTTTTTTTTTTTATAATAAACTTGCTAGGATTCAAAGGATTTGTTTTCTAGTTAGTGTGGTTGGAAGTTGAGAAGGAAAGCAGATTTAAACTACTAAGGCATTGAAATAAAACGGTCGATAGTATTATTTTGTGTGGTGAGTTAATATAAAATTAAAATATGAAATAAATAAAGTTCGCACAGATAGATTCCGAAGGGTGTCGCCGCTGCGTCGTAAGAAATTTTACAGCTGCAATTTTTAATTAATTTAATTTTCTCTTTACACCCCATACCATGTGCAGTGCAAGAGTATACAACATTTGTATGCAATACGCCGAAGGACTTGAGATACACCCCAACTCTTGTACACTTTCCGAGTCGATTTATGCTTGGGTGTCCGTCTGCCCGTTTTACATTCTTGTATTCAAGCTACAAGTGAGATACAGGTCTTGAGATAGGCCGAACTCTTATATACTTTCTAAATCCATTTAACCTCGTCTGTCCGTCTGGCTCTCTTGTATTCTTGTATTCAACCTAAAGGTTGCAATTTTAGAGATGTAGAACTTGAGATAGATCAAACTCTTACATTCTTTCTGAGTCCGTTTAAACTCATCTATCCGTCTGTCCCTCTTGAGTCCTTTAATTCAACTTACAAGCCACATTATTTGAAATATTTTGATGGCCTTTGGCTCAAAATTGAGCCCTATTGGAAATGGTTCGGATTAGATCATGTTCCATATAAAGCACTATTTTGCAAGATCGTTATATGAATAACTATATAAAGCGAAGTGGTCTAAGATGTTTAACAGCGGGCCGTGGGCTTTTGCTTGTTTTCTTTTTCTGATATGAGTTTAGAAAACACAAATTAAGCCCACCGATTATGTATTGAATTATTTCTTCAGCAGTTGTAGAATTTCTTTTCTTATTTTTCGTTTCGAATAATTTTAAAAGAATTTGAAAACATATGTAAAAAGCAAACGCGCTTGAGAAAAAAAAAGAATTCCGAATCTGTCAATTTATGATCGTAGCCCATGCGCTTCTTGCTTATTTGCTCTAAGCTAGATATTGTTAGAAAAAGTGCTTGCATTTCGCCGCAGAGCTTACCTTGGCCTCAATTGTTAAATTTTTTTTAACAAGAATACCGATTAATCGATATATATAAAAAAAAAACAAAATCTCTGTACTGAACGTCATTTGTAGAGTTTTAAAGTAGGACGGTAGGACTGAGTCCCATGGAATTATTGCGATTAATGTCGAACAAGTGCGGCGGTATATCATGTCGGTATGCGTTCATAGAAAGCAGAGGCATTCTTCAAATTGAAAGGGCATTAACATTGATCGGTTTCCTTGTTCTTTGCTTTTAATTCTTCTTCTCCAACCAATAAACCTAATTGCATAAAAGATTTATATTAATTTATGCACTTCTTACCTTACAGCTTTCAACAAGAAGTGCTAATCTGTAGAAGCGATTCACCTAAAATTACCTTTAAGTGGCTGTGAAACTTAAGCATGTTTTTCATTTCTTCCGCGCTAATTTTCTTTTCAAAAGAGATCCATATCTCGAAACGTCACGGAAATGCCTCTTTTCTTCCCTGAACCACTTGTGGTACAAAAGTGTATTAAGCTCATGCGGACATATGTAATACCCAGTAAGACTCGAGATCGATCCGTCTCTTAGTATACCGTTCGACTCAGAATCACTTTTTGAATCGATGTTAGCCTAATCGCATAGCGGACGGTACTTATCGTTACATATTGAAAGAATAAGTCTTCATTCAATATAAACTGCCGTAGTCAGTAGACACGGGAAGATATAGGAATGAAAAGATAAGACGTCAAGTTAAAATATATTAAATTTATAAAAATCATGTCAATGAAGCCTTGATGTATAATATAACAAAAAAAAAAAAGGTAGAGAAAATAATTGAAATAATAATAAAATATTGATTGATTGTAAAAATATTCAATTAACCATTTTTTTCCTTTTTTTTTTGTAATTTTGGTTTTATCTCAATAAAAAATTCATAAAAATGTCTAAACACACACACATATTTATATACATATAGTTTATAATTTTTATATATATCGTATGAAAATTTTGTATCAACGAACACGACAAACAAAAGGAGCTAAATAATCAAATAGAAAGAAGAAGAAAAAAAATTATATAACGGAAATGCCTCGCTACAGAACATAACAAAACAAGTAATTATACTGTATATGTCTCTATATATGATAAATTTTATAACTAAACTAAAAAAACTAAAATTCTCTGCAAATTATAATAAAAAGAATTTTTTCTTTTTTGTCTTTAATAAGAACGAATGCAACAAATTATTGATTTTTAAGTTGTGATATATCCACCACCTAAACTAGGCCCGAGAAAACTCGAAAAGTTTACACCTACCTAATCCTGATAATCGGTAGCAGGTTTTAAAACAAATTGATATCATGATCCATGTCCATAAGGGGAGCCTATGTGTCTATCTAACTATAGACTAAGCTTGTTATGGTTTCGTCGAGTTATTTATTATTATAATATTTTGACAAACAATGCCATTACATTGTTTATTGTTACCTCCTACACCATAAATGACGCAAGGGTGTATTAACGTTGCGTGCATGTATACAACACCTCGAAGGACTTGAGATAGTCTTTTCTGAAGCGATTCTTTTGTTCAACCAACAGGCCATAACTTTTGAAATATAAAGATCTTGCGATGGGCCGCAAGTCTCATACACTTTCTGATCCGATTTAAGCTTGTCTGTCCGTCTCTCCTCTTTGAATTCCTATTGAGGCCGCCAATTTTGAGAGGTAGGACTTTCTGAATCGACTTGAGCTTTTTTGTCGATCCGCCTGCTTTGTTTTCTTGTGTTCAACCTACAGGTTGCAATTTTTGGGACTAAAGATAGGCCCAACTCTCATACACTCTCGGAATCGATTTAAGCTTGCATGTCCGTCTTTTGTCTTGTATGCTTGTCGCAGTTTTTGAAATATTTTCATGAAGTTTTGTACATTGGCAAGTTTTGATCCAAGGACGAATGCCTCATTTAAGATGATTGTGATCGGACTACTGTTTCGACCACTTCCCATACAAGGCCTTATTTTGACAAGTCTTTATACGAAGTGGTGGAAGGCATTTAATACTATGCCATGGCTCACTCTACCGTTTTCACCGTTCGTTTGTTTAAGTTTCTTCTTTCACCTCATTATTAGCAATTTTGAAATTCGGATTTTCTTTTTTGAAATTTATTTTCGATTTATATGAATTAATAAAAGATTGGGTGGTGGATATTGGGCGATTCGCTTCAAGCAGAATATATCGATTTTTGAAAGAAAACAATTTTTTTTTTAACGGAACTTACCACACAAAATGTAAAACTTTGTTTTTCAGATTTATGTGATTTTTTTTCTTCTTTTTTTTTGTTTGATGTGTAATTTGGTTTTACTTTTGTATTTCTTTTTAATATTATTTTCTGAGTATATAATTTTCCTTTTTGAGTTTGTTTTATACGTAATAAGTTAATGTTTTTTTTTCTTATCTTTTTTTTTTCTTTTTGGTTTGTTTTTGAAGGAAGTTAGTTGTCAATGGGATCTTGCAATTAATATTTTTTCCTCTGTTTTTTATTTATCTTTTTTGAATAATTTGTTTGCTTTGTGGCTTTAGTTTGAATTTCTTGTAATAAAATTTTGGTTATTTTTTAGTTTTAGTTTTAGCGTAAATCCATTCAATCTTCTGTAACGTGATAGGTACGAAAGATAAGAAAAAATAAAGAAAAAAATAAAATTACTTAGAATTTCGAATTTTTTGCTATTTTTCAATATTAAACGAATTTTCAATTAATATATATATATATGTAATTTTTAAATTTCATATTTTGCGTTATAATATACGTTTTATAACTCGTTATCAATATATTTAAACCTTAATAACAACAAAATCAATTAAAACAATATATACAGCAAAGGAAGGGAATGGAATATTTGTCAAGGAATGGGAGATTTAACTAATATCAACGAGATAACCATCGAGATCATCATCAGGATAGTCAAGGATATCGAAGGGAAGATGTTATCACATCAACACAAATGCTTCCTTTTCTTGTTTTTTTTTTTTTCTTTTCTTTTTTTGGTTTTGTGTAAATAAAGTTGTTAAAATTATAAGAATAAAATATATTTAGTTTTTTTTTTTTTTTTTTTAATAAATATCTTGTAGATAAAGTAGGGAATTATACTGTAAGAGTGTTGTGTTGGCTCTAAGTTAGAAAGGGCTAAGTTTCAATTTCGTTTCAATCTCTCTATATATCATAAGGATTTTAGTTTGGTTTGGTTTGTCCAAGTGTTGTGGTTTGTGATCTGTAATCTATAATTAATTATACGCTTTATATAAGTGATATAATTTCATTTTTCATTATATTAATATTTTCTATTTATTTAATTATTAGGGTTAACGCTTTTAATAATTAAAAGTAAACGCTGTTCGTTTATTTCGTTGCGATTTTTGTTTTTTCAAGTTTTATCCAAAGAAAAAAGGAAGAAGATAAAAACAAAGTAGAAGAATAAGAAAAAGAAAGAGAAAGAAATAGAGAGAGAGAGAGAGAGAGAGAGAGAGAGAGAAAGAAAAATACAACATTTATACGGTTGTATTTAAACCAGTTGTTATTGTAATTGCATTTATTTTGGCTGAAAACTAGGTTGATTGAGTTAATGAATGGTAAGAGTTAAAAAAGTTTTAAGTTAATAAGAAAATAAAAAACAAAAATACGAGAATAACTGTGCAAAATAAATTTTTGTTCTTGTTATTAATATATTTACTTTTGGAAAATGTAGTTTTTATAAAGTGATCAAATGGTCATATAAATGTATGTCAAGTAATGTTTGGAAAATAATGATGAATAATTGATTATATCAAAGACTACACAGTACAAAATCGTCTATAATTGAATAATTTTAGCTGTGTGAATCAGAAAAATTTTTAACGAAATTTTCTTTTTTGTTTTTGCTATTTGCTACAACACCTTAGATATTTATTCTTTGTCACCGGAGTTTGTCTCATGCGAGAATTTTTACTTAAAATTTCGCCTTCAGTGGATTTAGATGGAAATGGAAAGTTTGAGAAATCTACAAAAATAAGCAGGAATTTCCATCAGTCACAGTTAAAAAAATCCACCATCAAATCCGATATTTCTATTTATTTATTTATTTAATTTCTTTTTTTATTTTGCATTTTGCTGTATAAAGGACGTAGGGAGTAGTAATACTCACAGCTTTAATAAAATTTTTATTTAAACATTTTGAATTTTATAAACAACTTTGCATATATAGTTTAAGATTTTTTTTTTTTTGTTAAGTTTTATGTATAAAAAAATGTTTATGAAAATAACTGTAAACTTAAAATAATTCAATAACTAAAAATAAAATAAAAATATATATAATTTCTTAAAAAGAAAGTAAAATAATATATATGTAAAAAAAGAAAAGAAAACACAAAGTTTTTCTTACCATCATTACTCAAAATCGTTTGTTGCGCCTGCGCAGATAGCTGTGATTGCCGTACTTGCGTCATACTGTCTATGCCAAGTCGACGCATGCCATCTTTAATTTCTTCAAGATCATTTTCATTGTCATTGGATGATTGAAAAGCATCGGAAACAAATTCAGAATCCGAATTATGCTTTGAATGCAACATTGACTCAATTACTTGCGTATTTAAATGAGGACTTTTTGATAAAATTTCTTCTACTTTTGAGGCGGACATTATATTCGCTAATGGTTTAGTTTCGGTAACAGTCTCTAAAGCTTTACATTTTTTTTTTTTTGATTTTTTATTTAATTTTATAGTAATTTATAAGTTTTTAGTCAGTTAATTTTTTTTTTTTTTTTAATTCATATCATTATTTTGGTGTAATGTTGTTGTTGGGGTGTTGTATTTTTTTTCAAAATATTTAATATAAAAAAAAAAAAACGAAAAATGAAATTATATAAAGAAGAAAAAAAGAAAACGAATAAAATTAATAAAAAATTAACTAAAAATTTATATAAAAACACGAACTTAAAAAAATCATATATATTTACTAAAGAATAAAGTGCACTGAGCTTAGGATCCACGGAATCGGCTATTGAACCAAATCCAAGCTTTTATTAAAAAATACTTGAAATAAAAATTTCAAAATAATACATACATTGAAGCTTATCTTCTTTTCAATACAAACAATTCATTTTGCATTTGTATATATACGCGTATACATATATATATATATATAAATATATATAAATGTATATATACATACATACATATATAAAACAAATGTTTGTTTTAAAAAAAATTTTTATTCGGTTACATTATGTGCTTGAATTGAATTGTTTACAGTGCTAGTTCGCAAGTTCAAATAAAGGCGAGAGATAGATACATAGATAGATAGATAGATAAATAGATAGATAGATAGATAGAGAGAGAGAGAGAGAGAAAGAAAGAGAGCGAGAGAGAGAGAGAGAGACAGAGAGAGAGAGAGAGACATAGAGTGGTTATAAAAAAAACAAAAAATAAATAAAAAATATAAATAAATAAATAAAAAGAAAAACAAAAAACGAAATAAAATGCAAAAACTAAAACAAATTTAATTTTGAACAAAAACTTTAAAGATGTTACGAGAGAGAAATCGCTTGTTTTGGTTTGTGAAAGTGAATTAAGATTTGATCAAAACACGTTTATAAGAGATTTGATTATTTTAAAGAGTAGTAGTAGGAGAGAGTTAAATTTATACACATATATACACATATATTTATATATAAATATATATATGTATACATATATACTTTGAATATAACAGCCAAATAATAATAGCATTGAAAAGATATATGCTTATGAAATCCTTATTTTTAGTTGATAAAATTTAAAAAGTAAAAAATGAAAAACAAATAAATATTTAAACGGGAAATTGGAGAACACCATCAGAAGCATTATTCCCCACTGAATTTTATTATTTTTAGTTATATATTAATTTCGTGAAAAATTTGCAAATTGAATTGCAATTATCTCTTGAAGATGAGATTCACTGACTCTGTCTTTCTACCGAAGACTCGTCAATTTGACGGGTAACTTTTCTGAAATGTCGTCACGTTCACACAACTAAAGATAGGAACGGGAAGTTGTTAAAAGCAACAACAAATTGCTTGATTGATTGAATGATTTTTAGGCAGACGGTAGTGCTTATAGAAAATCAAATCCCATAAGATAGGTGGTGCAGACTTCAAGGAACCTACAATTTAATTTAGAATTTATCCACTCTCTCATAGTTTTGAATGCAAAACAATTGAATTCATTTAAATATTGAAAGAATTGAAAAACATAATCCATAAATTGTAAATTTGAAAAAGTCAGAAATTGAAATTTTAAATCAGAATTTGCAAATGGAAACCCAAACGTGGGTATGAACTGAATATTTAAAGAGATTATAGAATGGCCTGAGATAAGCGCAATTCTCATAAACTTTATGAATCGATCTAAGCTTGTCTGTCCGCTTGACCCTTTTGTATTCTTGTATGCCATTTTTGGAATATAGGGCTTGAGATAGATCCAACTCTTATAGACTTTTCCAATCAATTTAACCTTGTCCATCCGTCTGTAGCCTACAGATAACGATTCTTAAGTGATTTTGGCGAAATGTAATCTACCGACGTGCTTTCACCCAAGAACGAACGCCTTATTAAAACTAGTTCGGATCAGAGTGCACTTTCGGACAGTCGCGATATGAAGCCTTGTTTTGAAAAATCGTTATATGTACGTTACAAGCGGATTTTATGCTTTAGCGTTCACCTAAAGCAAATTTCCCATTTTTTGTATTTCAATCGGTGACAAAAAACAAAAACAAAAAAAAAATAACTTTTTTAAATAAATATATATATCTTTTCTTGATAGATATTATGATTATGCGCAGAAGGAGATAGCAAGAGTTATAGAGAGTGAAATAAAACTGACAAATGATATACGAGAGTGTTGCAGTTTATGAAATAAAAAAAAAAAAAAGAAAACATATTTAGAAAAAAAGGTTAAATCTTAAACTTACCATCTTCACCACTAGAAGCTTGTGCTACACCATCCTCACCTAGAGTACCTAATTCGGCTGCTTGGATTATTAAAGACACACGGTAGAAGTAATTTCTCCAAAAGTTTTCCTCTGTTATACTAAAAAATTGTTCAAAAAGGAATAAAAAAAATAAAAAAATAAATAAAAAAAGGAAAAATGTTTGTTATAAAAAATTTCTTTAAAGAAATATACATCTCCTCACATTTTGGGCACCAATTCAAAGCGCATATTTTCCAGTGCTTTATCCTCAGCCATAATGGATACAGCTGTGGGATAAGCGGTGTCGTAGTTGAAGTCGAAATCAACGCCAGCTGGAGGTGCGCGCACAAAATTGCGTCTATCCTGTGACAGGCCCAAGATTTCTTCTTTAATTTTTGCCTCATTGGCATGGCCTACCCATGGCGCCACACCTTGGCCACCATTACCAGCTTGACCTTTAATAAATGCCTCTTGCTCTTTATTGAACGATTCCAAAATAGGCTTTAAATTACAAAAGATAATAAATAATTTTACATAGAGCGTTTTAAGCGTTTCTTTTTTAATTGTTGCCATAAAAAAAACCTACATTTTCTTTGACTGTCTCCTTAATCCGTGTGCCAGCCTTACTAATGGCTGAAGTTAGGAATGAACCAAAATGTTTGGCTTGTTGTGTTACTTTTGTGGTAACTACAAAATTTATTAAATGCACAGAAAATTCTCGTTAATAATAAAATTTTTGTATTTGTTTTCGTTTTTTTTTTTTTGCAACGTGAAAAGA
Organism: Glossina pallidipes; assembly: GCA_000688715.1. Taxonomy (NCBI): domain Eukaryota; kingdom Metazoa; phylum Arthropoda; class Insecta; order Diptera; family Glossinidae; genus Glossina; species Glossina pallidipes. Next base: position 267,885 of record KK500051.1, read on the forward strand.
GTATTATGCTAAATAATAAGGAAGACAGGGTATGCGGTTAGATGTGCAGAGAAAAAGAAGAAAAGGAACCGACTAACATCTACAGTGATTAGAGGGGAATTGAATTTTTTGTTTTTTTTTTTATTGTAAAGTTTATTTACTACTTGTAAGTAACCTGTCACTTTTACCCTTCATTTCGTTTTTATAAATTTTTAAAATTTATATATTATTGAAAATAATTTTAAAGAAATAAATTTAAAAAAATTTCTTTTTTTTTTTTTTTGAAAACGTTTTGTTAGTATGTTTTACCAATTTCGTTGTAGTTTTTAGATTTGTGACACGTACTTTTTACCTCTTCTCCCTTACCCTGTCCTATTTGACCCTCATCGTTGGTTGGTGTACCTCCGCCGGAAGCTGGATGGGAGTCAGCTCCTTCTGTAGCGCTATAAAATAAAAGTTGAAAAAGATTTACATTTTTTCTTCCTCTTCTTTTTCAAACATATCTAACGGCGATATTCATACATAAAAAAAAGATCTACTATTGGAACAGCAATATGCCGGTTATATAGAAACTCTACTTGAGACATGCAGATTAGGCGTTTTTCTTCTTCTTCTTCTTTTTTTTTTTGAAACATCCAAACATGCAGTGTAAGTTTTTCTCTAAACGAAAACATACTGGCACACACATAAAATTAAGCAAAACTTAACATGAGCAATAGCTAACGTTCTAAGGATCGTTCAGTAAATTGAACCCTTTTACCGTAAATTCAAATAATTTAAACTAGAGGTAAGAAACGGCAGCCGCTTTTTTTACCATTACACACGCCACTAGTGCTTCTTCGCCAAAACTAACGAAACTGATTAAAATTGAATAACAATAACGGGACATCCTTTTTTTTGTTGAGTTGATGATGACTTTTTAAATATCGAGACAGCATACCGCGACTTATCATCTTAGTTGATTTCCGTGGAAGTGTTTTACGCTTAAAAATGCTCTAACAATCGAACTGATATTCGGAAAAAAAAAAGAAAAAACAATCTTTTCGATCAAAATGAATAAAGACAAGTGAAAACACTATAGTAGCACGCGACCCGCTATTAAACAGCCCACACCACTTCGTACAGAGAGTGGCCGGAAGAGCGCTCCGACCCGAACCATTTATAAATTGTTGGTCTTCGAGCAAAAATCCCCGGCATATCAAATTTCATCAAACTAAACTCAAAATTTGCAAATTGAATACAAGAATACAAGAGGGGCAGACAAGCTTCGATTCCGAATCATTTTCTGAATCGATCGTTATAATAAGAGGTGTGTCTACTTTTGAAAAAAAAAAAAACTAAAAGAAAAAACACAGTAACTAGTAAATGTTTATAATATTTTTCTTTTTTTCCGCAGCAACATAATTCTTAACTGTTTCCGAACCATTTTCGTTCTTGAGCTAAAACATGTCGGCCCATTACGACCTTTACGTTGAACACAAGAAAGTAAGACAAAGAGACAGACACACAAGGGACAGACCAGCTAAAATCGGTATAATAAATGGTGAGTCTATATAAAGCTCTTCTGCATCTTGCACACATCCGCATAAGCTCAATATACTTTTGCAGCAGAGGAGACGAGCAGAGAACTTGATTCACTCTACAAAAGCAATATAGGAGAAGAGAAAGCAGAGACATAATACTTAAGTTTAAATGCGATCAGTAGCCTGCCTTTCGCGGTAGTTAAGAGTCCATAGATAAAATTTTTTCTTATTAAAAGCTTTTGTTTTTATTTATCTTCTTTCCTATTAAATTTATAGCAAATAAGTAGCATAGAATAGATTTCAAATATATATATATATATATATGTTGCACATATGAGAAAATATTTACAAAAATGTATGATTGTTTTGTTGGATGATTGATTGAAATGGAATTTTCTGAATGATATTTAAAGAGAACGGAAAGTTTGAGTGTAAACTGTCACAATGTAAAGTAGTAGAGAAAGCTTTTCAAGCAGCAAAGATTAGGGGGAAGAGATTTTAGGAGGAGTACAACAAAAGCAATATAGCATATGATTAATTTTTTGTTGTGTGAAATAAACTTAAGAAATTTTTTGAAGTCTTTTGTTGTTGTCGTGATACGTTTAAAAGAGGACTGAGAGATGGCACACGCTTCAAGTGTCAAATTTATTTATATATTGTGTACATATGTATATATATCCATACACATATCTCTAATGTAACAAAATCATAACACTGCAGAACTACAACTGAAAAGTGAAAACATTGATATAACTATCAAAAGACAGACGTTTATAGAGAGATTTTTCGATTTTTTTTTTTTTTTTTTTTTTTAAGTTTACAAACAACGTAGTTGCTGCGCAAGGAACCCGATGATGATAAAAGGAAATTAAAAAGACAACAACAATGAAAATTAAGAAATGAAAAAATTTTCTATCGTTCACTATATTTTGACCAATTCTTTTCTTGATCCTGATGCAGTTGGTTTAATGGGCCAGCAGCACCTATTAATGATGGAAATTGATGCGTTGCGGGCTAAACGATTTCTTTTTTAACGTCAAAATGATATGCAATTTTTATCAATTTTCTCTTGAAAACAAAAACCAAAAAAAAAAAAACAAAAAACAAAAGCAAATGATATGAGAGTATGTATAATATGTGTGCAAATTTATAAAAACCTAAACAAGGTCTCTTCTTCTGTTTTTAGTTGGTTTCATTTTTAAATAACTTACCTGAAGTCTAATTAACTTTACTGTGTTTATATAGTAGAAAGAAACCTGGCTTAAGTTCATATCGATTACTTTTATGTACAAATAAGTGGAAAGCTCTTTTTCTCTTTACGAAAACTGTGTTATATTTATATACGTAACATAATTGCACAAGATGTGTTAATAAAACTGATACATGTTATGTTAGGAGAAAGCAAATTGAAAATTCAAAAAAGATCTTTACATTTCTCTCAACTGTTAGTATTAAAAAAAAATTCATTATAGTCTTTTAATTTTAATATTAAAACATTACTTTTACTTTTACTTTTTATTTAAAAAAGAAATCATGAAAGTAACAAAGTGGTAACGAAAGAGGATTCTCTAAGGGATAACGCCATGTTATAAAACCGGTTTAAAGGGGAATATGTAACGCAAGATGTGCTTAAAGAGTTTAACAAAACAATTAAGATTTTAATTAAAAAAAAATTAAATAAAAACTCTTTAGTGGGGCCGGCCCGATCATTAAATACGCTACACCATCCTAGAGTTATTCACGTAAGGCTTGATATTGGACGTGGTCGAAAATGCGGTCCAATCAGAGTCATTTTCAATAGCGTTCGTTCGATTGGTATAAAAAAAAAATGTGCCTATCTTAAGTGCTAATATCCTTTGGCACCACTAGTGCTATGGGGTATAAAAAAAGAAACCAGTTTTTAATAATTTGAAGTCGTCAATGCATTTTCACGTACATATGTCATAAGAGAAAAATAAAATTTTCAAATAAATTATTTTGTATTCTATCTATAATTGGAAAAGAAGAAGAACTAATGGACTCTAGCTTTAGATACTTTTCCAGTTTCTTAACTAAACAAGAACGTTATAGTCGGGCAAGACCATCCACTTTCCAATATTACACCGAAAAGTACACATTATTCGCATGCAAAGTCATAGCGCAGCATTGATAAAGGACCGCATATTGGAGGATGCCCAAAATATCACATGACGTGATCGAAATTTAGCAAACTTAATTTACTTCCCAAAAGTTTGATTATTTTTCAGCTTTCGTCATAGCAAACTAGAAAATGTACTTTCTTTCTCTGCAAGCGCTTGTTTTTCATATAGGATGCTAGGATAAACTCTAAATAGACCCTAATTTCCTACTGTAAAGGTTTTCTCTAAATTTCTATAGGCCAATTTTCATCGTAAATATTAAAAACTAAACCCTTTTCTGAAGAGCCTACTATTCACAAGCCATCTTATATGGAGTGGGGTCCAAGAAATACGACCCTTGTCGTCCGAATTTTGTCCACTTAATTTTTATTTCAAACTAAGATCGTGAACAAAATTTCGTCACAAAACATTAACGATTAGGCTGTTTTGTTATATAAGGGGTTTCATTTCCTGACAGTCCTCATATGCGGCGGTATTCAAAAAGTAGACCTACACACATGGCTCAGACTCGGTAAGTTTGATTTCTTTGTCAATTTGTTACTATGAGCCAATTTACGCCGTGAAATCCATACAAAGATTCAGTTTTCATAGGAACGGTTATATGAGAGGGGATTCAAAAAATCTCCACGGGCGGACAGACAGGCTTAGATCGATTCAGAATACGATCCTGGGTCGATCGATATAATAAAAAGGGGATTTATCTACGCCAGCATAAACTTAACATACTCTTTGCCACGAGCGGTGCAAAAAATCGAAAAAACTTTCGAACACTATTAACGGTAAACAGAAATACGAAATTTATGTTCGCCTTCGGCCAAATCCGTCCGCAGTGAGCCTACTTTACTCAAATTTTTTTGTTAGGAGAAATTTTTCCTTCCTACTTATGGATGATTGCAGAAAATTTAATTTTCTTACTTGTTTAAGAACAAAAGTCCCCCAACAGGATCAAATAGACGAATGGATAGGGCCAAGTGCGCTCGCATTTTTCGTTAAATCACTTTTTTTTCTTTTTAAGTCGTTTATTTTTATATATTCGCCTCAGGTGTTTCCATCTATCGGCAATGGACAGCGAATGTAACTTTTTGTACTTTTCGCCTCCTATTTAAAGTTCAAGAAGAAATGCTATGTTTGTCTTTTCTCTCATTTAAGTTAGCGCATAGCACGTATTTTGTGCCTTCAATTGTATGCTAAACAATTTTTATTTTTCGACTATAGGAACATGCAGCAAATTGTTTTTCACTTTTTTTTTTGTTTTTTGTTTGCTATAATCTACCTAAGACTAGACAACATATTTTCAAGTCGTTTTTTTTGAATGCTTTATTAATACGCTACAACCATGTACTAACTAAGTCTCTGCAAAAAACTACACAAAGCATTATTTGAAAATCTTCTGAAAATAGCGAAACGAAAAAAAAAGTTCATTGCAAAAAAAACAATCGTAAAACAAAAATGTTCAACCTTTGTTTATCATTTCAAAATTGCAGTATAGTTTCGGTGTTAGGAAGGAATAACGTAAAAAGTTAACATAAAAAAAAAAGAAAAACTGAAACTGAAACTGAAGAGAACTTTTTTGTCTTCTGCATAAATTTATAAAATAAAGGAAAAACGAAATTCTCTTTTTACCACAATTTCCACCTTAATCGGTTGTGAGCCCATTAATTACCTAATATACCTCGATTTGTCTTCATCATCAACACCCAAATTAGCCACGCCAACAGTGGCTGCTGAGGATAGATTTTCGCTGGCAGCGATTGTTTCGTCTGCAGCTCCCATTTCTTCGTTTCCTTTACGCAAGCCAGGAATTGAAGGCATCGATGGCATGGAGGGCATGGCTGGCATCGACGGTATAGAAGGCATTGAAGGCATAGCCGGCATTGAAGGTATGGAAGCACTGCCTAGCCATCCTTTTGCACTGCCCAACCATCCGCTGTTTAAATAAATAAATAAATGAGAAATTCAGTTAATACTTCGAACTCAAGTTCATATAAAAAACAAGGAATATATGAGTATTTAGTATTTTAGAAAGTTAGTAGTATTTTGAAACTGTATGCAATATTGGATACTTGTTCCTTTCTTCTAACAAAGAGGAAGTTATTATTCTCGAAAAACAAAAAAAAAAAAAAAATATTAATGAAAACACACAATCATTTAGAGAAGAGATGAGGCAACTCGTATGTAATGCAATATTAATTGATTGAATGTATGTGTACATATGGTACACATAAACTGCATAATGAAAAAAAGAAGGTTAGTTGATGGAAAGCAATAAATAGATTGCGTTTAACGTAACATACAGTTAAGTTAGTTTAATACAGCATTTGAAAGCACCAATGACCCACAACGTTCATAACTTCGTTATGAAAGTTTGCTTAAGGGGTAAAGCTACCTTCGCTTGTGATCTATTTATATTTTGAGTAGAGTGACTACTTAATTCCAAAATTAGGTCTTTCAAGGCAGGTGATCAAGAAAGCGGCCTGATCCGAACCACAAGGCGTTTGTGTTTGGATCAAAATATGCCGGTTTATTAAATTTTATCAAAATATCTCGAAAATTGCGACCTGCATATTGAACGCAAGAAAACAAGGTAGATGGGCGGAAAGACAAGCCTAGAGAAGATTCGGAAAATGATTTTAAGTCGGTTGGTATAATAAAAGGTGGATCCATTTGAAGTTCCTCTGGCTGCTGCTTACTTAGGTATTATAAGTATCTTTGTATTTTATGTATGGTAGTGTAGCCTAGGAATCTATGTAAAGGCAATATGATAGGAATATCCGAATGAGATGCTTTCTGATTGGTAAAACCAATCGAAGAATGCTCTAAAGTCGGGTTACGACTTTGAATTGCCATATTTTTCCTTTTCCGTGAAAGGTCTCTTGGTTATAGTCTGGGTCGAATGTTGATTTTGAATTCGCCGGCATTCATTATAATTTGGTATCGTGGTAAAACGCGGGATGAAATAAAGAAACTGCGTGTAAGTAACCCATCCTTCGATCAGTCCAGTAAGTAAGTAAATATCCCGTGAGTCACTGAATAAAACCTAAAAGAAAACCGTGTAGGTAAACCAAGTCACTTGTACTTAGATATGTACTAAGCTGCGTATGTGAGAGTTACTAAGTGGTAGTGACTTGATATAAGAATAGAATTAATATAGAATTTACCAAAGTGGTGCAAGTCTTGTCTGGTTAATGGTTGAATCGGTCCTTAAAAGTAACAAAAATAAAATAAAATAACGAACCCCAGCAACACGAATCTCCCGAACGAAGATTTCGATCTTTACAGTACATCCGTGCGAACTTGATATACCGTTGTACCACAAGTGGCGTAGGGTATAAAAATATTCATTACTATTTAATACATACGTATCTCACTTTCACTAATTATGAAGAGAGAACCTACTTCATTTTCTTAGAGAGCGCAAAACAACAATACGCAAACACTAGCGAATGTACAATTCTTCGAAATATTTTTCACTTGAAATACCTGTCGTATGAGAAACATTTACTTCATTTTCTTAGAGAGAACAAAACAACAATAAGCAAACACAAGCGAATGTACAATTCTTCGAAATATTTTTCACTTGAAATACCTGTCGTATGAGCAACATGTATTCACGAAATACGCGAGAATTTCTTTTACTTGATTTACAGATTCTTAGTTTATAAGAAGAGAGCTTTGTTGAAAAGGTGATATTGTTAGTAAAACTCATACATAATTAGTAATTAGCTTAAAACATAAGTAAACAAAGAAAATATGGAACCAAAACAAATAAACAAAAAAGAACCAAATAATTACTTACGCTGTCTCTTTTATAAACGTATCTACCAAAGAAGACTTTCTAAAAAAAGAAAATAAATTTCAAAATATAAAACAAAAAGTTTTAATTAAAATGAAAATAGAACGATTCAAGTAATTTTAATAATTTAAAAAAAATTATTAATAAAAAAAAAATTGAAAAAAAGTAATAAGAAACAATAATAAAATTGCAACTTAAAGACAAATAAACAAAAGAAATTCTGTCCGCTTCTCGGCGAAACGGACAGATTTCTTTCGAGATTTACATCAATCACCATTTTACCAATGAACACTACTGTGAAATAGATGGCAGATAGTGGCACGTACAGCAGCCGATTAGTGCAATAGTGTGCGCGGAATAGATGGTCGACGGTGACATACGAAGTTCTGGATAGTATTTGCAAAAACATATCTGCAAGAGAAAAAGACGCCCAGCTATCGTTCGTCGAAAACTTTATTGCTAAAAAAAGACGAAAAGGAAATAATTTTTCGTTCATACAACAAAAGTTCTTCCCTCAAAAAAAGTAAAATTCAATTTTCATGGAAAAACGAAATGTGACGCTTTTTTTTATTCTATTGTTGTTGTTGTGTGAAAATTTCTATTGTCTTTGCTCTCCTTGCAAAAGACAATATTCCGTCTGATAGATTATAAGTCAAACTCGTTTGTAAAATGGTTTTTTATGTTTACTCGCTAAATTAATTAAAATAAAAAAAAAAATAAATAAATAAAAGGAAAGACGACTTATCGCGTTTAGTAATTAAATTCCTTTTATCTATCGAATGCAATAACAACCAATCGTCAATTATTGGAAATAGAAAAATAAAAATCAATATAACTTAAAACACAACTGCGAACTATTTCTTGTTTTTCTCAATGCCGTTTATTTAACGTGATAGAGGAAACATCCTTTTGTGAGTAATTGTTGTAAAAGTAATCAATAAAAATGTATTATAAAATAACGAATTACTTTTCTCGTTTTTCTTTTTCGTAATCATATGAAGCGATTTAAAAAAATAAATAACTAAATAAAAGTAATTGAGTCAAATAGATTTATGTTATGAATCGAATAAGTTCTGGATGATATTCCACTCGCTTTTTAATCTGGCGCTTTTCTACTCACACAATGGATTTTTTAAACCAACGGCTTTTCGATAGTAGTGTGACAAATTGATTGATCCCGATTCCACCTGAAATCCATTATTCTCGCAACAAATACCTTTCGTTTCGTTTCCTTCTAGTTACAGTAATTGAACCATTTTCCGCTTAACAGAGCTGTGTACATTTACGATAAACGAAAGACCAAGTCTTCTCTAATATCGTAGAAACAACATGAGTAGAGAGGCTACCACCAAAAGTCGCTCCTACCAAACCAGTGTTCGCGTGTTCAAATCTCAAATACGGTAGACTTTACTTGGGCAGCAGTTGTACTGAGCGTTTAGCCGGTAAAAGCACAACGTTTATAGATTCGCCCCACACCGGCTAGACTGCGGCCGTCACTTCCCTAGCTATTACCCTTTCCTCATGTCTCTGCGATCGTCGCCGTGTTATACGAGTAGGCTGACGATCCCTTGAATGATTGATTCATATTAAGAGAAAAGAGATAGCAATATAACGAAAGAATGTCTTCTGTTCCAAAAGTGGACTACTGGTCGTGCGTTAAAATCTCAAATGCGGACACAGTTTTCAATAAAGTCGATAGCCTTGGATGCTAGTGCTTTAAGGCTTTAGTCTTAGCATTTATTCCTCTTCGTATATTAATAATAATAATAATAATAATAATAATAATAATAACAATATTTTAAAAGGATATGTAGTTAACTTTATTGATTTATTTCATGTTAGGATTATACACTACACAAAGTACAAGTATGAAGACGTTAAGGAAAGCAGTGTAATAAGTAGACTGCTATTTATGGCGTACGATGTACTTGAGAGTTAGGTAAGATAACCATTAAAATTTTTGGTAATGTGCAACAAAAAATAAATCGATAAATAAAGCGACACGGTGTTCAGCTGATAAAGGAAACAAACAAATGAAATGAATGGAAATAGCAGGGAAACAAGATGTCACGCAAAATCATACAACTATCTAAATTTTCAGAGGATCTCAGATACTCAGATCCAGCTGTTTTCTAATTAAATTTGAAGTTCATTGAAAAAATTTAAGAAATTAACTTATAAGCCTAATAAATGTTTATCTCAAATGATTGTCCGATACTTGTTCTTTTTGTACCGTACACCACTTGTGGTATAAGGGTGTATTAAGTTCGGCCGAATATATGCAACATCGAGACAGACTTGGGATAGGCCCACGTTCTATTGGACCGCTTGATTCAGAATCACCTTTTGCATCGATCTATATTTGTCTGTCGCTGCATCTGTCTGTTTCGATGAAAATTGGTACATTGATGTGGCTTCACCCAAGGACGAACGCTGTCGAGATTGGTTCGGATTGAACTACGTTTTCAACCATACTCCACATAAAGACTCCACATAAGACTTATCTTGATAAGTCTTTACATGTAGATCTGGGGTACGTAATGGTGGGTCCCGTCCCTGTATAGTATTTTCATTTCTTTTCATTAAATTCATCAAAAAATCAGTTTCATAATGTACTCTCGCCACCCACCTACAACCAGGAAACCGAAGCACTTTCGTCGTTCTTCCTCTTCCACAAAACCTAAGCTTAAGCGCTTCATTTATTAATGTGTTACATGTATATACATTGTATATGTACATACAAATAGATAACAACTTTTTACATTTTTTTTTATTGTCGCATAATATCGATTTACTTATCTTTAATCTCAATGTCTGAACAACGAAAAGAAAGACTACACAAGTTACACTTGAAAACCGCTACAAAAGGAAACAAAAAGAGTCTTACGATAGATAAAAAAAAAAATGAAAACAATTGTGATGAGATGATACGAAACGGATAACTAAAAGGCAAAATAAATCAAGGTAGAGCTAAAACAGGGAGCTGAAAGCATAAAACAGATAACAAAAAAGAGACCAATAGAAACTGCTATGCATATATATAAGCACGTCTGGTTTTCTGGTTGAAAATTAAAGGAACACAAAATATTTCAACACGTTTTAAAGTTGGAAAGTTAAGCGCTAGCGGATCATCATAAAAACGCAAGCAGTTAAAACAGACAAAGTTTCTAATCAGCCTTAAGACGTTTATGCAACTGTTGTATGAATGACTTAAATAGAAGTAAATCTGTACATGGAAGGAAAGAGAATAATAATTCCACATAAATATTTAATGCACGACTGCATAATGAAGGCGAGCAAAAAGGCACCAAATAGTAAGCAGTTTTTCATATTCATTTATGTTTATGTCTACGAGTGAGAAATCCTTACTTTGTGAATATGCGCAAAATAAAGCTTTTAATTTCATTTAAATATATGCGAAGAGGCAACGAGAATGAACAAGCGTCGCAAGAACGATGGCTAGAGTTATTCGAGCGCTAATATCGATTGTAGTGCAAGATGTTAGTGAAGAGAGCAATCGGAAGCGGATAACGTGTCTCTAAGCAAACAGTGACAAATAAAATGAAACCAAAATCTGATTGGAAATTGCTTACTAATCGTTAAGTAATAAAAAAATAAAAATAAAAAAACAGTGCGGATACATTTGATTTTATTTCCATTGAAATTGGTCATGCAATGGCCCGAGAACATAAAATGAATTGTGTTTCTCATGTAATTAATATATAGCGCACTTATGGCGATTGGCTTAAAATACATGCACTGTTTTGCAAAATCAGTAAATAATGTGTAAGTAGTTGGAAGGTTTCATTGCAACAATTCCTAAATGAATTTCTTATACTCTCAGTCACATTTCCAAAGGGGAAACGCAATTATGGTTTACTACACATTGGCCGAGAAGGGCCCTTTAATTGTCTGGGGTTCGTCATCGAATCTTACGATATCCATTGGTGAAATTCGATTCTACAACAAATCATTTACTTCGCAAGAAGTAAACTAATCTTTTAAATTTATTTTATATAAAATTGTTTTACACGTTGTGCGTGTTCTCCTTTACAATTCAGAAGCAACTTAATTATTAACAAATAAGACTGCCATAGTTAGGCAAGGCTGACTGTCAGGTACCACGCACCGCTTTGCTTAATTAATACTAGGTGTTTGCAAAAATTTTGATCAGAAGCTTCTACTGATAAAAATAAAAAAGTAGTGGGCAAATCTAGTATATAACGATTGTATTCGATGGTCTTCAGCTTCCATTCATGTTAGTTTTCCATTTCATTGTAGTGATTTATTCAGCATACGCCAATGCTAATCAGGGAGCGCTCAAAGATCTTCTTTTACCAAATGCATTACTTTTGGAAAGATTATGTGGCAAGATGTGGTTCAAAAAATGTCATCACCTAATCCCAAATTTTCACACCAATGGAGAATACCGAAATGCTATTGGTATTTATACTCTACACAATTTGTAGTACATGGTGTATTAAGTTTGTGCGGACGTGAAGGGCTTACGATAAATCCACCTTGCATTATACTTAAGCCTATCTGTCTGTCTGACGTCCGTCCATATCAATTTGAATACAACTTATAAGTCGCAATTTTCGAGATATGTTTTGACAGAACATTGACAAGTTGAGACCCAGGGACGATTCCCATTGGTTCGGGTCGGTCCACTTTTTCGTCTACTCCCAATATAATGCCGTATTTTAAAAAGTAGTTATATGGCAAAATTGTGTAATCAAAATTTCCCGACAAAACTCGCTGCGTAAATGAAGAGAACATTTGGATCACGTAGATCTATTTTTAAAACCCTAACATATATGAGATTTATCGAGAAAAGCAGGCACTTATAATAATGAAATTTTTGGGAAGTAAATTAATTTGCAGAATTTGTATGCGGACTTTCGTGAAAGGTACGGCTTTGCATGAACATGATGTGTAATTTTTGATGTCTTATTACTTAAACGAATTGTTCTATGCAAACTTGTCTGAGGTATTTAATAGTCGTCCTTGTCTGACCTAATTGTTTTTCTTATAAAGATTTGTCAAAATTAGGCTTTCAATGGGGAGTTGCCGAAAAATGGTCCGATTTGAAAATTTCAATAGTGTTCGTTCTTGGACGAAAGCACATCGGTGTTCGAAAAGTCATCAGAATGTCTGAAAAATTGCGTCCTATAGGATGAGCATAAGAATATAGGACAACAAGAAGAGCTTAGAAAGTGACGCGTGAACTGAGCGGTGTAATAAAAAGTAGGTCTACCTCAAATCCTTGTGTGTATTACGTACATCCGCACAAACTCACTCCAATTATTTTAGGGCATAAAAACATAAAATGAAATATTTACTGCAAATGCATTAGATCAAGTCATAAATAATTTCACTATCTTTTTATTAGACATTTATTTTGCTTTCATTAAAAGACAAAAAAAATAATTTGTCCACATGGCGTTTAACAGTTGATTGTGAGGTATTCAAGTTTTTACTATACCTCTTGTTGATTGGCATGGACTTTGGTCCAGTGCAGTCCTTAAAAAGTACTCATCAAAGTCGGAAGGATTTCCCGCCCTCGGTTCGTCTTCTAAAATCGTTCCTCCAGAACGGAATTTTGCAGTTGTCAGCTGTTGCCTTGTTTAAATTCCCAAAGCATTACATGTCGAATATGCCCTCTTTTCCATTCCTCTCCATTTCAGAGGTTAAGAAAAACAGTTGAATGCAACGTGCACTACATAAAATAGGTGATAGGAGACTAACTGAAACCTCATCTATATAGTGAAAACAAAAACTCGTTTGTTTCGTTGGCTTATAGTGGGTAAATACGAACAACAGGTCCTATCTACCTGCATCGGAAGTCACTTGTGACTCGACCTAATAGTTCCTTGACTTGAATGTACTGTGAATTTCGACTTGTTACACAAAGGTTTACAATTGATCTCAAAATATTGTCGTAAACAGGTACGACACCAGAAATTAGCTATAGACTACGAGTCGAGAAATGTCAACCTGAGTTACAGATTATTTTTGTTGATATGTTTTTAACCGAAGATTGAAGGACACAACATACACAACGATAAAAATTGCCATTTGTACTCTATGGGTGCCCCCGCGCATTGATGCATGAAATATTTCAATTTTTCAGATTTAGGAATAATTATTCCCGATTTCCTTACCACCACATCAAACGTTGCCATCTTTCGAAAGGTAAAAATTGGTCGATGAAAATAAATTTGCGAATTTTTTCTTATTTTGAAGAGATCTCGATTTCCTGAAGTTCACATTTAGCAATATTTAGCAGTTTTTATAATCAGTGCAAAATTGGCATAACGAATACCTTCACATTCCATAAGGCTTAACCTCTTGGTTGCCATAGTCTCTCCCTACAATTACTATTGATTATTAATATTATGTTTCTCTTCTTATAACACACATAAAGGTAGGATGACATTCTTATAACCAGGTGTCAATCGCTTCGATTTATTGCTCCATTATATTAGGAAAACCGAAAATTTCTTGCGGTTTTTCACTATGAAAAAAAAAAATATTCTTTTTTATATAAAGAATAAACCTTTTTATATATTAATATGTATGATGTTTTGTCAAGTAATAAGTTGGCACTTCCGAGGCAGTTCCATTATTCCGCCCACATAACACTTCTCATCTCATAACACACAATTCCTTTATAATACCACCACGCTGACCGCAACATCCTTTTTTCCTGGATATCCTGCTTTGGTGTTGTTTGAGAGGACTCGCCATGTTTTGGCCAAAATCTATTGCGTCGCTCAGTTTGGTATGGGATCTATCTTTTATAACCAGTTGCAATTCTCTTCAGAAATCAATAATTTTGGTTTTACATTTGGCCTATCAGACCACGGTAGAGCTTGGCAAGTGTGTTCAGCAATACCATTAGTTCCATGCACAGCACATATTTCTTTATCTGCTTTTGCGGCTCTTTTACCTTTTTTGAAATGACAGAGTAAAATATGTATTATATACTAGTTTCGATTTCCCTTTTTAAAGGTTATGTCGGGTGACTATAACACAAACGATAACTTTGAAAGTCTTTTACAAAATGTAAACATTAGCCTGCTCTATATAATTATATATATCTTTAACGGTAATTATCTCCCTCGCTACCGGAAAAAACCGCAAGAAATTTCCGGACTACCTAATACATAAAAAGAAGGTATTTGCCACATGACACCTTATTTTGAAAACTCATTATGTAAACGAGTACATTAAGCGAAATGATGATGTAAGGTATTGAATGTAGGGACACAGCCCATTACATGTTTTTATTTGTTTCTGCATGCAAGAAATTGTGGATCAATCATCAAAACGATTTGGTGACTTTCGAAGAAGTTAACACTCGCAACGTGAACAATGCCCACCGATTACATATCTCGTAGCATTTCGTCCAACAAAATTCTTCATCCATTTTTGTCATCCCTCCCATTGTATTCTATTCCCATGTAAAAAATTCAGCCTTCATGACTGCACATATTTCACGGTGGAGTTTAATACGTGGGTGAAATTTAGTAAAATTATTTTATTTTTTTTTGTTAATGAATTTGTTAAGCTTGATCTACAGGCTAATGGTTCATCCTTTTTGCCCTGTAAAGGCTTATTTCTGAATAGAATTCTAATATGGCAAATGGTCTAGAGAACCCATGCGGTTCACACGTAGAACAGAAAACTTATATGCCAAATCGCTAATTTTTACTACTTTTCGCCATACAATACTGCAAGCTAGACCTTATTTGTATGTTTAAAAAGGCACTTATGCGAGAGGGACGTCAAAAAAAGGTCACGTTTCAGCTAAATTACAAACATTCCTTAAGTATGTACAAATGTATTATAGTAAAGTATTATTTTTCTTCGGGAAATATTACAAATTTCAGTTAGCGAGTATTTCAGAATAAGGCCTTATATGATTTTCAACAATGTTTGTCCTTGGATCAAGATACGCCGGTGCGCCAAGTTTGGTAGGTAGATTGAGAACAAAAGTCCTTGCACGGATATGTTGAAATCGATTTAGAAAATTATGGTGGATCGTAGTACAATCGAAGATGAGGCTGCCTTAAGGTATTCTAGGCGCTGCATACCTTCGTACTAACTGATGTTTCCTTACCAAACACTATATGAAGGATAAAAAGTCAAGAATAAACGTGAACGGCATTAATGCTCTTTTATCAATTAGGAAATCAATTTTTCAAAATTGGATCTATTCAATACACAATAAGAGACTGAAATAACGCTGATAAGGAAGCGAAAATTGTTTCATATTTGTCTCTATCACTTACGGTCCCGTATACAGGACAAAGTAGTATTAGAGTTAGCGTTTGATAGAAAACATATTCGCTCTACAGTTGTTTTAAAACTTTAAAATGGTTTCAGCAAAAGACTATTTGAAACATTGGCATTTTAATAAAAAAAGAGAAAAAAAATAAGATTAAAATTATGATAATAAAACTAACCTTTTTTTGATATGAATAAAGCAACGTAAATGACGACTGCGCAAACTCTGACTGCGAACCAAAAAAGAGAAGGACAATATTACGTTTTCCCTACATTTACATTCTTCTTCTTTTCGTTTCCGTATTATATACATGTATTTACACACACACACATATATATATATATATATAATATAGATACACATAGTCGTCAATACTATGTACGCTTAGGAGAGAATTCTTTGTTCTGTTGTTGTTGTTGTTGTTTTTTTTTTTCTCTATTGAAAACAATACAAACGAA
>KK500051.1:284168-375822 GCA_000688715.1 Glossina pallidipes
TTTTTTTTTTTTTTTTTTTTTTTTTTTTTTCTAAAAAAAAAAAAAAAAAAATTTTTTTCTGGCCCCCCCCCCCCCCCCCCCCCCCTTTTATGATAAAGGAGACAATAACAAGGAAGTTAATGAAATCTATGTCGACGCTGACAGAATTACGAAAGAAGGAAAAAGCGAAAAGGAGAACCGAGAGATTTTCCTTGTTTGCCACGTTTTACATTTGATAAGTAAATTATCTTGACATATTTGAAAAAGTGAAAAATTGAAGAACAAAATTTTTCTTATTTAATTTATTGGTTGTTTCAATGAATGTCCTTCCTTCCTTTCGCTACTTTCCATCTTTCTTTTAACTATCTCTTTTCGTTCCAAATATTGAATATTTCTTTAACTCATTTGTAATAGTTTTCTAAACTTTCTTTCCACAATACCTTTCCATACAGCACTAATTATTTACGCTTATTCATTATTATAAGACATATATTATTTTTATCTAGTGCGTATTCAACAAATAATTTTAAAATGGAATAGGAATAATGAATAGCAAGAAAAATGAAGAAAAAATTATGTCAGTAAGTTTGCAAAAAACAACAAAAAGAAAAGAAAGTTCTGAATATGCATCTGATCACAAACTCGACAAAAGCCAAAAGATTCGAAATCCATTTCTTGGTTTTATTGACATTGATATTGATATGATTTCTACAGATATGTGTTGTTAAGTGTGTTCCTTTTCCGATGTGTGATATTCTGCTTAGCACAATGAAAATATAGTTTTCTCCAAGCTTATATTCGTATGTATGTCTAGGTTGCGCTAAAATTATGTCATAGTGTAAGTAGGTCTACGTACCAAGTTTCGTTCGTTGCTGTCATTTAATTGGGATTGTTCTTGATTTCAAGTAGCGCTAATGCAAACAACAGAATGGTTTTTTCACGAAGCAAAACAGTATGACTAGCAGCATTGGTAATGAAGACGTTGGAAAAAAATGTACATAGCCGCTGTCCTCCGATTGGAACCTTTTTTTCCATGCATGCCCTTCTCTTCTTTTCTTTCTTTTGTAAATTATTCAATGAACATAACGTAAATTCATTTTAAGATCGACAGATGCATACACATATAAGTTTTTTTTTTTTATTTTCTGAATAAAAGGAAATACGAAAGCTTTGCTTGTTGAGCGTTGCGGGCGTATGTTCGATATATTTGTTACTAATGCGACTGCAAAGGATTAGTAATGAGAGTTTCAAAAATCAACGACAATATATCGCGCCCTAATGACAGCTGTTTGCCATATGTAGATAATAAATAGATGGACGAGCTTTCAACATTAACAAATTTAAAGATTCTAGGGAGGACTTTATTATTTATATTTGAAGAATTCGTATATCCTGCATAGGAAGTGTTACAAAATAAAGAAATTTTTAATTTCAACGATGCCTATAGGAATAGGACTAACTGTATCATTTGTCATTAAAGGAGTCCGAGATCTTACTTCATACCTAAATGATTAGAATGATAATCACGTGCAGTTAAAAATTTAAAAAAAAAACAAAAAAGCAAAATAGTTATGTATAATTGAAGTTTCTAGGTTACAGAGGCAAAAACAAGAACACACACGTCTTGTATCCTTGAAGAGAAAAATTCTGATAAATAACATGACCACCTAGTAATAAGAGGCGAAGAGCGAGAGTATTATGCGTACATGTACACGTCTCACTTTAGAAAGATAGAAAAGAAAATTGCATTAGCAGGCAAGGGTAGTTTTTTACTATCTCTCGATTTTTTCCCTTTCAACTTCAGTGAAGGAATGATGGGGAGATAAATAATACACAGCAATATACATCCAAGGTAACTTGATATTTATACGCACGTGGTAATATCTATATGAATGTTTTGGATGTTGAATTAATATCATAGAAACTAATCCCCAACCGATTGAGCAATTAAAGCTTACCTTTTGGCAGCATCATCACCTTCAAGTCCTGCTTCAGCACCAGCATCTGGAACAACTGGCACCTCGTGCTGTGCCGCAACGGGAGCCTGAGTTTCAGGTTGATTAGCAACTTCACCTTCCTCACCTTGGCCACCTTTCACAGCACCCACCAAATTGGTGAATTGATTTGTAATATTGGAGAACATATTTAAGGGAATGTGTTTATATAAATTTATATATAATCACTTGAAACTATATGTATATATATAAATGTTTTTCTTTTTATAATTTTACTGTTTACTTATATTTCTTATCAACTGCTTTCTTTTAACAAAATCTTTTCTTCTTTTAACAAAATCAATAACGCAGCGTTGCTATCAAATAAATATGAGAAGATAGTGTTTCTACTTCACCGTTCACAGAGCTGTGGAAGAAAGAAAACAAAGAAAAAGGACAATAGAAAAAGGGAGAAGTTTATCACTAACACGATACCGTTAATAAGAATTTGTTAAATGTGCACAGTTGAAAAAAGTAAAACGACAACACACGAATACAACCGATATGTAAACGAATACTCTGCGATTTTTCTTTTCGGTCTGTTTAGGGTTGATTACGTTACATTCGAACTTTTTGACAGATTTTTATTAATGTTTCATTTATTTGCAAAGTTATGTAATTTGTTTTTACAATAATTGTTATTGTTTTCGTAAGGAATTGCAACAAACATTGAGAATTAAAAAAAAGAAGAAAAAAATTATAGGTGAAAATGTTTCCATTAAAAAATTTTCACACAAAAAAAGAAAAAAAATCGATACTAGACCATCTAAGGGTCAAAAACAAAATTATTCGAAATCTATTAAATCTACGATAATTTCTTAATTTACGTTTAATTATTTTTTTATAATCTTTTCTTTGTAAGCTTTGCACTATTTTATTATTAATTTTTATATATATTTTTAGGATTAAACTGAAAAAAATCGTTTCTTTTCTTCTAGACGAACTCTCGTTGATAGCTTCCTGCTTTGAAGGTCCTCTGAGAACTGTTCATATTAAGCATTCAACTCTTTCAACATAGCTTTTTTACAGAGTTTACACACAAAGTCCAAAACGAATCATTATACATACACCACCGTCCGTCCACAAGATATTAAAAAGCAAAAGCACACCACACTAGAATGTCAATCGATTTCTTAAAACTCTTTTTTCATCTACACACGCATGTGCAAATTTGTTCCTTCCTATTTTAACGCGACTCATGATTGCAAATTCCTTAGAATGACCAAATACGAATTTCATCCGCACTCCTCAATTATTTCTGCTTAATATTTCTCTTTTGATTAATTTACGAGCCATTACCATTATATCAATAATAAAATGCGTAAATAAATTTGATGCCATATGTTCGGCTTATTCGATTACTCATTGCTTTTTCAGTTTTAATTGTCATTTACAATGAATACAATGAATGAAGTATGAGTTAAACTGTATGAAACTTGGCTGCACTCTCGCACAGCTGTTGCCCATATTATGTTGACATTTTTAACAATGCAAATCTTCAGGTTAGAAACGATTGAATAATAAGTAAATTCAATTTAACGAATTTGTCTATAAAATCTTATAAATTTATGTAAAATAATCTTATATTTTTTTAAATATTAAAATTGTGTTCATAAATTTTTAATGAGACCAGTCAGACATCGCAGAACAGATTAATAGAGCGGTTATGGCAAAATATTTAGCTCAAATTATAATACTTGGTAGCCAAGCAATAGGTCGAGCATTTGCAAAGGCATTAAAACAAGAAATAGCCGCCTCTCAAGAGGCTGCACGGCGATCTGGCGGTGGTAGAAATGGTGAAAAACGAGCAGAAGTCAATGCAAGAACGGGTATTGCAAAAATTATTTATAAATTTTCTTATATTAATTCTACTCTTTCCAGGCATGACATTAGAAGAAGCTAAGCAAATTTTAAATCTCAGTGATTTAGATAACATAGAACAAATTCAAAAAAACTACGAACATTTACATGCGGTGAATGAAAAAGTTAAAGGCGGTTCCTTCTACTTGCAATCGAAAGTATTTCGTGCAAAAGAACGAATAGATCAAGAACTACAATATGTTTTAAAAGATAAGCCATCAGAGTCTGAAGAAAAAACCAGTCGGCAGCAGTGAGAAATTCCTAAAATGTAATGTGCTTTTAGGTTTCATTTGCTATTTTTAATGTTAGATGGATATGTAGCCGTTTACTTAAGTTCAAAAAAGAAAAAATGAATATATTACGAAATAATTTCTATTCCTAAAGATTAAATCAGGGCTTTCTTTACGACAATAAGGGAAAAAGAAGAAAATTTATGTTTAAAACTATTTTGATTATTAGATAGACGTACAAGACTGTTTTGTAAATAATTTTAATGCTCTATTTAATTAAAAATGTGAAGAAAATTAAAATGTTAAAAATCACAAAGTTGCGTTTTAAAAGGAGGAAATATTTCTGCAATACCAGTTTATATACTTATATACTTCGGATTGAAAAATCCACAATTTTCTCACCATACGTAGTGTATGTTACTTTTTGAAATTAACTGAAAGTGTACGGAAAATCATAGAAATTGTGTGTGATCTTTTGGAAATGGAGGAAGAAATAGTTTTACCAAAGCGCAAGCTACTATGCAATGCTGCAATTTATTAAAATACACAATAAGAAACGACCTCAACGGTCGGGTTACAATCGCTCTTTCATAAATGACAAATTGAAAATTAAAAGTTAATTTTTTCTTGGAAACGTCGAATTTTAGAATACTCTTCCAAGAGGCTACACTAATGATTGAAGCAAGTTTTTGCTCCAATTGTTTTTCAAATTTCTTTTAAATTTTCCATTATATTGCCAATTTTGCAATCCGCACGACTTCTTTCTTCCAATAATTTCACAGAAAGCCGTTAACTGTTTTTTCCCTTTACAAGGTTTATAAAAAAATACCATCTATGCAAAATTTACACAACACATATAGTTCGCGCAATCAATAAGAAAAATGTTAAAAAAAACAATAATTTTTGCATGAATTATGATCGAAATAGGTTCCACTCACTGCTATATCCACACCTTGCATAGAAAGCAAATTGCAATAGATGTGTGTATGTTTTAGAAGAAATTACCAATTGTAAGCGCACTCATTATTAAAATCAAAAGCATTGCAAATGCTTGCTTAAGATGAAAGTTTATCCATTCCGAGCAACTTCACGGTTTTAACGTCTTACACCATTTGGGGCACTAGGGTATGTTAAGCTTGCGCGGATGTATGAGACACCCAGAAGAACGTAAGATGGGTACACTTTTTATTACACCGATCGATTCAGAATCACTCTTTGCATGGATCTAATCTTGTCTGTCTGTCTTGCCTTCTTATATCCAACCTACAGCCAGCAATTTTGTACATATTTGGATGAATGGATGTTATAGTGACGCCTTTTGGTCGAAAGTTGGATGCCATGGAAAATTATTCGAATTGGACTACATTTCGACATATAAAGTGCGTTATATAAATGACTATAGCAAGCGAACTGTTGCAGTGTGTGTTTTTGCCTAGTTCATTGTGATTCTTCATTTTAGCATTTGAAAATATTATTTTGTGAATATTCTTTAAAGGCGAATGTCTACCTCAAGGAAAGATAATAATTATATATAATATATCTGTACAAAATCAGTTAAAAGCATTTTCAAAAAACAAAAAAAAGAAAGCGTTTCTTACGTTCTCCCAACAACGTGTTATCATTGCTGGTTTTTTAAAATTGATTTTTGAAACAAAAAGTAAAAATTGCGGCACAACAATGAAGGCATTTACCTAAGAATTGTATTCCTCTACGCGGTACTGCCTCACTTATCAGAATCCACTGGACTAGCATCCACTGTTAACGGTTAAAATTGACCACATTAGTAACCACGGTTACCTTTCGGAATTGTTTAAGCAATATTTTCGAATTAGTGAGAAAGGGAACAGATACTTATGCAAAAATTTCAATTCGAAAAGAAGTGCACCCATAAAAAAGTTTTAATTTCTTATTAACCTTGCTTCTCTTCTCTTCTACCAAAAAAATCTAGTCATCCTAAGGATGAGTCTTCTAATTAAACCGTAACGTTGATAAGAAATTTGATATTAGTAAGTAAAATTACGAGGTAAGGGAAAAAACTCGTGTGAACGTAGATTTCTTTGCCGGATCATTTATTGTAAAGAAAGATTTACATATAGTGCGTTTCGATATGTGAGTATGTAGGTCCCATATCGGCGCTACGGCTTAAGTGTCTTCAAGTAGAAGTGTTTATAAGTAAGGAACTTTAATTTTTTCATTACATTAATGAATACAAAAGGAAAATAAGTGATAAATGATACATTATTTGAAAAGGTTTATTAAGTAAGGAGGAAAAGTTGTCCTTATATGTATATCGTATAAGAACTTAATTGAAATTAACATTTTATAGCTAAGTGTTTCAATGATAAAATAACAAAGTGCAACAATCAACTGAATAATTCAACTAATTTTACAAGAAAAGAAAAAATTTTGAAGAAGATTTGATGTTATTTTCCTGAAATATAGTTTTTTTCTTCACAATGCCAAGTCAATATAAATTAAATACTGGCGCGCATTATCGCGTCTCACTATTTAGGGTAGATGATCAAAACAGGGAAATGTTTATGCATATGGTTACATAACTGATAGATTTTCTATTAATTTCAAACTAAAAAATTAAATTTAATTAAAAAAATAAAAATTTAATAATTTATATTATTGTAATGCGATAAATGTATATAAGGAATCGTTTTTCATACGTGTATATACATACGTCTAGAATCTCCTAGAAAGATAACTGCTTACAAAATTAATTTAATTTATAGTATAATCATATTTATGGTAATCTAATTAAAAAAAAAATCTGACTTATAGTGTTCAACTAATAATGCACAATTTAGAAAGAGGCCTAAATACTTTCCGGGTCCTTCAACAAAAACCAATACAAAATTTTCTACAAAACAAATCTTCAAATATAGAAAATTTCTTACAGCACCACAAAGAGGACCGGGGTCAACAGAACCCCGGGTTTGTATGCTCAATGATGCAACGTTTGCAATACTTTTTGACGGCACGGTAGCCCTCTATTGAAATTTGACAATCTTGTATATTAAGCTGTTGGAGACCCCGGCAATAGTAGGCTATGCACTGGACACCGCGATCGGTGATCATATCACAATTTCTCAAACTCAGCTTTTTCAAATTTGGGCAACTTTCCGCCAAAGCGCGTAGACCAGCATCACTTACGTCACATTTACCGATATCCAGGGCTCGCAAGCGAGGACAAGATCGTGCTAAAATTGTAATTGAATCGTCGCTAACCGCTTCACAGCCCCTCGTATTTAAATAACGCAATTTATAGCAACGTCTTGCTAAAACCTTAAGGCCAGCATCCGATACACCATCACATTTAGCTACCGAAAGGTAACGTAAAGCAGCACCCAATTTCGCCAATTCATAGAGACCGAAATCCGTAACATCGGTGCAATCTGAAACGCTAAGCTCTCTTAGAGCTATGCAAAAGCTGGGCACATACTTAAGGCCCGCATCTAAAATTGAAGAAATGGTCAAAATTAGTTAACTAAAGCAATTGCAAAAATACGGATCATCCCGTACCTGAAATACGCACGCAGCGTCTCAGATAAAGGTAAATGAGTTGAGGGCAATTTTTAACAATTATTTTTAAACCTGCATCGTTGATAGACGTGCAATCGGTTAAATCTAAGTATTGCAGCAGTAACCGACGTTGAGGATCTAGGCTCGGGTTAGGAGTGATTGCATTTAGTTGCGCGCATCCTAAAACATTTTTTTAGTATTTTAACGAATTACGAATATTGATTGCTAGACCCGTAATGGATTAATACCTGTTACATCGAGGTGCTGAATATTTGTGCACTTAGTTAATACATCCACGAGAGCTTGATTTGAGACATTTATACATCCCTGCAGTTGTAAATGTGACAATTCCGGACATCGCCTTGTTAAGAGCTGCAAACCTTTGTCTGAGATTTTGCAACCATCAGCAAGCATAACTCTCTCTACTTCGGGGCAAGATCCATTCCGAGTTTGACCGCACAACTGACGAAATATCATTTTCAGTGCTTTGTCACCGTTCAGATGTTCACCTTTAAGAGAGATTACCTTCCAAAGGAGTGGCCGCCAAGCTAACTGCTCAAAACGTCGGCATACCCGGGCCACATTACATAGTTCGCAGCTTTCAAACCAACTGAATAATTTCATAATAGTGTCATCGGGTAATCGATCAAAATAGGGACCTGCTCTATAAGGACCCTTCTTATTCCAGGGCGGCGGCCCAGTCTCAATGTGACGACGTGCAACAGCCGCTGCAGCAGCTACTGTTGTAGGAGGAGGATGATGTACTATACTATGCGTGGTAATAGTATGTGGATGATGACCAGTGGGCGAGGGTGAAACCAAAGTGGCATACCCTTGATCTAGGCTAGGAGAAAATCTACCCAAACTGCATAGGTTATCCGTTAGTCTCTGCACTTTCGTGTGATGATAACGCTGATCCAGAACTAAATTCGATGAGGAAGAATTATTGTTATTCGAGCAAGAATAGTTATCTAAACCGTTAGAAGTGCTGAAAGCGTTCGCAGGGGAGTTAGTTCGATTTAACAAATAACGATCCGAACCACTTGTCTCGCTAGGGCTAGAGTTCCCATGATGATGCATAAGACATCCGCCTAATGGAATAAGCGAATATAATAATAACAAGTTTCAAATTTTGATTTCAGATCGAGGACATACCCTTTACCCGTTCATTGCTTTCATTAAAGTTGTCCATAGTCCTAAGTTCATCCTCCAAGTAATATCGTTCACTTTGATAATTACTTGCTTCAGAGCCTAAAGGTAACGCTCTTCCTAAATATAACGAGTCCATTTTCTTCTCTAGGTAATAGTGAGAGGAATTGAGTGCCGTTGCGCCATTGGATGGTCCTGAAGTTATACTGCAACACACGCCTTGTTGACGTTGTAAACATTGATTTGTACCATTACCCCCGATATTGGCATCACTGGAATCTTCGGTATCACCGCTATTGTTGGATCTTCTTTCATGGCATCCATACTTGATGAGATGTCCTAAAGCCAAAAAATTCCTCTGCTGATTAGAATTCATTTCTGATCTATTTTGTTGTTGTTGTTGTTGTGTTGTGCGATCAACTGAAGATGAAGATGACTGCCCATTAAGACTGTAATTTCCATTTCTTAGTTCAAAGTTGGCTGCTTTGCATTTTATCAATCCAGGTTGATCTAGTGAACTCTGTGAAGAGCTTCTCGAAAGATTGTACAATTGGGCGGATCCACTTTGAATGTTTTTTACTGTCATATTGGCTTTTTCTTTTAGACCACCCGTCGTTGTCTCCGTGCTGTGTTGTAAGACAGATGAGTTTGCGCTGTAGATGACGTCGTCAGTATCAATACTTAAATCAGGGGATTTTCGAGACATTTGATATACTTGAGGATCTAAGGGGCTTGAACTTAACGGATGATGGTAAGTAGACTGATGTAAGCCATTAAGTGAGTCAATAACTGCGCTACCGGTACGACCCAAAGACGCCAAAGGGCATTCCGAACGGCGAGCAGTTTGATGAGACATAGTGACGAAGTTTACATTAAGCTAAATTTAGGAAAACTGCAAAACAAATAAAGAAGAATTAAAAATGTATTAATCGCAACGTCTTCATAGACTTAACCTCAGAGGAAAAGAAAAAATGCAAGAAAGATATGGAGGTTGGTTTAATTAAGACCCAAAGGGTGGGAGTGGCGAAATATATAAAAAACTAAGTGCAAAACTACTTTTTAAACTTCTAACCAAAAATTGAAAAAATTTCTTTAAGTTTAATGGAACAAAAGTAAAAAAAAAAAAAATCCTCCTGTGATAGAGGGTAAGAGTGATGTTAATTTTCTTCATAACTCTGAAGGAAGCTTGACAGACGCTAAATATATATATAGTGCTGATCAATGTTATATATATATACTGTGTATTGGTTTACGTGTGATATTCCCTTAATCTGCTGCCCGCCAATAAGTTTGCGAATTTTTCTCTTTTTTGGGAGAATGTTTCCACGCGACTTTTTTTTACTTTTTTAAAGACAAAGTCTTGACTATAAGAAACGGTTTGAGTATATGTTTTTTGTTAATCGCCGAGAAGTCGGTGATGTATTCAATTTTTCAAAACGCTTTGCTACATCCAGAAGAAAGCCCCTGCTCTGTTCTGTTGTGGTGTATATTGTAGCTCCATCTGTTCTGTTTGTCTCTCTCCCTTTTTCTCACTTAATGTATACATACCTCCCCAACAAATGAATTAAAACGAAGATGATACTAAGTGAGACACGATCGTGTACGCATAGCTGCATAGCATATTACAAAAACGTGGAAAAAATTATTGAAAGCGTTTTGTGAAGGCACAGTTTCTGCTAGAACAAGCAGAAGATTGTTAGAAATATCTCAAATAAATGGCTTAGAGCTTTCCTCATAAGCCACGCTCTGGGCGACCATCTTTGATCGACGACGATACTGTCAAGATCGTGTTAGAGCAAAATCGTTTTTTACTAATATCGGAGATTATAGAAAGCCTTGATTCAGTTCAACAAACCATTTCGGACCACAACCGGAAGCTGCGATTGTAAAAGCGGACAGAGCTTAATATGTGTATATATAAATTCCTGATGAGTACCGAATGTTGAATTTATTTAGGTGTGTCCTTTCATTGTCTTTGTTTCCTTTCTAGTCGCCATATGTCGGCTTTGAACTTGACACGTTTACAGTACGAGACAAAGTGAGAGCACCTTTGCTTTGAAGGGCGGAACAGAAAACGTGGTGTTTTCTTCATTACTCACGAACTGCAACTGACACAACAATAAAAATCCTCACGCAGACGCTATCGATGATTCTACCTGTATCTGTATAAAAATGTTATGCAATATCGAGGTTTTATTGCATGGTGGGTATGAAAGATTCGATCAAACACGGTTAGGATTTTGCTTATATTTTATTAACAATAAAATGTGGAATTAAAAATAATAAAAGCTTAATATATTTGCGCTTTTATTTCCTAATTTTTATGTTTATCCTACTTGTGTGTTAATAATTTGAGTTAGCTTATGAAGCTTCTCAACTAAGATAATTATTTAAACATAAGAGCATAGGAGTTAAATGTATGAGCACATTTATGTGGACTTGGAAATTTCGTTGAACTTTTATTTCGCGAAAGTCTTCTTAAGCTTCAAGTCATACATTGAAAACGCTTGTTTATGCATATGTATGTGTATGGGTGTATGTTTGTATCTATATATGTATTTAGGTACGTACGTAAGTATGGATGTATGTATTTATGCACGTATGTGTGAATGTGTGTGCATACATATGTCCAAACCACTTCCTAGTAATGCATCAGGCAATAAGGAAACAATATATTGTATCGATATCACTTTTGACACTTTGCAACGACAGCTTACTAAAAACATGTTCTAAAACGCGTGCTGCGTTTTAGTCACAAACAAAACTTTGACTTAGACTTAGAGACTCTGCCAGCAAGCCGGCTTAGGTTCAGTTGCAGTTGCAGTTACCATGTATTTATATCTAAAAGAACCGTGTGAGTTGCTTATAGATTTATGAGAATACATGTACGTACATAAGAGTACGTATAGTATGTATAAAATTAAGTCCATAAGAAAAAACTGCCCCATTTATATATGTTACCTGGAAATATAGGATGGAGGCATAGTGATTTGGCCATGCCGTTTGCAACGTTTAAAAGCGACCATCAAGTAAACTATTAAAGTAGAAAAAGCCAAAATTTTACACTGAGTTGGTCTTGTTGTTGTCTAATTCCCTTGCTTCATATTGGAGACGGTCAGCCAATTCCCAGAGATAAAAGAAGTATAACAAGGTTATAGTTAATTCATACCCATTGAAACTGTACCATAGGTCGATAATACCATGAACTTCTGAGCGGGGTCCTCTGCTGTTAATATTAAACTTTATAATTTTACGCATCCCTCCCATTCCGCGTTTGTCTTTTTTTCCACGGAAAATATATATAATTTTTCATCAGCATAAATACTGTCCGTCTGTTCGGTCTTCCAGTGTTTGGCAGTCGTAGGAAAGCTCACTGCTGCAAAAATTGAGATGAGTTTTTGAAGCCTGCCATAGTCAAGTCAAGCGATCTGACCATAAACGCGTCTTCAGGAGCTAATATTCTTAGCGTTAATATATCGAAAACTTTGCGCAAACATTTTCCAAGATCATCACCTTGTCCCAGCCGTTCAAGAACGGACGTGAAAAGTTTACAACTATGCCGCATCATGGAAATGTCCTCATGTTCGTGAAGAGAGTCGGCTTGTTTTTTTAAAGTAATTTGCTGTTGGTCAAAGAAGAATTACAGATGGGAGAAAGGGGAGAAAGAGGGGCTTTGTGTTCGACTTAAGCGTAAGAAATTCAGAAACAATGGAAAAGACTCCCACCAGTAGGCGCTTAAAGAACGGACCATCACAGTAAAGCGCGCAACTTGAGGTTAAATGAATTTCATTCCCCAAAAAGCTGAGTTTAGCTATTGAAAGGGCTTGGTGGTTGGATGGATAGAACACTTTCCATAAGAATACCTATACATAAACATAGCATACGCTGATGATTTAGCATAATGAGGGTTTCAGACATACCTTTGTCGCCCATGACTATCTAAGGTCTTCGCTGTTGGAAACTGTCGAAAGCCGTTCGCATAGGAATTCTGTCCGGACTGTCATTTAGATAATCACTATTTAGATAGATCATTTTTCAACAGAAGTCGTTTCTAAATGGTTCACCTATCATTGCCCCTTCATTACATTTTCCTGCCGTTGGGTTTTGTCCGCTTAATTCTATTAATAAGCATAATAGTAAAGTATAGAAAAGAAACTAAGATACGCCCTGAGCCAAGTGTAGTCCGACGTTAACAATAGCCAGCTACATCTGCTGGCATGAATATATAGGAATCACTTTATTAATATTCATAACGTAAAAGTAATGGAATCTTTTGCTAAAATATTGAGAAATGAACGCACTTCCGTTTCCTTAAACGACTTGACAATCAGTCGGTTAAGCTTAGTTATTCGTTACGGTGTTGACAGTCGTAGATTCGATTGTTTTCCTTTAAATAAGCATTTATGTGCCATTAGTTTTTATTTCTTTTCTTTATTATTTATTTATTTATTTATTTATTTTTTTTGTTTAGATTTCGAGTGTTAAATTTTTAAATGGTGTCGAGAATTTTGTGGAATGTGAACGTGCGTAGGCGTAGATGGTTTTACACGTTGTGCGAGTTGTTATTGCTGTTATTGCAGTCGTTGTCATCCACATGAGTACAACAAATGACTTAAGATTGTGAGATTAACGTGTGCATTGGTGCACCAAGGTAGACATTAAAAATTCTACTTAAGTCACGAGTATAGGTTTAAAATTTATGGTCAGTCTTGCAAATGCGCGCACACACATGTATATAAGTGCACATATCAAATTCTTAAACAAGCAAGGTCTGCTCTACTCTTTACAGTAATAGAGCATAGAGCAAACACCACGGAAAAAAATTATATTCAGCTTAATTCGAATCTCTTCGCATCGATGCTTTCTCAGTTTTATTATTAAGTAATTTTTGATAGAAAAAAAAGAAAACCAAATTTATGTCGTTTATAGGCCACGTTACGTTCAAAAAGGGAATCGAAGGCGCCAACAGCAACGATTTTAAGCTCTCTAAGTCACGCTTTTCCTTGATAGCTAGCGGGATGGAGGCTATGAGGTTATAATGAGATACAAACGAACAGAAGTATTCCCTGTTGCCTGATGGGGAGAAAAAAAAAAGAAAGAGATTATTTCTATTTAATCTAGAGTACATTTTTCTAGCATTATTTCGGAACAGAGACAACATTTTCTTAAATGAAAAAAAAACCTAAACAAAAAAATATATATATTAGAATACGTACTTAAGAAGCTAACGCCTATCAAAGACAAGAAAATAGTTGGACCAATGTAACAGTTGGAGTCAGCGAAACCAATGGACCGAACGACCCGACACTAAAGAGGTCAGTTAAGAAAACTATATATTCCTATCACCTTTATCTTAAATTAAACTAAAAAAAGGAACTTTCGATACTCGGAAACGGAGATTTCAATTCAGTTGACGTGACCGATTTTTTTTTTCGAACAGGTATTGCAACAACGTTGTATCTGTTGGTCTAGTTTTTGAATAACGAGAAAAAAAATGCTTTTTATTTTTTTTCTTTTGGGAACCGAGCTCTTGCACTAAAGGGTAGCTATTGCTACCCTTTCGATCGCCTTTTGGTACCAATCTGCCTACAAAAACTTGTAGCATTTCAAATTTTTGCGACCTGGTGAGAGTTTAGTGCACACACTCATACAGAAGGACAGACGGATTCGCACATCTACATCGATGTAGGGACTACGACTTATTAAGAATATATGCAGACGCGGGTATGCGAAGGATCGCTGAAGTTACTTTCTGGGCGTTGTAAACGTGTTTATAAAGTGAATATACCGCCAATCTTTTGGCGCTGGTTGCTTAAAAATCATCTTGCGAATAGCACATCGTCTTCTGTCGAAAAAGAGTAAGAAACTCATTCTGACCTTTACCCGTTCCGCAAAAAAATGCTCCGAAATTTTCGTGCAGGCAGCCGATCCTGTCAGAGTCTTTGTACAAAGAAAAGGATTTAAAAATTTGCTTGCGACCTACAGAACGTGAGAAAAAGAAACTCACTCAGCGTTTCATCCGACTGGCATATTCGTCTCTAATGCAAAAACCAAATATATCTTTCGGGTAAAACGGTTTCACTTCCTATGTGTTAGCCTTTTCTGCCAATAAATTGTGGTCACCTTATGTTTATAAGACTATATATGATCTCCAATGGATATTGCCATGCGTTACAATCATTTGACAATTCTAATACACTCCCTGCGGTGGGTATGAAAAATAAAAAAAGGAAAAACTGGTTTAGACGACATAAGCAATATTTTCAATATACGAGTACAGCAGCTAAGCTTCAGAGGAAAACAAAATACATTTATTTTCTGTTACTTTTTGCGAAAAGGTGCAATTGTTTTGGAGGCTGATAGTATTATACGCTTAAAATGCTTATATATCCATATCTAAGAGCAATCATGCTTGCATATGATGTGCGTTTATGCATGCGCACGAACGCGAACGCGAACGCGAACGCGAACGCAACCGCAAACGTAAACACAAGTACACGCAATTTTAATAGGGGTGCATAACTTTTCTTTAGTTTATTGATCACTTAAAGGGATTTCTTTCTCTCACTCTCTCTCTCTCTTTCTCTCTCTCTTTTTCGTTCTCTCTCTATCTCTCAGATCTCTGAATATATTGCTGCTATAGATAGGCGTACACGTATTCCAGTGAATTGTTACTATGACTATGCATCTATGCACGTACATATGTACAGAATGTAAGATGTAAGATGTAAATTACAAAAGTGTATTGATACTGATAAGCCTTGCATATCTATGTATCTATGCGGTATGTGGTTAGTTCAACAACGATATGTTTTATGACTGCGATTATGATGAGCAACAAGTATAATGACAAAAACAACTATAACAACGTAAACAGTAATAATAATGTCAATAGGCAAAGCACACGGCAGCGGCAGTTAGTCAGCAGCGTTACGCTAGGGAAAAATCTTTTTCATCTCCTCGTGCATTACAAAACCAGTATGTAAATGCATTGAGTGAGTGATACGCAAATGAGTTTTATATGTGCAGCAGCACCAAGCAACAACGACACCAATAACAGTAAAAACGAACAGAAAAAAAGTTGTACTCAGTTTGAACCGAACTTTTTTATACCCGTCACTCTATACTTTTTTTTATTAATTTTTTTTTCTCTTTTGCAACGAATTAGGATTTTATTTTTCAACAAAACACAATATTATCGTTTATCGATACGATATTTAATTTAAAGACGGATATCCATAAAAATTTATTTTGGATTAATATCCGTTTTATTTTGTGCTTAGCTCTCTATATATCGGCTAAAAGCCATAAATGTGTTTTAGACCGGTTTCGATACAACTGTTAATTTAACCAATTGAAGATGGATCCGTTAAACAATTTCGCTGATCTAGAGAAACAAAATTGGTTTGCCTTGCTATCGATGGTTAAAATTATTGTAAAATGTCATATTTAATGTCCTTTTACCCGCAGCTGTTGCTTTTATCGTCTTCGTTGTCGTCTTATTCGCGTTAGTGGCTGCATATAGGCGATAATGATGTCGTATACAATGGTTAGTTGTTTAAAGAGAGAGAGAGAGAGTTGCCACGCACTTGAAACAAGTAACGCAAATAATTTCAAGTTGTAATTGTTTCGAACGCACAGTAAAAAGCGCACACACAAAAAATATTAAGAATAAAACAAAAAAAGAAGAGGTCCATACACAATGATACTTTTGTTCTACAAATTTTTGCGTACGTGAATATGCCTACAGGTTTCTTCCTTCACAAGCTTTACAGCAGCTTAGGAAAATTTCTGTAACGAATCGAAATTTTCTATTCTTAACTTTTCTTTTCATTTTTTTTGTTTAAACCAACCACTCTCTGCGTTTCCTTTTTCCATTGCGTGTACGTTCAATATATATTTCCGAAAATTAACTTGATTCTCTTAATTATTAAATTAAGTCGGGAAAATTATTGAAACTGAAGACGTTTCTGCGAAGCGCGACAATACATATTTACATATCGCAAGAAACATTAGTGACTTTCCTTTTCGTTCAATCATTCTTTATAACTAGAACTGCACTATCAAATGGATTCAAACTGATCCAAGACCTAATTTATAAACTGGAACTAAAAAGGACGACCTACGATTCGTCACCGGACGCCAGGCACAGTATGATGCGTCGAACCCAAGAAGGTGTCGGGATTCATAAGAATCCTAAAATTGGATGGTTAGGGGCATGGGCGAATAAAATAGTTATCTTAGATCGCAGTAAGGACGGCCCGCACAATAGTAGAAATAGTTTACAAATCTCACGACAAAACTTTTTAAACTAAATTTAAGATGAAAAAATATTAAAAACTAAAACTCGAAGAAAGAGAAGTAAAAACATTATAATCGACCCAGGAGAAGCGTTGAACTCCCTCCACCACTTCGACTAATGCAATCGTTCATTTATTTTCATCAAAGGGTCTCAAAAGCTGAAACGAGTTTCCATATGAAGGCTTAATTTGCATAAAGCGGCAGTCCCGGAACGTAAACAGACGGCGTCCACGTTAAGAAAATGTTTTTCTTGTTCACCACCTATTTACGTCATAAAATATTAAAAATTAGGCCTTATAGACTTGTGGACTTTAGGCATATGTAGGCTTTTATGGGTGCAGTTATATGGTCCTTGTCGTGCTGTTCTAGTTTGCTACAGTTAACTTCATCTTATTTTATGTGATCATAAAAGGTAAAGCTTTATTTTTCGTAGAAAAGACTGTGTGGGAGGGGCTTCAAAATAGTGATCTATCTATCTGATTTAAATTTGTTTTTTTTTTCATAAACTATTGGTTGAACAAAAGATAGCAAGGCAGGCAGACAGACGGACGGACAAGCTTAGATAGGTACTATGAAAAGCGGGGCTAACTCAAGTTTTTCGGCGTGTTGTAAACACCCGCACAAACTTAATATACCTTTGCAATACAACTTGTGCAGGGTATGATTATTAAATTGTCTTCAAATTGTTTCTAAGATCTTACTATTTCAAGAAACTTCAGCTGTTATCTAAAGCTGGAAACAAACTGATTGCTTTAAAAATTTTTCAATGTACAGAAGATGTTTCTTTACAATTTCCTAGAAATATTCATTAGAGTCATTGAAAATTTTGGTGTAAGAATCGACCTAACGGCGATGTAGACAAGACTTCGTAAAAGAAACGAATTTTTCTTTCCTTCCAAAAAAAAGGGAACCGATAAATGAATAAAACTACATTTCTTAAACAGTTTTTCATAATTCCTATGGAAAAAATTTCTAAAATTTGTCGAAAGTAATTTTTTAAATGCAAAAAGTTTTACAAATTTTAACTACATCTCGCATAAACGATATTGATTCTGTGTTGCATTTTGTATTACAAGAGATTGGAGAAGATGTTAAGATACTTCAAGTTTTATGGCCAGAGAAAAAAAAAATTTCCCTAAAGCTATAGAAATTCTTGAGAGCTTCCTACTATTGCTGTTGTTATTCCTGATGTGTTTGTTGATATTGTTATTATTAGTTTATGGCTTTTATATAAAATACTGGTGCACACGAACACGATGGTGGTCACTATCTGTGTTCATATCATAGGTGTGCAGTTGCAAACACATGCTCGTTCATACAATATTTTTTATCGCTCTTTTCATAACATTACCAGCAACGTACGTGTACCATTGTCAGCGGCCAAGAGAGAGAGAGAGAGCGAGTTACTTATGTCATTAGCAGAGTAGTGGTAATATCGCTTCCTTCGGTTAACTGGTTAAACGCTTCCTCTGAGACGGCGGCTTTGCAGTTATTAAGATAACAATTTTTTGATTTTTATTCTTATTTCTTATTTTTTTTTTTTTTTTTAACAGCATTTTACTTTGAAATCTCATCTCAAGCATCTTGTATGATACAATA
This sequence comes from Glossina pallidipes, assembly GCA_000688715.1. Taxonomy (NCBI): domain Eukaryota; kingdom Metazoa; phylum Arthropoda; class Insecta; order Diptera; family Glossinidae; genus Glossina; species Glossina pallidipes. The sequence continues at coordinate 302,812 of KK500051.1, forward strand.
TTTATGTCATGATCTTTAAAAAGGGATGTTTCTTCAGCTGGTGGCGCGCGTGTGTTTGTCTGGGTGTATGTGTGCGCGCTTTAGTCTTCTCTCTTCCGTATATACATATAATCTGAAGAGATTACCACATTCTCAGAAATATAATCATCGATATAAATTTGACATGAAAAAGTATGTTGCCTCTATCAATGGCATGATCACCATTATCATCATCATCATCATCATGATCATCATCATCATCATCGTCATCATCTTCAGCATCTTTATGCTTTTACGACTTTTTTACATATTACAGAAATAGTCCATGCCTTCGAGCTTCTTCTCCTTTAGTTCTGAAACGCAATGTGTAGTACGCATTACCGTTCTAATAGGTTAAAAAAAAGAAAAAAAAACAATAGTGATATCCCTGCTATCGCCATCAGACAGGCAGCGAACAATTGCAAACTGGGAACCATAACGCAGTTCATCTTCTTCAACTTGGGCAAGATCTCGGTTAACGTTTAACAAAATGCAACTCTGTGTTTTTGTTTTTTGGTTTTCCTATCGTTCTCTAATAAGTCAATTTTTTGAATTCTGATTTTCTCAATCATTTAAAAAATTGTAAAATTATTGTTTTATGTTAGAAGAAAAAATTTTAAAAATTATATTAAAAAAATAACGAATAAATTTCAAAATTTCGCGTAATGGAAGCATTAGAGCCGAGCAAATCAAACACTGGATTTGATGAAAACACTTTAGATTCTTCAGTGACTCTAATACCGCTGGACCGAATTTCAATCGAATTGAAGCAATTAAGAAGTCAATTGAAAAGAAGCCGTAAGCGGAAGCAACAGCTCAAACTCAAGATTAAAGTGACAAAACAGATTTGCCAGAACAAAATCAAAAGTTTGGAAAAATCAAAGCAAAAAATTGAAAAATTGTTGAAATTAAGATGTGTTTTGAAGAAAGTCTTGAAAAAACGTAATTACATCCGTTATTTGGTTAGAAAGAAACGTATGGAACGTTTAAAAGCCATGGCCCAGTTACGTGAGAGCGATCGTATAATATATGAAAGAGAGGAGAGAGCTCTATCGAAGAGGAGGAAAATGTTAAAGAATACGCCGCGTCGCACTCATCCGCAAATTCAAAATATAAATAAAAAATTGTATACGAGTAGAGAAAAGCATGAAGCTATGGAAGAAGAGGTAGCGATGTTGAGCAATAAAATTGATGATCTACAAATTAAGTTTAAATCAATTAATGTCGCAACAATGCTTGCAAAAATTCGGCAATTGCGAGAATTGGAGGAAGACCAAGAGCTGCAGGTACCTGAAGATTTGAAATCGTTTAAGCCATCTCTGAAACAAAATCAAACGAGTTCCAAAAGTGTACAAAAATCAGGAAAGTTGAAAACCTCCTCGATCCAAGTATCAGAAAAAGATTTACAGAACTTTGAAAATCTACGTACTTCTACCACTAAACAGTTAGTTGCGTCAAAAGACAGTACTTCAGTAATTGGGGTCATTGAGAAAAGCACAGCACGACAATGCTGCCGATCACCACGATTTAAGAAAAAAAATTCAGCAACAACATTGCTCGAAAAAACTAGTGATGTACCGACGCAGACGACGTCCTCTACTTCCAAGTATAGGCGTGCATGGAGAAGATCTCAAGGCGATAACGAGACAGACTCAACCATTGCGAGTAGTACGGATGACCATACGTTTAAACGGTTTCAGACTATTTACATGCATAAGCGTCGCAACCGATCGAAATTATCTGGCCGATCTGGTCCTCTTTCTCCAAGATCTTCCAAAAGTAGAACATTCTTGCAAGAAGTGGAAACAAAGAAGCGGCAGGCTTTCAGTAAAAAGCGAAATTTTTCTCAGAAATTATCGCAGAAAAATTTAAAAGCAATTTCGGAAGTGGAAACAGTCGATGATGCCGCGGTCAGCGATAAGAAATCAAAGAAATCACTCACTTCCGAAAGTAAACATACCTCGAAGTTGATTTCTCAAGCAGAAATAGCGGACGGCGCGAGGCTAACAGCCGGAGCAACAAAAATTCAAAAACGTAAAAAATCGAAAGGATTTGAAAGCAGAAATTCTTTGAAGACAGCCCCTCCTGTAGAGGTAGTGGGCGACGTTCTCTCAAGGGCGCGTAAGCCGAAAGTTTCAAAACACAAAATATCAAAATTCTCTGAAGGTAAAAATTGTTTGAAGACTCAAACGGGCACGATTGACGGAACAAAATTAACGAGACGCATGTCGAAAACATCGAAACATAAAAATTCGAAATCCTCTGAAAGTAAAAATTCCTTTAAAACTACCCAGCCAATAGAAATCGTAGGCGATGGTGGACAAAAGAAAAGGAAAGTGAAAAAAAGAAAAACTAAGAAATCAAAACGAAATCAAAACGAAACAGGTTCGCGGTCAACGACGGCAAGCAAACACTCCTTGAAAAAATCTTCGCAAAGAAATTTAGTATTGGTGCCCAATTTGCAGACGATTCCCGAAGTAGAAACGGTCGATGATACGTGTGATGCTCGTGCTCAGGGATCAGCAATAAGGCGACGTAGAGGATTAAAGTCAATATCACAGAATTCCATTACAAGACATAAATCTGCCACTTTCAATAGAAGAGACTCTTCCTCAAGAGACACTCCGCGTAGAGATTTGTCATTAAAAACTGATTTGTCGACCATTCCCCCGTTGCCTGTAGCGAATTTGTTTTCATCGCAAAAGAGTTTATTAGGTCCTGAAAAGAGGGCACTTGTAAAAGAAGACATTGGACTGACATCGAAAATAAACTGTGATCCCCATCTATGTCCTTATATCAATGATTCAATGGTCCCTCCGAAAAATATACGTAGAGCTAACGATCAGCATTATGATACGTCGTATGGCGATGCAGTGTTTAGTATGTTTCCTGGAATATTTCAGTCCGAACCAGCGAGAGATAGCTACAAAATTTATGAAAACTGGAGTAAGCAAAACGAGGATCCTTCCAGAGTAGTACCCGTTATTTCCTCTTTGAAATCAAAATCTGCGCCTTGCTCTTTCCAAGACGAAGCCCCAAAGAAGTCTTATTTCGCAATAGAAAAATCGTTACTATCGGAAATTGAAGCAGTGAAATTAAAGCAACCTATTTCTCCTATTGAACAGAATAAGTTCAAAGACTTTTCAAGAGACACTGGAGACTTTGGCAATTCTTGGGAAAGAAAAGAGGAAAATGAACGACAATTCCGCCGACTAATTAAGGTTACAAGTCATGAATTGCTCGAATACTTATGTGCCACAGATGATCGATGCGCTTTCTTAGAGAGCACGAATAAATGGAACAATGCAACGTCACCCAGTACGGATTATCCGCAGAAACAAGCTTACGTTGAGCAAAAAGTGAAAGCTAATAAAACGAACAATGTGCTAAAACACAATCGTTAATATTTTTAAGCAAATCAAACTCCTAAAGAGCGCACTGTATGCGACACAGTTGATGATAGCTGCTTTTGGCGATCGAAAATCCGCGAACCCAGTAGTAAATATTGATTATATATATTTTCTTCTCCGTTGTAGTCATGGTTTGTGTAAATTTACTTTGTGTACCATTATTTAGTCGATAAAGAGAAGTATGTGCAATAAAAGAAGAGGTAAAACAAAAAATTCAGAAGCTACGGAATGATGGAAGGTCCTCTCGTGAGCGGGGCCGAGTGGAATAATAATTTCGTAGATTTTAAATTGGAAGTTTTATGTTCTTTCTTTTTCAAATGTTATTTTTTTGAAGGCCATTGAAAATGCAAAAGCTCATGTAGGGAATTTTAGAGTTGTGAATATTTTATAGGCTTAGTCCGTCCTGCTGAGATCTTTCTAGAATACTTGAAAAAATTGCCGAGAGAACTCCTCGCCATACAAAAAAGCATACATTATAAGTGCTTCGAGGATTGGAGAAAACTCTGACACAGGTGTATTATGTCTAAGGTGGATTAATTTTAACGGGGGCAAAATACATATTGATGAATAAATACAAAGTGTTCGATAAAAATAGTCGGTTTTAGGCCTATCACCAAAGGATAAGGGGCTTATTGATTTTGTCAAAACGTTTGCAATGCTCAGAAGGAAGCATCAGCGACCTCACAAAGTATATATATTCTTGATCAGCATCAAATCCTAAATCGATCTAAGAATGTCCGTTTGTCCGTCTCTTGTAAACTTGGCAACTCCTGGCCGCAAAAATAAAGCTATTGACTTCAGACTTGGCAAAAACCGTGGAAGTTCTTGCACGCAGGCTGTTATTTAAAATGGGTCAAATCGGTAAGAGGACACGCCCACTGTACCATGCAAACTGAGAACACTTCCATTTTTCAAAAAGCTTTTTTCCTTTACCCGTAAACCAAGGCAGATAAATGTACAAAAATTTGAACGCGTATTCTGTGGGCGACGCTGTAGTAGCTATACAAAAATGGAAAATATGACCACACCTTCAATTTTTTTTAACACCTTTATAAAGCGCAAAAACAAGCTTCAAAAACTCTATAAAGTATATAAATCCTTGGCTAGTTTTAAATTTGGAATGTACCTAAACATGTTCGCCTACTACTCCGTCCATCTGTCTGTTTGAGCGATTTTGTAGCATTTATGGCAAACGTTCTCTCATTAGCGAAAGTGAAGATATCGCCTGCAGTTAGTCTTTTTAGCGCGTTTTCACGACCGCCCTGTGATCATTTTATGGAAAGTATTCTTGCCATCTTTTTCCGTTTTCCTATTAGTTTCTTATTTGAGTCTTTTTATTTTTATATTTTTTCGATATTTTCGATTTGTATCTCCAATGCAATTTTTTGACTATTAGATCTGGTTAGGAATTATGAAAAACGACTAGAGAAGAGTAGAAAACAAATGCACAGTGCAGTGAATCATAATTTTTTGCACTTTAGAAGAAGACGAAATCAAAAGAATAGTTTTATACAAGTGTTTTGCCGCCTCTCATCCGATATTAAATTTTAATTTATAGGTTGACAGACATAGGGAGCACACTTACAAAATTACCAGCAATTGATCAGCGGCGGCTACAAATAATTTTGTGTGTAATTAAATTGCGTTTTCGATCAATTTTCTAGTGTCGGTTATATTCTTCTCATCATCAACATCTTGATTATCGCCTTAGGCGGGTATGAAAGGGCGACTTTAGACGTCGTAATCAGAAATTCATTAGTTTTGGGGTAGTTTGACGTATTTCGGGAGCGAGAGAGAGATATTCTCTCATATAAAGAACATTGCAAAGAATCGTTTATGTTACTTTTTAGCGTACTTTTGCTTTTATCAAGTTCTGCCAATTTTATTACCTCACTGTTAGCTTTTCGCGCGATATCGGATATTGATCCAACCTTCAATGGTTGGTTAACCTTGTTTACTTAAACTTCTTAGTAGCCGACAGATTATTGTTGTTGTAATTATATCACATTTCATGCACTTTACTACTTTTTTTTCTGTAAATTAAAATAAAACAAAAATGATGCAATGTGTTGCAGTCCTACATAGCCATACATGCCCTTCATAATTTCGGTTAATGCAGTTATACACATAGCGACTTTTTAAAATATTGCGTTATATGAGAAGTAGTCGATAGAAGTGATCCGATCTGAAACATTTTGATGAGCTTTCATCCTTGAGGCAAAAGATGTCCGTATACTAAATTTCATTAAAATATCCCGACAGTTGCGAGCTGCACATTGAGCACAAGAACAAAGTACGGACACAGGGACAGACATGTTTAGATCGATCGGTATACAGAAGAGATGCCTTTATCTCAAGCCCTTTCGCACACATCCGCACACCCTTAATATACCCTTGTACCACTTATGGTGTAACTAAAAAAGCTTAAAATTAACTCTTCATTTCATACTTTATTAACACTAAATATTTCTTATAAGATTGGAAGAAGAACGACTAAGAAGGTAGTATGCGCAACGATTACCTAAAAATATCTTCAACAAATTTGTCTTGTGACTCACTTACTTTGACATCTACATCTTATAGCCTTTAAGTTTAACTAAAGCTGAAATTAAATTAATTCCTTCTTTTAAACGACCTAATGTGGAGCGATATGAATTTTATCATTATTTCCATAAAAAAATGGAGGAAAAAACATTTCACTGTAAAATACTTTTGTGTTTTTATTAAGTGCAGCTGTGCGCTGTGGTTTTGTTTCGAACATTCAATTGCACTATCATTGCGTTTTTCCTGCTTGTCACATTGATGGAATGATCGTCGTTAAGGTAGTTATATATGCGGGGGATAAATGTTCAATAATTTTTTCCATAAAATTGTGTCAGAGATTTCGTAACGTACACACCTCCTTAATCTATATGAAATACTTAAAGCCATGAATCAATTTTGAAAATGATTCATCCACAGATGCGAGTGTCATAGAAGGAGAAAAGAAAAAAGCTGAAAGAATTCGTTGTAAAGACGGAATCATACAAAAAATCTTCACGCTACAGGAAAAATAGAATCGCGCGTCCTTTAAGGCTCAATTATTTCTCAGAGTCGGATAAGGCAAAAATAATATTGAACTGAAAGGGCTACAGTTAAAGAAAAAAAACCGTGCGATTGGCTTGTATCGACTTTCGAGTCGTTGGTTAGTCATAGTTAACGGGTGTTCAAAAGGCGCTCTAAGGCGACAAGAATTGTTCGAAGCGAATCCACATTTCCTGGATCTGGCTTTTGAAATCGAACATGAAGAAAAGCGGATATGGATGATAGATGGGTACAGGCAAGATGTCCATTGCGTTGTGGGCTTTTGTGCAAAGAAATGATCGTCACTGGATAAAAAGTAATACAGAGAATTCATTAAATTTGTTGTTTTTGTTTTACTAATTTGAAAATTGATATCAATGCCATTAATTGCTTTAATTGCGCCGAAAACGAATGCAACAATTCATTTAAACTTGCAGCAAATCAATTAAACTTGTGAAATCTGACAATGTCTGTAAGCACATGTCGACTATGTGGTTTAAACTCAATGAAAGCTATTTTTAAATTACGGCTAATTACGCAAGCGAAGATAAAAAGAAAATTACATTTTTGAAGATCCAAAAAAAAAAAAAATTAAAAAATACTAAGAACAACAATAAAAGACAACAAAAAAAAAAAAAAAAAAAAACAAAAGAAACGTCCGAAGCTTTTAAAAGAGTGCTACGCGGCTTAAAGATAATAGCAAAAGCCAAGAGAGAAAAAAGAAGACTTTTTAGCAAATAGTGGCTTAAGCTTTAAGACTAAAAAAGTATCGGTGAAATATTTAGGGTATTACAGCTATATAAATGTGATCTTGAATGTAAGAATTTTAGGGACATGCCTGCTTATCTGTCAAGGGACATTACATTACTTGTTACTTCTACCTGACTGTTGGATATGACAACACAATAACAAGTGCAGTCAGTCTACCTTAAAGCAGATGTTGCTAGCTGCGTTCTCATCAACTTTGGAAGCGATAAGGTAGAATAGAAAAGAATGAACAAAGACTGCGAGTGCGTTCACAGTTCGCTTCAGGAACAACGCTCATCTAAGTGCGATAGAACAAATTCAGCTTTAAAATATGCTTGAATAACTTATCAGTCATCAATATGTCAGGAGACGATGTGTTCTTTTAAAACAGCAATAAGAACATTAACTGAAGGGAGTATAGCCTGCCACGATGAACTGCGTTTTTAAAATTTGTTTCCAAATTACACTGCACAGTGAAATCAAGAAAACTCGGAAAAATATTTGTAAAACAAGTTGAATGGCAAGTGTGTGTGCATAGATTATAGCTTCCCTTGTGTAAAATCACTTAGACGAAGTATGTCAGCAACATGTACGAGACCGCATTTTTATTGTAGAACACAAGCAAGCACTAGTCTTTCCGAATACCATTTCGATATGCTTCGCTTTCGGCAGTGATTGACCGAGGAACCACCATTGTCCAGCTAAATTTTGCATATATATGGTAAGTCGTGGTGGACTCAAGAATTAGCCGAAAGACGTTGCTAAATCGACGAGTGAATCGTCTCACTTAAAGTCGCCTAGGTACGATCAGTCTTTCTCTTTCTTTGTTTATTAAATAGCATCAGCAACGTTTTTACCCGGGCGAAAAAGGAGGTGAGATATGCGTAGACCCTCCCCCCCTCTCTCTCTCTCTGTCTGTGCGAGACAACCATTGTTTAAATCAAAGTCTTTTCACTAAAGATCTTGACCTATAATCCATATTATAACTGATATGCAAGGGATGGACAAAATAATATGAACACTATGCAATACAGTACGAATTTGTTCCGCGAAGAATTGCAGGTGCGCTCTACTTAATTTGTCCAAGATTATTTAACAAGAAGTAAGATCTCAAATCAATCATGGAGCTATTGGTTCAGCATTAAAGTGGTCTGCGCTCCTGGCATCCACTGTAGGCCAAAAGAAAAAAGTCAGTCAACACTGCAACAGCCGATCGGACCGAGTGCATCGTCACCTATTAAGTCGTCATTCGTGGCATTTGGAGAGATTCTCCGGCTGTTTCTGTAAGGTTTTCAGAACACCAGAAGCACGATGAAGATAATTTTGTTTATATCTCGTTTTCTTAGTTCTTGCGTGTCAAGTATCATTGTGACGATTACTGTATACTGACAGCAGTCAAAAGCAGCGCGAAATTTTCAATGACATCCTTTGTTGAAAGACCTTTTATTTTCTACGCACATATATCTGCGTAAACTTTCTTTAAATCGATTACATCCTAAGCGTAGGGAATTTAAACAAAAATGTCTTTAGTATCAAAAACATCGTGTTGACATTAATGTAAAGTAATCGAAATGTTTACGTATTCCGCCTTTGCGCGCGCTATAGACGGCCCCGCACCTTTCTCTTAATATATCTTCTTACGGATTAATATAAAATGTTTAAGTTATCGTCTAAGCTTTTAAAGTGCTCGGGATTCTTTTAAGTTCTTCTTCATACATACGAAATATATGAACACATGACTATATCTGTATGCACTTAGGCTTTATCTCAAGCGTACCAAAAATATAAAAAAAGATAAAAATTTAAAAGAAGAAAAAAAAAAGAAAACATTAAAAATCTCATTGAAAGAGAACATTTTTCCATTTTTTTCTTACTTGCTTTTGTTTTTTTTTTTTTAATTTATTTCTTTAAAAGAATTCCTTCAAGTCTGTTCCAGCAAAAAGACATTTGTCATTCTCTCCCCTGTTCGAGTCGATTCGTTTTCGAGCAGCTCTTTTGCATTCCAGCCGTAAACTGAATTGACATTTTGTGTATAATTTTGTTTGGTCTTTAGTAGTTTAGCCACCATGAAGTCAATGTGAAATTGATTTTGTTTGCTATTGTTGTTGCTGCTGCTGCTGCTGCTGTTGCTGTTGCTGTTACTGATATTGTTATTGTTGTTGTTGTTGTTGTTGTTGTTGGCGTTTTTGTCGTTTTCAAATACAGACATAATAAATGTCAGATGTATTAAAAAAAACATATGTCTCAGTCGCACAGTCACACATAGTGACACACGGCACACAATTCTTCTAAAGCTGTCTTTAGAAGCTATAGTGAAGTATATCGTACAAATGCATTTAGGTAAAGAATTTTTATTTATTATTAGTTAATATGAATGGAATTTATATGGAAAATTCAAAAGATAATCTCTTTTCACATTTTTGTTTTAAAATTTTACATTTTTCGTTCTTATATCAATTTTTATTGTTTCGCCATTAATTCAATTCCGATATCTACTGCCAATTCTATGCCTCCAAAAATTGGAGAATATATATATAGAATTTGTATATAGAATATGCATAGAATTTGTCGAGGTACAGAATTCTGTACTGCCGGAGTCGGAGAAGTAAATCCCAAATGTATTTAAGAGCTTTGCTTAGTTTCATCTCCTATTCTTACTGACAATTAGAAGAAAAATCCAAATTTTGTCTTACATGCTCTCGCAACTATTAGGAGTAAAAGGAGTAATGATGAACGAAAATTAATGACGGGATAATGGAAGAGACTAAAAGAATTTTGGGAATTTTTTGCGCAATAACTTGGTTGAAGTTTGACGAACATATTCATTAGGTACTGTAAGATAGCGAAGAATTACCAAAACGTAACAAAAGCGAAAACGTTTAAGATAAATTGAATATTTTTCATGCCCTATACCTTGCCGAACATGGGTATATTAACTGTTTGCGGATGTCTGCAATACCTAGGAAGATTTGAGATAGACCCGCGTTTTATTTCACCGATAGATTCGGAATCGCTTTCTACAATTTTGCCTGTCTGTCCATCTGTCCATCTGTCCATCTTCCTTTTTTCTTGTGTGCAATCGGCAGGCCGGAATTTTTAAGATATTTGGATGAAATGTGGGTTGGGTCCAGGGACGAACACTATTGAAAACGATTCCGGTTCCACGCAGAATACCTCTACACAGCAGGTAATCATTCTAATCAGCACAACATCAGATGCCGAGCAGATTCAAAGTCTTCACTGCAACTAAATGACGAACATAATACTCCAGGCATGAGCCATAACGAAAAGACAATTCAATAGATAGCTAAGATATTAAGCGGCAAGCATCCACATACGTTAAATCAATACCTTATTCATAACGAAGCTACGAACTGATGTTTATACAAGACCACGTAATGTGCTCTAGAAAATTCATAAACTCAGCCAACGTAAATCAAACAATGAATTGTTTAATCTATTTAGGGATGCAAGTGAAGACGTGAAGGATCTTTATAGTGTTGTGCCGATGCCGTTGGCTTTACATAAATTATGAAAAGGCCTTTCTATGCTCTTCGGGAATTGCAAACTTCGTACTGTAGCAATACTTGAACCTAATTAAGTCATGTATCGTAGTTAACTAACACGGTTTTGAACGAAAGATTCCTGGGCTTTGTGGACTTACATCCCGACGCTTACGATCTATAAGGTCCGACGGGGAACGCTTTGTAGTTTCCCACGTACATACTTCGCAAATCGAAGACATGAACATAGACATACGAGCAATTGGTGGAACAGAATTTATTTAACTCTTTCAAGCGAACACAACCTTAGAAGAGCTACTCCTTATTATATATATACACTTAGAGAGCTTGATGGAAAATGGAATATTTACAATACACTGAGATAAAACGATCTCAATTGTGGAACCCGAACTCCATAATAGACCGGAAAAAAGGGAAACGTGAATAAATATACATCACTGACACTATCACTCGAGTGACGATGGAGAGTTGAAAGAGCGAAAATAAGACCAATAATAACATCTCCTAAAAAAGGAATTAAATGCAACAATCTCTAGGTGAAGGCAATGGATCGTAATATTAAGGACGACTTATAGATGACTTTGAATGAAGCAACAAGAAAAGCAACAACAAAATTTTAAAATATTGCTTTGAATTATAGATAGAAGACTTTTTTTTTTTACTTTTTATTTTTTTAAGGAAAGGCATGGCAAAGAAAACGATAATACGAATGATAATTCGTTTGCGTCATATTTATTATTATAATGTCTGGCCTTGATAGCCGTTAACTAATGCTGAACTACACCATAAAATGTTAATATTGGAAATAAGGAAATGTAGTACATAACGTCAAGCCAACGCAGACTTTGTATGCTATCGAGTCGTCTCGCTTATCGAAGAGCCTACGAACAAGATGAATAAGATTTTCTCCCGGGAGAGGAGTAAGCACAGCAGTTGCGATATTTTCAAATAGTGGGAGTCGGTTTTTTTTTAATCGCGAAATCTTCACTACATTCGTAAGAAAATGGAGAGCAAAAAATACAAAGCAGCTCTTGCAAGAAGAGTTCGATATCTCCTAAAAACATGCATCAGGTAACTTACTCCAAGGCCTTGATGTGTCAAATTCGTCGTTTCTTTCCTGCCGTTCGGTCCCTTCTGTTAGGATATTGTGTAGTCTAACTTGAAAGTTCAAGCTTAGAAATAAAAAGAAAAAAAAAAAAACGAGGAATTTTTGATGAAGAAGCGCACTTAACAACCTTCTGTGGAGCTTGTATTTTATATTTATTTTTATGGCCTCGTTTTTTTATTTTCTCTTATCTCTCGTCTTTCATCTTCAATAATTAATTAATATTTCTATAATTAATTCTTATAAAATGTTAATTGTTATCTTTGTCATCACGTCTTATATTAAGTGTATAGATACATACCAGCACGACTTTGTATTCTTATTGAATACATGCGCACTTTTGTACTTACATCCATATGACTTCAGTATATTCTCAAGCATTTAAATAGCAATTAAATTATATGTAAAGGTCGTTGCCTTCTTAAGCTGCTCTTCTCAACGCGATCCGTTTGTAACCTACTGCTTGTAAACAACGCACATTCGCTTATGACACAAATTTGATAAATAGTTACTAAACTATTAATAAATGACTTTAGATTAAATAAATTAAATATATTTTAATAAAATAACATTGAAAAATTTCGTATACAACGTGGGTGCCTTGGAGTACGTAGGTGTAAGGTGTTTCTTTTGAAAGTTTCTTTTGATTAAGAAAGAAAGAAGGCTTGCTATTGTGTGTGTGTGCCTATAAAATTAATCAGAAATCTTTGACAGCCGTCATCTAACCTTAGTTGCTATGCATGCATGCATGTACTCTTAGTGTTAATCATATAAGTTATGTGACGAGTTTTTAAATGGCCCTGAGAAACGCTTCTCCGATAACCTCTAGGTCTTCGAAAGCTATCTTTCAAATCTCATTCCTGCCCACTATTACTATTGTATTTTAAGTTTTGCCTTTAAAATTCAGTTTTCCTCGAATAAGCAAAGAGCAAAGGTACTCCTTTTTCGCCCAACCGTAAGATTAAATCTGAAAAAAGGATTCTCAGCTTTTATCGAGAGAAGACGCAACTCACACATCGAATATGAGAATTCAAGGTGACTCTTGTCGTAGGCGTGGTCAAATTTTCCTAACACATCGCCCGTAGAATATGCATTCAAATTTTTGCACATTTATCGGCTGTAGTTCACAACAGACATTACACGGCCGAAATTTTACGTAGACGGACAGGCAGACACATGGATATAATTAAATCGATTCAGAGTTTGATGCTGATCAAGCATATTAACACTTCCTTCTGGGCGTTGCAAACGTTGTCACAAAATGAACATGTCCCTCATTCTTAGGTGATGGGTATAATAATTATTACATCAACATGTTATATGCACCAAAACTCATCTAAGCCCTAAATTAAGATACTGGGATATATTTTGATGAATGATCCTCATTTATACATTATTAAGAGTAACGAATGAGAAAAAATCAAAAACAAGGGGCGTTTCAATTCAATTTACCTCTATTTATACAAGACTCAGAAATGTTTAGCAGTTAGTTAACAGACAAAACGGACAGATCAAGTAAGTGGCAATGATCGTTGAACATTTCACACACTACCCGAAACGGATTGGAAAACTCGTAATTGGGACGGCATTGTGGCAGTTGCAGGAGCACAAAATCTCTTAAGATCATATTGGGGATGTGCATACCAATGAGTTCTAGAAAAGCCGGCCTTTTATTAGCTTAAAGACGGGGCTTACACTTAACATTTCGAGCATGTTTTCAAAGGTAAGCAAGTTAACGAGCTTCAATCCATTAACATACGATGGAAGAGGTAGTGCAAGATTCCATCCCAAACCTCGCAAGGCAAACATCGAAAAGTCGCGTTGAGCAGACTCCAAGAGATCATCATGGCATCTATAACTAGAGAGCCAAACTACCGATTGACAACCGTGTTCAAGAATTGGTCTAACTAAAGATGTATACAAGCACTTGGTAACGCGAACACAGGTTTTTCAAGATCAGACTGAAGACGTTTAGTACCATATACTGAATCAAAGGAGCGGGATAATTTAACGTTGTCTGCAAGCAATAAAACACGGAAATGTTGCATGTACTCCGTAAGATCATTAATGTATAAAGTAAATAAAAGCGAGCCAAGATGACTGCCCTGAGGAACACAAGAAGTGACGACTTCCTGTTACTCTGGATTGGCAAGAATTCAGCACCACTCGTTGGGTGCGACCAGAGGGGTTGCTATTGAATCAGGCAATCACACTGCTCGAAAACCCAAGTCGATGTAATTTATAGACTAACAACAACGTATGATCAACTGTGTCACTTGTATTAAATGGAAAATAGTTTTCAAACCTATGATGTTAATGTAAATAAAAAAATTGATTAAATTATTTAGAAAAATCAAAAGCAATAAATTCATATGTAAACAAAACGTGAATTAAGGGAGGAGTAAAAAACAATTTTACGCTACTGGGCCGTTGTCATGCAAGAGCTACTGTCAACAAAAGAATTCTTCGTGCCAGCATAAATTCATGCTTGTATGAACGCGTATAGTATTACAAGAACATATCAACGTAATCAAAGTGTGTGGGACACACTGGTGAGTTGTGGCATTCAACATTACGGTTCTTTCTCTGCTTTGTTTATTAACTCTTGCAGTTTATAATCCCGCACCACTTGCTTATGCGGGGAAATGCATAACCCAGGAGAAAATGTGAGGAACTTCCATTTTGTTGTTACATCAATCAATACATAGGAGGATGCAGAGTCTTGCCTGCCCATGTACGGTCGTACTCAAGCTCTACAACGCAGTTTACAAGCTAACATATTTCTATGAAATTTGCTGCACTAACATGTCTTGCCCCAAGCAGTAGTCGTATTGAAAATGTATTCGATCGCAACAAGTTTACGGCATCTTCGATTTTTCATATGACGTAGCATTTACAAAAAGGCGTTATATGAAAATAAATTTAGTTTTGGTTGTTTGTTGACCAAGGTCGGAGAAAAATAGTATTTTAACCTTCAAGTGGGACGAGATCATTTCTTGAACTCTCTCCCATAGAAAAATTCGTATAAAATCCAAGGCTTTATGCAAGTGACGACAAGTCTAAATTTCAATAATTCATTACGAAAATTGTTCCCGTGTTAATAATTTGATATCTAAATCTGCAACTGCGCACGACTTAAGATTTTTTTCGATCAAACGATACCATCTTTAAGGGGAACTAGCAAGGGGAACTAGTTGATGCAATTGCGAACAAAAATGGACACGGTATTCCAAAGATTATTGTATCGCGAGTTTCCGGTACCCGAAAGAAATACGACCCGGTATTAAAAAATTGGCTCAGTAAATGCTTGCAACTGTTGCAACTTGCCTGCTGTTGTTGGCACGGATTGTTTTCCCCAATAAGCACTGCTTTGAATAGATAACTTATTGCCAGTTCTTTCCGCACGGAGTTCTCTCTTATTTCTTAAAGACGGCGGAAGCGATGACCAATATTTATGATAATAATATGCACAGTAAACGTAGAAGAAGTTTTTCACAATAAAGCCTCGAATATCGAAAAAAAACAACGGAAAACGACGGAAGCAAAGCTATACACGTAATGTGTGTGTGATATGCAGTAAGTAATATATAATATATGGTAATGTAATATATGTATATATATATATATATATATATACATATATATATGTATACATGATTATATTTATATATTTAATTATTTTTCTGTCACCGCTTTCTGGCCTGTCTCGTAACTGCTCTTACCACATTCCACAGCGCGAAACAAAAACAAAGCCCTTCAGAAGAGTAACAAGTAAATAATGGGAATCGGTAAAAAATCAATTTTTGTTGAGAAATTTTTTATAAATTTTTAAAAACATTGTTATATTACGTGGGTTATAAGTACTTTTGGATCTCATGCCATAAAAAAAAAAAAAAAATTATATAAAGACAAACATCGTATACAACAAATTGTGAACAACGGAATCAATTTACTACAGACGTTCGTTTGGTCGTCTAACTGTTGCGATTGCGCTTAGAACTTCAAAATTTTGTCGTCATCGCAAACCTATATAAATACGTAGATATTATGCATGCATGTATATATGTAAATGTATGCATAGTACATATAAGCCAGTAGTGGGTATTAAAAAACTTATGGCCAAGCCGATTATAAATTTTTTTTTTAATGCTTTCCCTCTATTTTTTTTTTCACATTTTTTTTATTTATTATAAAAAAGATATAAAACGCTTAAATACATATACATACATACACGCACACACCCTCAAATTAGGAGACGGCTAGAAAAATTTTTTACTTTACTTCGTTAATAGATATGCATAGACAGACTTGTAAGTATGTAGGTATACATACACATATACATGTACATGTACATGTATGCATGTATGCATGTATGCATGCAGTCATTAACAGCCTTCGTTGTATGCCTAAGCAAGCATGCTGTGACATTTAGTTCTCATTCATCTATACACGCGTGCAGGCGCGTATATATGCAGATAGATATGTATGTATGAAAAATGGTAACAAATCATGGCCATTGAAATGATATAAATGACAATCGTTTAAGTTTTTTTATTTTTTTTTATTTTCTCATGTCCATAAAGACACATACGCGCACACATGCACACACACACACACACACACACACTTAGGCAAGCAAAGAAACACTCGCTACGAAAACATACTTATAATCATAATTTGCTAGCAAAAAACATGCAACTTCATTTAGTTAGAAGAAGAAGAAAAAAAACAACTAGAAAAAAAGTCAAATAAAACAAAAAAAAAAGAGAAGAATAAAGCAAAAGCAGAGAAACAGTTGCATTCAACTAAAAACAGCATTCCAACAACATGTTGTTTGCTACTCTTTTTATTACTTGTTGTACACTTTTTTCTTTTTGTTTTTCTTCTTTTTTTTTTTTTTTCTTTCTTTCTCCGATCCACAAAGAGAACAAACTTAAGTAAAACGCGTACATTTTTATACATAAAAGTTTAACAAACATAATCATATGTGCGTGTGCGCGATGTTGTGCTTCTTTTAAGAGAAGTGTTGCCAGTCGGATTTTATTGCTTTTATGAAAAGCATAAAATAGTTTATATATTGGTTGTTATAAACCAAACCTGCATAGAAGAAGCATAAAGTTTTTAAACATTTGAAAAACATAAACACAGACACATCGCGCACGGCTTCCTAGTTTTTTTCTATTTCTTTTCCTTTTATGCCTTATGGAAAAAAGAAAAAAAGGAGCGTTACAGTTGTTCGATATGCGCACTTATTCAGGGAAATGTGTTTTCTCTCTTCGTTTTTTTATCTCTTGTTGTTGTTGTTGTTGTTGTCGTACTAAAATCATTCCTCCCTAAGTAAAATATATATAGTGATCAGCGACCTGAAAAGCAAATCTGTTCGTTACTATTATTATTTGTTTCGTTAAAAAGTTGTCACTGCTGCTATTACATGTTGTTGGTCGATTGCCGCTACTGCTGCGCGGTTGCTGTTATTGCTGCTGCATACATTCCGCGAATGCTGTTATTATATAAAATATTATTATTATTATTATTATTATTACTTGTGATGTTTTCAAGTGTTTTCAAGTGTTTTCTTTAACTTTTCCATTCTCATTCTTATTCTTATTCTCTTTCTTTTCTTATTTATCTCTTGCATTTCATTTCATTTGTTTGTTATGATCCGTTTTATTTTCAGCTAAGTTGCATAGGATTACATTGCATTGCCATGCATTGCATTAGACCGGTTAGTTAGTTTGGTTGATATCGTAAGCAAGCGACGCAATGCATAACTTTACACACAAACTCGAAACTCTTAGAGTAAAAATTAGAGTAAAAATAAAAAATAAAGGCAAATATGCTGCTCATGCAAATAAATTAGAAATGAAAAGCAAAAAACAAAGAAAAAAACAAAAAAAAAACACTTCGAGGAGAAATATTACAACACGTTTCCATACACATTTAACGCATTTTGATAAGAAATTTACTTTATTTTATCATATCTAAGCGAAGGCCCTGAAGCTCTCTCTCTCTCTCTCTCTCTCTCCCTCTCCCTTTCTCGTTTTGCCATGAATGCCTAAAGTTGTCATCTAAAAATTTAAAAAACTAAAAATCAACTATATATAGTTTTAATTTTTGAAAATCATTTTTCATCATTTTTCATTTCGCTCAATGAAACGCTTAGTTGAGGAGACTTTCTCTACAATTCTTGCATTTTTAGTTTCTTTGATTTCAATCTAATGATAATCACATTAAGAGTTGTTGTCAAACTGTTTTATAGTTTCGGGCTTTTATTGCTTTTCGTGCTCAATTCTAATAAATAGTAAATCATTAAAGATTAGGTGGATTTTTAATTTGTTTTTTTTTTTTTTAATTTTTTATTTTATTTTAAGCACAGGTTTTAATTTTTCATTTACTTATTTTTAATAGAAATACCCAGACGAATGGTTAACGAAAGAGGTCGTTCCGTGTTGACATGATAAAGCAAAGAAACTAACTGACCACCGCCATTCAATAAGTTTGTAGGGTGACATACAGATATCACCACTGTTGATAAATCTATGTGATTTTTAGAACACGAATTTATGACACGTTTCGCTTGAAGGCTAGTACTACATAGAAATCATGCGAGTT
Source organism: Glossina pallidipes (assembly GCA_000688715.1). NCBI lineage: Eukaryota > Metazoa > Arthropoda > Insecta > Diptera > Glossinidae > Glossina > Glossina pallidipes. Next base: position 321,291 of record KK500051.1, read on the forward strand.
CGCTAATAGACATCTTACATATGGACCCAATCCTATGAGCTTATTGAGTGAGGTCTACAGTAACAGGGATAGGAATCGCTTTGAGATATTCATCAATCACGAAATTATGATACGTCTCGTTTAGAGGTTAATACTACCTAAAAATTATGTGGGTTCGTAAATAGACATCCAACATACGAAGCTACCGCTACGAACTTATTGAGTGATGTCTACAGTAACACTGATAGGAATCGCTTTGAGATATTCATCAATCATGAAGTTATGACAAATTTCGTTTGAAGGCTGGTACCATATAAAAATCGTATTCATTCGTCAACAGTCATCCTACATCATCTTATACATGTGTGTATATATAATGGAATTGGATATATTAAGCCAAAGATACGAGGTGAGCCAGGAAAATTATTATTCTCCATCATCCTGATCTGAATATTTTCCAACTCATGAACAACTACAACATCATGAAAAATACTGCCAGCTCATTTAAGGATCATTCATTCTCAACCGATTGACATAAAATTTCGAACGTAACTTCGTATTGATTCATTTTGAAGGGAAGCATATAGGATTTTTTTAAAATATTGAATTCAAACAAAACCAATCGGTTTTAGTAAAAAGCTTTTTTTCCCTCAAAAACCGCTTAAAGTGAACCAATCGATTATATTATTCTCCAGCGGAGCGCTAGTGAAGCGTGATGTTCTGAATTCAAGGTGAAAATTTCAAATCAAGGAGTGGTTATGTCACATGCGCGTGACAGTTAATAGCAAACGAATTCAGATTAAGATAACAGAAAAAGCGCCTGCGAGATACAGACACGGTTAGATTTAGTTTCAATAAAAGAATCGCTTCTTTAGCAGATGCCTCCTGGATTTGTGACAGAATATCAGTATTTACGAAAAATGATCCGATCATAAACGATTTGCTTTAAAGCCGTCACTCAGTCACATATCTAGGCATGGTGATGCTCTCGAAGAATTCTAAGCAAAGCGTCTAGGACGGAACTACAGAAAAACTAAAATCATTGCCAAGTAAAAAGCAAATGAATCGAAAGCATTGCGTTTCCTTTGTCACAGCACTTGTATTTAATGATTTGCTTACAACTCAATGTTAGTAAAAAAATAAAATTATCGATTAATTTATGATAGCTTAGGTACGAATACAAAAGGTATAAATGAAGAGGAAGAGAAAAAAATGGTAGAAGATTTACGGGATAAAAATGGGATAATAAAGGCATCGTCGCATCAATGGAATGAATCAGAATTTCGTAGCGATTGCCCTAAGCAGGTGACATCAACTCAGCGAACATTATAATTAATTGAAAAAAAAGAAAAGAAAATAAATAAACTTTTAAGGAAAACTAAGAAAGTGTTAAAAAATACACGCATAAATTTTGTTTACATCTAAACCAGTTAAAGGCAGGCATTGTATGTTAATATTCGCTTAGTAATGCCCTGCTTTTTTTTTACATATCTAAATTGAATTTATGCGTATGTATGTATGTATGTATATGTGTGTATGTGTTTATTTCGCTTAGCATTTTAATTTTGCAAAAGTTAGCATTTGTGGTTTTTAAGTTGTGTGTATAAATTAAAAAAAAAAAAAAAAAAAAACAAAAACAAGACCAAAAAGAAAAAAATTCCATAAAAATAATTATAACCACAACTAATTCCATAAAAAATATCTATAAAAGCACAAAAAAAATTTATGGCAAATTGCAAATATACTTTCAACATTACCCGAACGTTTTGTGCAAAGGAAAATGAGAGAGAAAAGAAATAAACAAAAACATACCAAACACAAAACCTGTCCGGACAGATATCGGTGTCTGTTTATGCATTTATTTATAAGTGGTTTTGTGTTTATACGAAAAGGTGTGCAAGGAAAGAAACCATACAACATAGACGAGCATAGCATATAACAAAATTTAAAAAAGTACAAGAAAAAAAGTGTAGTATAAAATATTGAAAATACTTTTTAAGGAAAAAAAAAAAAAAAAAAAACAAATTGTCATTTTTATTACATTAATTTCTAGCAGAGCATGTTTTCAAATCATTTTGCCATATTGCTATTTGCATTAGTGAGCATTCATTCTTTTTTATTTAGTTTTAAATTTTGCTTATTATTATTTTTGTTTTGTTTTTTTTTTTTTTTCTATAAATCATTTAATTTTAAATTTTCTCCTTCACTCTCTCGCTTATTATTTATTTTTATTAATTTAAAAAAAACATTAATTTCATTTGTTTTCATTGTAATTTCTTACTTTTATTGAATAATCTTTTCTTCTTTTTTTTTTTTTTTTACTTTAACGAACGTGGGGAGAACAGAATTTTTGGGTTTTTCTTTTATAAAATTATTTAATCACTTTACTTCAACATATGTAAGCGCCCGAGCTTTTCTTTCATTGAAAACAACTCCGTCCGCCTCTTTTAGTTTGCACGTCAACAAAACTAAAAATCAAACTGGAAAACCTCTTTCACGGTAGTGCACTTCAGGGGCGCAACTCTCGTGATCTCGTGATTATTCAAAATAATTGAGTAAGAGAGAGAGAGAGAGAGAGAGAGAGAGAAAGAGAGAGAGAGGGAGAGAAAACAGAATCAATTTAATACAGGGTAAGTGCTTATAACTTTACAAAATCGAGAGCAAGATGACATTTTTTAGAGACCTTTTGAAATCTATTAACTTAAGAATATTTTGAGACGAGCAAAGAAGAGTTGACAAAGCAAAATGAGAGAGTAACAGAAATTGAGAAAAGAACTGAGAGCATTTTTAAATTGCTCCACATTTTTTAAAGAACGTCATGCATTCTTTGTTTTTATTATCAATAAAATTAAATAACATTTAACGTTTTCTGGTTACACAAAAAAATTTCTTTATAGTTTTTTGTTTTGTATTTTTATTATTTTTCAATGAACATTTTATTATTATAAAAATTAATGCTTACATCTGTATCGATCAACCGATTAGTTAAGATAAAATGTAGGTATGAATGCGAGCGAATGAATCACTAGTTACATCGCTCAGCAAGCAAAACTTGATTGAACATCAAATTCCTCGATAACAGAGCAAACAATGGATTTCTGTTAATATTAACATTGAAGCGAACTTTTGCTTTTTACTTCTTTCTAAAGGCGAAAAACTCTGTTACTTCTTTCTTCGGCTCTGCTAGCGCAAGTAAACATCTCATCGAAATTATGTTGTAAAGCAACAATCGCGTACGGAGCCCGAACATATGCAAGTACACTCTTCTGTTCGCATATGGTCCATCACACACATTTTTTTTTTCTTTGCTCGATCGTTCAAATTAATGCATACAAGCACACAAACATACAAAAATGTTGAAGCATCCCACGACAATAACTTAGATCATAGTCTTTCATAGTCTTTCGGTAGCAAAAACATATTTCAGCCTTTAACGAAATATTTGTTGAAAACATGTATTCGCTCCTTTGCGAAACTCTAATATTGGCTTATGGTATTTATCCAGTATCTTAAAGTTTTTCATGATCAATAATTTAAGTTACTCTGAGGAATCTTTAGCTAAGGTTGAGCCAGTGGTTCGACGATTTGTAATGAAGAAGTTATTGGCATCCTCTTAACGATCAGCAAACGTGTTGTATTTACACAACTAACAACTAATGACTAATAAACTTTTGCTTTAATCTGCTTTCGCTATAACTCGTTCAGGAAAATGTCAATTTGTGATTTACACCAACTGGCCGTAAAGCTTTCCTTCATTATGATAAATACAATATCGATTTTTAAGTACATTTTTAATGGATCTATAAACACCAAGTGCAACTATGATTCACGAGGCGAATTTCTAGGCGAATAATTTGAAATAAGGAGAAGAACTTTCTTCTTTTGAAGACACATAATAGAAAAGCAAGCATTCTTTTTAAACGCGTTAATCGATTACTCCAATAGTAGCTGAAACTACCCTTAAACGACACTACCCGTAAACGCTGCTTGTGTAATTATGGGGAGCAAGCAGGAGGGCTGCACTGCATTTGAAAATTCTCTCTTAGAAAACCGGAAAAAGAAGAGGGCAAAGGGTCTCGAGTAACACCTTAATGGTCGTAGGTTGAAACCTCTAGTGCGGTAGAGTTTCTTAATAAACCCAATAGCTTTGGATGCAACATTTATTAGGATAAAGCGCAGAATTTTTATTTTAAAGCCCTCCGGACCGATTGACAAAAATATATCTCTAGCCGTTGCGCCAGTGTGATTCAATGTTTAACGAACAGGAAATGGTAGAGAACAACACTCCAATATTTGCTTCAAATCCTTGTTTGGGTTGCATTATAAAAGAAGTGGAACAGAAACATAAAACATGTAGTTAATAAATTATATCTACAATCAACATTAAATCTCATAACATTTTTTCAGAATCATCTCTCGCCTATATATTCCACAGGTAGATATCAGTTGACTTTCAACATTTTTCATAATATAGGCGATCACAGCCACTTGTAATGACCAGATAAGTGTCACCGTAGGTATTAAATAAATTCAATATATTAATATATAGATATGAGCCGTTTATTTTGAAAGTGGTTTAAGTCCATTTTAGGTTCTGAAACACAGCCTATTTTTCTAGTAAAGTTTACAAAACGTATTACGCTATATATTCTAACATGTTTAAGGTCACAACGCCATAAAAACAACTTAATACCATAGCGTTACCCTTAAAAATCTCAACATAAAAAAGAATGGACTTAAATCACTTTCAGAATAAACGGCGCATATAATTGAATGCATTAATAATATGTTTATCATTTAATTATCCCTTTTCAAGTTTACGTTAGGTCACTTACTTGAAAACACAAGTGAAAGATGTTGCACTTCTTGGTTAAAGCCTCTCCTTGATTAACTAAAAATCTAAGCACAAACCTATTAACGCCGACCACTATTCTTTCCAGCCTGCATGTATTTACCAATGCGAATATAATACACTGTAAGCCAATATAAAAGGAGGATAATAAAACTGGGAGAAGATTTTATCACTAAGGACTTTTCTAGCAAAAAATAAGCCAGCGGATCTCTGCTGACACAAATCGTGTGTGCTCTGAAGCTTTGTGTCCCTTCGTCAGTTAAGTTGCTCAGATTCTATCCTTCTAAAGGATAACATTACCGTAATCGATTGAATGTTGTTTTGAACTTTCGATCGATTTTCCATCCACGTGAGTTCTCTTCACCTCTCGCTCATATCTATGATCATGTTTTCTCTTTCTCTTGACAAATGCACATATTTCACATTGAAGAGTATCAAGAGCGTCCAAATTTCTACTCGGGATTGGGGAGGCATCAGATGAAAAATTCGATAAATAATCTCAAAAACAGAGACGCATAAGTGATAAAACTGGCTGACCGAGAGAGTTTGCAAAACTGACTATATTGGCAGATAATGCGTAAAGATGAGTGTCTGGATGGATTGGTGGGGATGATATCAAATTGTCTAGATACATAAATGCATGCTTCTCTTTGAGTAGCAAGCAGCAAGTTTTAGTTGTAATGTGTGTTCAAGTATGAAAGGTCTTCGTGTGGAAGCATATTATGTTTTTTTTTTTTGTAGCTTGTTACGTTTTATTCATACTTTTTTTTGTTATTATTTAACCAAAACACATGCTACAGCATGCAACGAACGAGTGCTTGGTGTTTGGATTTTAAGCTCAGGTATAGCTGGTATAACAAATGTTGAGAGTGCCCTCAGGCAGCACATGTGAAAGACGTCTTTGCATATATCGTGTTTATATGGCGAACCAGACTTGTATCCACGGCCGAGAACATTAAAACACTTCACGCTTACTATGGAAGAGAATTTTCTTGTCTGCCATTTACTTTCAAATATACAAAGTCTTTGGTACGCTTACTGCGATACTGCTTTCTTTACAGTGCGTGGTTTTGTTTTTTCTTTCTTTACATTTCGTTCAAACGTAAATATTTATATATTTTTTTAATGACACGAAACACAAGTGTCGTGTCTACCTCTTAGTATGATAAGCGGGAAAGGTGGGGAGGGAAGAGGAAAGTTCAAAAAATGATGATTAATGTTTTAGAAAAAGAGGTCAAGACTATGAATCGCTTTTTTTCCCTATCTAGATACAAAAGAGAAGTATTTTTGTTTTTTTTTTTACATAAATATTTACTTTACCTTGTAATCGCCAAGAAAAAAAGAATCGGAAAATTTTAAATCCTAACACTATATTAGGTTTGCATTTTTAAGAATTTGAAGAGAGTGACGGGTGTTGATTTTACAAAATATTGTTTTGCTTCGACTTTTTGGCGACTGTTGTTGAGAGCAGGTCTCCATAGGGAAATGTAGTCCCTAAACAAGGTCTGTGAATATGTAAAATACGTTAAAAACGCGTGTAATGATTTCGGCAGAGAAAAATAGAAAGCTACATCTAAAGTTAGTTAGCGACATTAAAGTTAGACCATCTGTTAATTGGTGTGAACAGAATGCTTACTTCCTCCCTTTTTTATTCTTTTGTTTGCTACGAACTCAACTATCGCCTTTTCGCCTGCCTTGTGGAACTTTATTCCATATGCGCACACAACAAACATAAATCTACGTAGGTACAACATTCTTTCGAATTTGGTCCGTAACTTTTCATTAAATAAATAATGACGGCATACTTTTGTTTTCGTTTAATCGCACGTTTGGGCGCATGTTGATAAGATTCCAAATGCAAATCGTTTCATTATTTATACTGGTTTGCATTACAATTTTCTAAGCTCTACCTGATGCTTTTTTCAATGTGAATTTCCATATAAAATCCAATCTTCTTCCATTCCTTCATTCACCCACATCACAGATAAATATGTTACATCTTTGTTGCTTAATATATTCTTTTTGCCATTTTACAAGGAGGCATACGTAAATACTTCACCTTAACACATACTATCACAGAAGACGACACTTTGATTTATATCTCCCCTTACCTGTTAACCTAACTTACCTAGCGCGCATGATGAACCATTCTTAATATTGTTGTTGTTGCAAGAGTCGTCAGGCCTTAGTAGTGCTTGTCGTAAAAATTGTGGTAAGTAAATGTTATATTTAACTTTTAATTCTTAGGCTTTCTCTCTGTTAGTCCACAAAAAAAAGTTTTTAATAAAAATGTTACTTACACGAGCGAAATTGTTGTGCCCATAATATCAGACATGAAATAATAAGAATAACTTTTTTTTTTAAACCGACATTCAGAACTTCGGAGACGCTGTAAAGCAAATTTCGAATCGATTCAGGCCTGTCTGAACGTATGTGTACATCAATCTGTAAGCATTCTTCCAAGTGTCCGCAAACTTGGCAGAAATATTGCCGGTGCTTGCACTAAAGAGGGAGTTAGAAGTGGATTAATTCCATCGAAGGACCCGCCCATTTGTGTTTTAATCACATGAACGAAATTATTTGATTAACGTTCGTTACACATAAACTAAAAAATTGCACATATAATCTGTGGATGATTCTAGAGTGCCTGCAAAAAAATGCGAAGAAAAGGCTTCGCCCATTTAACTTCGCCCATTTAACAATTCGTAGTGAAAATAGTAGGCTTAGAAGATTGGGCTTTGCAAAGGATGTCGAATTTAATTTAAGTTTTAAAGGAACTTCAAGAATTCATGTTTTTATCGATCGTGGAATTTGAATACGTGGCATAGCGCAACTTCTTCACGGTAACATGCAATGTTTTGTATAACTTCAACTGAAACAATAAATAAATAAATAAAGATAACGCCAATAATGGAATGCATCACTGGCCAAATCGTTTAACTCCACTTTCTGAATTTTTATATATTTTAATGCAAAATAGTTTGGTCGACTGCTTAATGCATGTACCATGTGCTCAAGACGACTCTCGCTAATAATAATTATTAAGAAAATAAAATGAGAAAAATTTTGTAGCCAATGAATGGCGAATACTTTAGTCCAGAAGCCAATTGGTGCTCCAAATGCAGACGAAAATCATATCTTATTGCCATTAAACTTAAAAAATAAAAAAGGGATAAGAAGATAAAAATAAGAAAAATTAAAATAAAACCAAAAAATATTAAAAATCGTATAAAGATGAAATGAGAACAAGAAAAAAGAAATAAATGAGAAAAGTTGGATAGCGCGGCTCACCACTAAATACCCTGCATCGCTTTGCTTCCTGCAGTTATTTATATAACAACTTTTCAAAATAAGTCGTTATATGGGAAGTGGTCGCATAAGTGGTTCGATGCCAGCAATTTTTGATAGATGCCGTTCAAAATAGCTGGGCCAGGAGATGTCGGCGGACTGAAGTTTCATCGAACTATCTCACGAACTGCGATCTATAAAATAAACACAAGAGAACAGGAAGGACGGACGGACGAAGAGACGGACAGCTAGGCTTAGACTGATTTAGAAAGTGATTCTGAGTCGTTCGGTCATGCCTTTCTGTGTTCTGCTTTGGAAATAACATTAAATTTGCTAAATTTTGGATCCGTCCGTCTATTTGTGGGTCCTATTCTACTATTGGAAATATGGCTTTAATTGAAAATAGAGGTTAACTTTTGGTATTGTATCGCGAACGTAAACGAAGAGCTGTGTGTAGGAAATTAATAACGACTTTGCTCGACTGTAATGAGTTCAATTCTTTTTAAATAAAAATGTTAGCAATAAGTATCTTATAAAAAAAGAAAAACTCTATTGACATATAATTAATCATAATGAAAATAACAATAGTAAGAGTAATAAAAATAAAATAATAAAAGATTAACTTGTTAATAATAATAGCATTACGTTAAAATTCTTTTATGTTCGTTGCATTGAATACATGTGCTGTTGTAAAGAGAAGGCTAACATGATATTGGCGGAATAATCGAATTGTTGTCAATGGTGGTTAAAAATAACTAAAAAGGATAGGTGTAAAAAAGAATTCTATTAAAACAAATTTTCCATTTTATCGATCAAACAAGCAATTGAGTGTTTTAAGGCGCAATTGTTGCTTGTTTTACAAGTGAAACTAAATAAAAATAAGTTGAACACTGGCGACTGAATGAATTGTTGTGGAGAGAAATAACAGCATTTCCTTGCTTAGAACAACTATTGTATAAGTATTCTAATCAATTATATTTGCTATGGAATGTTTTGTAAATTTTCACAAATTTACACAACAACAATGTACAACATGGTACGATAAGGCCTTTACGGCCTGACAAGCCTTTAAGAACGAATAAGAAGGAACTTTTTTATCCTTTGTATGTGTGGTAAACGTTAAATAATAAAAAAAAATTCTATAACAACAGAAATACGCTCTCGAATCAGAAAACTTTCCTCTATAAAAACCTTGACAGAAAACTGACAATATTTCAGTTGAATGTGTAAAGTTAAAGCATAACGTAATACTGGAAAAAAAAGGAGTTGAAGAATAAAATTTTATTATTCCTATATACATATAAATAAGAAATTCATACAAACTCGAACGGTAAAGCGAGGAAGCGTTTATGAAACCAAAGCAAGACATTTTCGCGGTTAGTGCGGTTAGCTTAGTTAGTAAAACGGTTTAAACAACACAAATTAAAAGTGAAGTTTTAAAACCTTAGAAAGCGGTTTGCGTTGACTTGCAAGCGATACGTTACACGTGTATGACTTCATCGTATATTAGAACAACTCTATTACCTCAGTTAACGAAGAGAACTTAACATGAAGATTGCAAAAGTGCTCCTTCTCTCTACTTTTTTAAATCGATTATAAAAATATTAGCACTTCACACGTCAGTGTGAACACACACACCAGAGTGCAAATAAAAAAAGATTTTAAAGAAAATTTTAATAGAAAATTTAATATTTAATAATAATAGAGAGAGAGAGATAGAGAGAGAGCTATAAGATTAAATATTGAATAATAAAAATTGAGAAAATGTTTCGGATGATAAATCGAAGAATTCACATGTGACACTAAAAAATTAAACAAAAAAAAAAAACAAAAAGTATATGTGCATAACATATAGAAGAATAAAATAAATTAAAATAACATAAAAACGAAATTTTTTTTTTTTCGAAAATACCTATAAGAATAAATTATTACGTAAGATTTGAAAAAACTATTTCATACAAATAGTAATAAGAAAATGAAGGGAACAGTCCGCATTTGCTATGGTCTTCAAAAACCGGATCAAATTTCTCAATTTTTGCCTCCATGGAAGTGCGTAAAAGCATTATCCTTAAGGGAGAAGCTTGTCTTCGAGTCTATACCACCAGCCCGTTGTCAAACCTAAACCAATAGATAAATTTCTACAAACACAGAAGAACAGTTGACGTCTCTGCGGGATTAAACTAAAAGTTGTCGGGATTGATTTCAGGTTCTCGATAGCTGTGCATTATTAACTGACCGTAGGAGTGGACAGCTGTCGATAAAGTATTCACTCAAGTATTCATCCATATTCAAGATACGATGGAACTTAGTCGATATCGACTACTATAAGACGGCGACTGTGTGTCACGCACGGTGTAAACCTCTCTAGTGCCACCTCTAGTGCTAGATATTACTCTGCCGTAGAGTATAATTATTTAGCTAACCTACGGCGTTATCGCATACATTATGATATAAAAACTTTCTTGCAGTGTAAGTATTTGCCCGATGGCGTCTGTGAAAGGCACTTAAGCTACTTACAACCCACTACATACGTAAATTAAGGTTGAAGGACTTACATTGACGTATTAATGGTACAAGGATTTATTCAATGTAAATACGATTATGTTATGCTATAAGTCTCTATACGCATTGAGAAATGGAAAACGAGGATGCGTTAGAGACTCTATGCTGTGGGAGTACTTCTAGGGTATTGGTACTTACCAGCTGGTCTAAATAGTTACAACACGATACTGGCAGTTAGACTGTAATATAAGAACTGTACGTCGCCTGCAGCGTAGGCGAGAACCTAGACTACGGCATTAGTACTTTTACTATCATTTAAAGATTTACAATACGATATTAATACTTACACTAAGGTGTAAGTTATTATACTACGGTGTAAGCTCTTCCACTGTGGCATAATATATAAAGTGTGGTATACGTACTACGATGTGCTTGCTGGTATTTACCCAGCTGCATAAGTCCTTACGCTATGGTGTTATTATTGTTATTATTATTGTTAAGATCTCGAAACGCCTTTAAAAAGAAAAGAAAACCCAAACGTCTGCAAAACAAGAAATGACGTAGAACCATAAGAGATCTATAGTGCGACCTCTATAAAAATGTGCGAAAATTGTTTTAAGATTGTTTTGTTTGGATCTTGGCTTGACGCAACCGGTCTTCTTGGTTAACAGAGTTAGTATTAATGATAGTAATGACGATCGCCAATATTTTTCAAATTTATCAGCTCTCCGTCTGTCATTACAACACTTCTGCTTACCCTGAAGGCAATTATGACTTCATTAACGCGCTTGCTTCTTTATTTAACCCAAAAATTATTCCCCTTTTCTTTTGAAATTTCGAAGAAACAATTCTTTCGTCGAATTTTCATAATGCAAATCTTGACTTGCAAAGATTGTTATTTAAAAGAAATGTATCTATTTTTTCAGTTGGATTTGACTCGTTTGCTGTTTCTAGAGTCTTGTAATGCCCCCTGTATCTCATTCTGTTGCTGTATATCAATTTTACTTTAATATCAGGTCGGTCAGAAGTGGATTTATTAAGGAGCTGAACACCAGAGCAAGAGAGCCGTCTCTTTGAAAGATATAACAGAAGTAGGCTTTCTTTCGGCCTGAAGTGCGGATATGCTATCCTGCTTTTCAATTCTTATAGGAGCGAGGATTTTCCCTAAACTCATCTGTAGCGTAAGAAACAAACGAAACAGAAATTTTTGCTCGAGCTTGTCAATTTTAAAAGATTTAATTACCCCATTTTTTTTTTATCAAAAGACAAAAAAAAGCAGAAAGCAAAATAAATGAAAAAAAATTTAAAATGTGTGTGACTGTTAAGGTAGAGCAGCAGCAGTTGGTGGTGGCTTACAAGAATTGACACAAAGTTCGTGTTGCTACAGCAACATAATTAGAGCACTTGCCACAAAACATTTAAAAATTTTTTAAAGTGAAAAGCAGACATTAGCAAATGCATACTGGACGTGAATAAGCGAAACTAAGCATTTTTTTTATTTGATTAATTAAAACTTTAAAGAAAAATTCATAAAAATGTTGAAAATATTAAGTAAAACTTCATTTTGTTTAGAGATCTGTCGATGAGACCGTTGCGTGGCGTTAATAAGAAAAAGCAAAGCATGGATTATACAAATTATGCTTATAAGGAGGCGGTCGGACGACTGAAATTAATGTTGGCTGACTCCTATAGCTCGCCGAAGAGAGGAACTTTAAGATCCAATGCGGCAAACATAAGTGCAGATAACTACTCCAGTAGGATAGCGGTAGGTGAAGGTTTAAAAGTAGAAATTTTCGAGACTTTTAACAGAAATATGTTTTAATAGGCTGTTGAACGACCTACGCTTGGTGATATCTCGAAGTATTTAACTCCAAGTCAAAAATCACATGTTGGGAGCTATCGATCTAGGAGAGATTACAATGGTTCTTCCGGTTCTCAAGAGAATATTTACTCCTCGCCTGTGAGAAATTATGGAACGTCTACAGTCTCCACTCCTAATACCGTAATTGTCCCATCATCAGCACAACCAGCACAAGCCTTGTTGGAGGATTTTACGCCCACTTCAAAAGAAAAACCATCATCGGAAGACTGTGTTACGGCTCCGGCAGAAATTTTCGAGTTTATCGAAAGACAAGATGATTATATAGAACAACTCGAGAAGGAATCTAAATATTGTCGCAATGAGTTGAGTAACCTATTGGGTAAAGTCCGCGAGGTTATCGATGAAAATGAACAATTAACGGAGAATACACGCAAAGAGCTAAAAGCTTTAGCTGACTTCCCTTCCACTAATCCCCCGTCGGAAAATGAGGATTTTCCAGGCAAGAAAAGAATTTTAATGCCTCGCAAAAAAGACATAAAATCATCGCGTTACGGCTCAGCTCCGAATATACTTTATGAAGCTCGCATAAGCGAATTGGAGGCGGAACTAACGCAAGCCCATATTGACTTGAAACGTACAAAGACCGAAAATGAAGAATTGAAAAAGAAATTAGCTAATGAGGCTTCCGACACTACGTCCAACATTGGTCAGAACTGTGATATTCATCGCAAGCAAATCGAGTTTTTACAAAAAGAAAAGGCTTCTCTCGAAGAGACGATAAGGCATTTGCAGAAATGTTTAGATGAAACGAAGTCGCAACAATTAAATGCGACCCCTAATCGTTACATAAACGATCTGGTACAAATGGAACGTTCTCAGGCCGAGTTGGAAGTGAAACATCTCCGCGATGAGTTGGATCGTCAACATGAAAGGGTGCGCGAGCTTCAACACGATATGGCCCGACGTTTAGCTGAGGAGAGAGCTAGTGCCGAAAGACGTTATAACAATCAGTTCGATCAAATGGGCGGCGATTTAAACCATCAGTGGGACAACGTAGCAAAGCTCCAGCTAGAAGTGGAGCGACAAAAACGCTATGAAAGTGATTTAAAGCGCGAGTTGGCAAATCGGAATGGTCAGATTGAAGATCTGAAAATGGAATTGAGATCGAATCGATCGACTTTCCTCGCGGACATGGCTCAACTGAATGCGGAAAAACAATCATTGGAGCAAGATATTACCGCCTTAAGATTGCAATTGGACAGAGCCTCTAGAGATCATAAAACGGAAGCAGCTCGTTTGAATGCGGAAATCAATTCGCTAAGACAACGCTTGGATCGAGCGGATGCCGATTTATTGCATTCGAAACGCGAAGTTTTACGATTAAATGATGACATCGCCAATTTAGAAAAGGAGGTAAGTCTTCATAGCCACTTACGCTGCGGCAACATAATATTCATCATTGATTGCTTTACATGCCTTTCAGTTAGCTTATGGCGAACTGAAAAACGAAATTCGCCCCACCAAAAAGGATTTGGATAAACGCATTTCCGAAATGCAAGACAAACATGGTAATTTTCTCTTTTTTCCTCTAATTTCCATTTTCCTTGCTTTAAACATTTGTAACACACATTAGCGGTTAAAACGTTTTTTTCTTAAACTTCTTTAATCACAGCAACAACAAAACAGTTTATATCACTTTAGATCACTTTCACGCACCTTCCATTTTATTTTGCATCCTTTGAAAGATATTTAGCCACCGATTTTTCTCCAATTCCCTTAGATAAAAACTTTGTATTCACTCATGGATTAAGGTATTCGGCGGACAACACAAAAACACAAACTTCCCATTTGGAGCCTTTTTGAGCACAGGAAAAGGTTTAAGTAGAAATCTCTATTTACTCACTACTTCTACGCTTTTCCTCGTTACTTTTCATGTTTTCGGCTACAGTTTGGAATTAGTTGTAAGCTGTGCCCTAAGAAGAGAATCAGAAATCAAAAAGGACTATGTGTGTGCCTTAGTTGTGATATCTTGCGAGGATTTCTTCTATGTTCGATTGGCAGGCATTTCCTCGTTTTTGGTCTTTTCTTAGGACAAAAGATTCGTTCTCGATGGAATACGTAAGAAATGAAAACCTTCTAATCGGGCAAGACTGACATGTAAACACCCAACACACTATTTCTCCTAGTACAGTACTTTACATATATTTATGATAAAATACCAAAATTGCTTGTATGTAAAAGAATGCTTTTCCTTATATGGTGCAGGCTTTAAAAAGCAAACCTACACAGTCTTAATTTGTTGTGGTCCAAACACTCTTATCGATCAATTCCCATTATAAAACTTTAAATATTAGATTCTCCCGCCATAGAAGAGAAGTGCTTTTCATGAAAATTTTTATAGGGCGAGTGGTCTAAATTTCGGTCCATTTACATTAAGTTTTATGCCGGACAAGTGTTATGAAGCAGTTTTCATCATCGAATTAGAAAAATCAAAACTTTTTGGCGTAAAAAAGTTTATTTTTCATAGGAACAGTGGTATGGGGAGAAGGCGCAAAAAATTGACTCAACCGATTTCATTTCGAATGTCGATTATTCACGATTCTTATGGCTTTTTCAAATTAATGCTTTGTGTGTATGCGTAAAAGCGATCTAAATCAACCTATTCCCAATATCCCGTTGGACTGTGAGTGCGCTAACACATGGACAAACTGCCGAATAGATAGGCAAACTTGCATCGACTCAGAAAACCATTTTGAACCGATTGGCGTAATAAAAGGCGGATATCCCTTGCGTGCTGGTGGATGTCAAATACATACATTTGGATAAACTTAATATGCTCTGTACCACAAGTGGTATAGGGTAACGGAAGTTATGCAAGTAAGTGTACACAAACAAGAATACAAATGAAGGGATGATAGAAAGAGAGGTTTTGCATTAAGAAGGACGCCAGCGAAAGAAAGATTGAGAAAAGCCTAAATTCATGCTTGCATGGATGCATATAATGTATGCAATATTGTGTTATAAATATTAGAGTGAACAGAACGTGTGCGCTGCAGGTTGATGAAATGCTTACCTGTCGAAGGTCATTGTGTGATTTTCTGTTTCTCCAAAGAAAAGGGAAAATCGAGTGGCGTGGACTGCAATTTTCGAATACCCATATATGCATATTTGACATCAGTATCGCACAACTGAATAGATATTCACTAGCACTAAATATCTAAAGGCACAATTTTGTAATAAGCTTATTAAGCACCTGACACACTAACACATTTTCATATAATCTGGGTAAGCTATTGATGCGGTTTTCCAAATGAATATGATTCGAATGCTCTTCTCCAAGTTTAAGCAAACGCCTTGAAATCAATAGTTTATCATGAGCTGCTGTAGAGTTCGTAGAAGAATTTCGTATGAGTTTTTCTTTTTGCAAATATATTTACAAATTAGTTTTAGTTTATTTTCAAAATTGATTTATATTTTTTTTTGTGTTTTTAGCGGAAACTGTTAACGAACTAGAAGATATGATACAAAGTCAAAAGCAACTCATGGATAAATTAACCAATGAATGTAGAACGTTAACAAAGAAATTAGAAGATACCACCATTAAGCATAAGTAAGCGGTTTTTGTTTGTTTTTTCTATTTACAAAAAAAAGATTTCATGACAAATTAAAATTCATTTTTGGAAAGCCGTCAATCACATCTACCCGTACATATGCATAACATATACATATCCTCTTTTTTTGGTAATACATATACATACAAATGGGTACATTCTTTCATTTTACAAACATACTCTCTTGATAAAACAAAACAAAAAACCCTAGCTTTGGATTAATACGATGTCATTATCAATTTTTTCCTGCTGCCAAATACGAACAAACTCGTTACAATCAAAAAAAAAAAATATAATTCAAAAACTGATAACTGATAAATTAGAAGCAATAGTATCGGAACCAACTATAGTCGAGGACAGTTCGGCAATAAAACCGAAAATCGAGACGCCATCAATCTCGGACCAAACGTTGACCGAAGCGAAGCCGTCAACTTGCCTTCTAGAAAAAGGCATCATAACGCCCCAGCCACCATTGGAAAATGTCCAAGCAACGACGGAAAATGCAAAAGAGTCCACTTTGCTTTCTGAAGAAGAAGATACGACGTGGAAAAATATTTCCCGCAGCACTGAGCGATTGGAGAGGGAATGGGCTAAGATGCTTCCATTGCCACTGCAATTCAAAACCACAACCTCGGGAAAATCCCCTCATTTATTATGGACTGACTTTCACAATAATTCCACAGCCGGCAGTTGTAGCAGACATCGTAATGAAAGCAAGTTTGGTCTCCCGAATGACGACGAAAAGCTGGCTAACGCGGTCACGCAACCTTTGCAATCAAAATTGCACTCAAGTAAACATAATCGTACAAACAGGTTGCCTTTTGTTCAAAGCAACGTACGTGCAGAGGACAAGAATTTAAATGCAAATAAACGAGCAATTATACCGCCGACTGCCAGCAGTCGTCATGACGCTCCTGATGGGTGCTTCGGACGTCACAGATGTACAAGAAGGTCAAGAAGTTGTTCGCACGAAAACTTGCATGGCTGCAAAACGGAGCCGTTGACTTGGTGTCAACAGCATCTAGTTTTGAAACAAACGGTTAAGTCTTGTCAGAATCTCTGTCATACTAAAATGACAAAGAAATCTGTCCCACACGAAGATATCGAATACTCATCTACAGAGCATTGCTGTCGTGCTCGGCCACTAATGAAAACTTGTTGCAGCTGCAATTACAATCTAAAGACCGGGAAATCTCTGAGCAATAAAACTGAAAATATTGAAGAGAAAGGGAATAAATTTCACGAAAGAGAAACGCGTAGGGCGAAGAGAAAAACAAAACCCGTTAAGGTCGATATAAATGTGAGACTGATGCCGAAAAGCTTGAAAAGCAAATCAGATAAGCACGCAGAAAAGGAGATCATAGCAAAGGCAGATCCGGATGGAAAGGAACATCCTATCCAGCCTATTGAATCCGAGGAAATCGAAAAAGCATAAATTAAGGCAAAATATATAAAAACATATATATATTTAAATAATAATTCAACTTTAAGTCGCGTTGAAGTACATTACCGTACGAATCATGCATTTATTGGGAAAATTTGTTTTCTTATTTTCATATTTTCAGCCGGGATGAACATAATCTGCGTAGTATTAATGATAAACTTTTGTTATGCTTAAAAGAAATCTGGCATAAATATAAAGAATTAATGCAAAAACACGATAATTGCGAGTTAATTGTCACAGATTGTCTTACAACTCATAGAGAGCAAAACTCCATTCAAAATGCAAACATTACACCGCCACTACAACCATCACAGCAATCACTGCCACCATCACAACCACCAACACCACCACCACAACCACCAACACCACAACCAACACCATCAACAACAAAACACCAACGACAAAAGGTTTGTTTATAAAAAGAACATTTTATTAAACGTACATCTTTTTCTCTTCTCTTTTTCTTGCTCTTTCTCTCTATCACACTCTGGGTGTCTCTGCCTTTCTCTCTTTATCTCTCTTCGCCTATCTTTCTCTTTAACGCAATGTTTGTAAAAGAACGGAAATTTCATCTTTGCAATCAAACGTAGAATACTTAACGAACCGCGTATTAAGTAGCGATCGTCCCAGCAAATTAGATCACTCATCGACTTCGTATAACAGTTTACCAACAGCGGGAAAAGGTAATTTACATTTTTAAGGATAATATCTTGACCTATTAAGAGAACGGTGCGACCATTCAGGTGAAAATTAATGCAAAATAAATCATTTTCGGAACTTTTCTTCTTCTCTCAACTTGAGTTAGAAATTTTAGAAAATGCGCGAGTTCGAATTTACCGAATGCATTTCATTCCGTTGTATTATTAAAATTTACAGCTTCAACCTTAGTAAAGATATATGAATTCAAAGTCTATTGCAAAGAATTCTTTCTCTCTATCTCTGTCTCTCTCTTTCTATCTCTCTCTCTACGGTAAAAATTCTCTACCATATTTTTTTTTTTACCCTACACCACTTATGACATATTAAGTTTATGCGAATGCGTACAAGAGCAGGGACGACTTGGGATAAATCCACATCTTATTATATCGATCGATTCAGAGAATGATTCTGAATTGTTCTAAGCTTATCTGTTCGGCTGTCCTTCTGTCCAATTCGTATTCTCGTGTTGAAGGTCAAAATTTCGAAGGCATTCAAATGAAATTTGTTACAAAAGCGCGCATTGGCCGTAAGATGAGTGCGATTAAAAATGGTTCGGACTGGTTCACATCTTCGAACACTTCCCATATAACGGTTTTGTTTGAAAAGTCGTTAAATGAATAATTGTATTAAGCAGAGTGGTGTAGAGTATCAGTAATGTTTTACCTCGTTTTTAATTTAGTTATTACCTAAATGGATTGAATAATAGATTCTTCGCATTACTACTACTACAGTTGTGGCAATGTCTCGTTATTAACTTTTGAAAACTTTCTGTGAAATTGTTCTTATTACCTTTAGTGTCTCTCGCCTACAAACCGAGCACATTTGACGCGACCGATAAGTCACGAACAGTTGCCGATGACTACATCAAATCCGGTAATTCCTACAGTTATGAGCCCATACTTGGAAAGGCATCCGTTAACGATAGTCAGCCAAGTGCTATCGCCGACGATTATAAGCCCAAATATGATACAACATCAACACCGGGATACGATTATAAATCACAATTCAACGACAACGATGACGAAAATCTCAAAGACATTAGCGAAGGAGAAAAGAAGCAACAGCAGCCAATCGAGCACCCACAGCAAAACGCAAACGCTAGCGATAGAAATACAAACGCAAACAATTCTGGGACCACCGCAGAAACCGCAGAAAACGCTGCCGATCGACTCGCTGACTACAATACAAACTACAATGCCTACGATGAATACGATCAACAGCAATACGATGCAGCGGGCTATGATGGCACCAACTATGAACCTCAACAATACGGAAACGAAGGATACGATCCCGGGGTCAATCAAACAGACTATGAGTACAGAGAGGGTGACTATGAGACCGCGGGCTATCAATATGAAGCGACAAACGAAAGAGGAGAAGCAACGGCAATTGCAGAACAACAAAACCAAGACACCAACGTTATTACCAACGTTACCGCGGAACCAGAGCCAATCAAAATCACAGCAACGCCTTCCACACAGAAATCGACCTCATCCAACGTGCCGCCAAGCAAAACAAGCAAATCTTCGGCAAGTGCTACAGGAGGAAGCGGCCAATCCAACGAAAGCCGAACTCAATCGCGTGCGGGCGGTAGCTCTATGGGGTCAGGTGGTTCCGCAGGAACAGGAGCCACAGGAAAATCCTCTCTGTCACAACAGCCTGCCTCGGCAACCGGCAAAAAGTAATTCTCATCCGAATTTCTCGAAAGATACGAGCAACGTATTTCTAGATAATTTCGATTTAGAATTTAGCATAAGTAGCCCCAGTTTGATGCGTTCTTTTGACTCGGACACTTGTACTGAGATAAATGAGCAAGAGTTTGATTCATTAACTGAAATGAGCATATCACCTCTAGAAACTGTTATTAGAAGAATGAACATAGGTACTTAAGAGGATATGAAGTTAAATTAATAATTTAGTTCAAATTTGTTCCTTATGTAAATACATCGAAATCTTCTTATGCATCTAATTGTTTGAATCATTTTGTTTTGTTTTTGTGGTTTGTTTTTCTTCATTCGTTATGGAGAAACAAGGAATCGCTCTTTTTTTATTCTGCAATTTCCAAATGTAAGTATAGACGGAGCAATTGAAAGAGTAAGAGCGAACGAAGCCATTGACCTCTCACGTAAATCGTATGTTCTGAGTGAGTGAAATCGATTCTCTTCTATAATATAAAAATGAAAACAACTTTGTTACAAACAAATAATCTACGAGTCAAGGACGTCTGACAAATGAGTAAATATGAGAACAAAAAAAAATTATGGATATGATCAATCTCTTCGCCGTCACCTTTTGGTCATTTGCTTTGAATCATTTGCTTCTGTTTATTTCAAGCTTTATGCCCTTAATTCCCTTCGCGATCGCTTAACAGCTTAACAGCTATGGCAGATTTGCTTTATTACTTAAAATTGATATAACTTTGAAATTGATTTTTAATAGAACTTCAATTTCATTATTGTTACTATGTTTTTCATATTCAATAGTGCTTTTGCACTCTTTCTCATTTTCTATACAATGAGTGTAAAACATAGCGAGATTGGTTAAATGAATCCAAAAAGAAGGTTTTTTTTCCGGAAGTCATTATAAAACACAATCAATAGAGTACTCAGTCGTTGCTGTAAGGCACATGACCGATGCATGTAGAAAAGAATGGAATGGGAAAGCGCTTCGTACACTAATTTTGTAACCTTTAACGCCAAATACCTCCGGACCTCTGCAAATTCTTGCGAAATTTTCTAAATTCCTTGTACAGCTGTAAAAATGTCGTCAAGGCCGTGTCGGACGCAGTTCAAAGCTCGCCATCATTCTTCATAACAAGATCGTTTACTTTTTACCAATGTGCTGCCTCATGCTTTAAATGCATTTAGAAATTTTGAGTAAATTACACGCAAGTGTTGTACTCTTTGATAAATACCACTACATTAACATTTTGTCTCTCTTCACATTTAATTTAATTGATATTGAAAGTTCATTTATTGCAGATTCTTTCGAGTAGTATTGACCTCACTGTTAATTAAAGATCTTGTGCTCCTCTCCCTCTTTTAAATTTCATAGAAAGAGATCGCTTACTCTCTTAGCTCAATTCATGTTGTGGGGCGCGAAGTAATTAAAGTAAAGTAAAAAGAAAATGATTAAAATAGCGTTTGCTCTCGTTTGTTTTACTAGTCGAAGAAGAAGAAAGAGTATTTGTATTAAAGGATATGAAAGGAAATCCTTTTCAGACGCACAGATGTACGGAATTAGATTGGTTTTCTTTCTATTACTTACGTACGTTCATTTCGAATTTCACTCTAAAATACATACATTTTGTTCGAGGCTATGTGAAGGTAAATTTCCCAACAATTTCCATTTATCTATAACTTTTTTAAAGAGTCTTTTAGAAGAACTTCGTTCGTTCAGAAGTCTGAGAAGGTCAAAACTCGCAGGTAATGATGCACTCTTGTCCCTTCTTGCAGATTAACCTTATTATTCTGAGCAACATCAATGAGATTGGTCTTGTGACGTCCAGTCATAAATTTAGATACTCCAAAAGAACATCGCAAATCTGAGCACATCACTAAGTACTTTCATTATAAAAAACAGAAAAAAAGCGCAACGAAATTTAAAGAGAATTTTTAAAAATTAAAGGAGAATATAAAGGAGAAATCAAGTAAGGACATTGTAGTATAGAAATCCGCGGCAGTTGGAATTAAACTAACTTAAGAAATGCTGAAGCAGGCTCTGTAGCAATAGCCGTTTGACCTCATTTCACAATCTTCCATTTTAAAAAAGCATAAAAAGAGAGAAGTAAGCTATGCGTTCGTATTTTCGCGTGCTTATGATATGCTTGTGTTTGTATTCTAAAAACCATTCTCTTTCCTTATCATTCATTTAATGAAACGAAAGTTGGAGTTTAAAGTAAACAAGAAGAAAAACAGAAAAAAGAGTTTGTCTAACCAGTAAAACTAACGAGTGGATACTCTATCGTTAATCATTCTCTTCGTTAGAGGAATCGTAAGTGGGGAGAGAACTCTCTTAACTCTCTTACTTCATTCAAGCAATTCATTGCAATCTCTGATCATTATTTGATCAAATTAATTGTGGCAGAGTTGCCATTCTGCAAATTTGGATAAGAAAGGCAGATACTATAAGCAGGACAACAGGACAAATACGAATATCTCTCGATGTATCTTAGCGGCCGCAACCGGTCATTCATTGGATATTTTTCGAGCAGACTAAATTTCTGCGTTCTGTGCGATTTAAAAATTTGAAAAATGAAAATTTCAAAATAATTTCATCGGTCATGCTGCACCATTTTCACTCGTAAAAAACAAACAAAAAATTTTAACTTGCAAGCTGCAAATAAGGTAATTGCTTCCGAACCATTTAGGGGCTTTATGCTCTTTATCTAAGATGTATAGAAACGAGACGTTTAACCCTTAACCTCGTATCTCCCTAATTCGTTACATCCTTAATCTCATATGCAACAAATAGGAAAATAGTAAAATTTGAGATTCTAGCAGAGCCAAGCTAGGCAATGGAGCATACTTTTCTGTATACTATGACCTTTTTTTTTAAATTAATAAAAATACCTTTTAAATGAGTTGGAAAGATGTGAATGTTTTCTTTTCAGAATTATTTTAAAGCAATTTTAAAAAATTATATATGTAGCGAAACAGGAGGCATATAAACAAGAGCAGATTTTAACAAAAAATCAAGATTCAACATTAAATTCTTAACTTAAATTCAATATCCTTCTTAATTGCAACACTAATCTCCTTCTCAAGCTTAGGCGACTTATGTTAAGAAGCCAAAACTTGTTAAAAATACCCCTGAAAATGAATTTTCGCTTACTTTCATATAGATTGCTTTGGTGTGCACTAAACAAGGCAACAAGGATACAGACTTTTTTTGCTATGACCAACTTTCTTCAGCATTTTGATGTTCAAGTATTTATTAAGGGGACCTTTCTCGCCAAAGAACTATTTTAGTGCTGTTGTATCATTTCAAAGGTATCTTCGTATATACTCAAGTAATGTGTTCTGATTTGGACGCATTGAGTCTTTCAAGTTTATACACCTTTATGCATGTACGAAGCTCCACTGACTGCCTAAGAAAGATGTGTTAGTGCCTTTCTGCAGCTAAACATGTATTTGATAGTTAATCTCGAGTTTCTCTTCATGCCCGTCTTCTCCCGCAATCATTTCATTTCGAGAAGAGGCTTTTTTTTGTTAATTTGGGAAATGCATTTCAAATAGTTTTCCACTTACATCAGCCGAAAGAATTAATAAAAACTGCAGGGCAGGCTCTCCCCATTCAATTCACTATCAATAAATTTATTAAAAAAAGAAAACAAAAAAATGTTAATCAATTTTTATATTGCTATCACGTTTGTCTTGTATGCTCGCATGAAGGCAAGAGGAAAAATATGCAAAAATAAAGTTCGCTTCGCTTTGGGAGAATTTTGAATACCTGCCAATTCCAATACAACAAGAAAACGGTTTCAGATAAATTCTAATTTCTTTTGTTTTTTTTTTTTCTTTAAGACATAAGGACGCCTGCTTTCAATCTTTCTTGAGAAAACATTTCAAAACATTTCAAGTTTACAAATTTTAGATTTTCATTTCAATTTTCTATGACAGCAATAACGCGCTACACTAATTTGGCGATCTATGACAAGATGTACTTAAAAAATTTCTTTTGAGGAGACGTAACAAATACAATGTCGTTATGTATTTTCTAAAAATTTTGAAATCCGATTCTTCCATGCAATTCTCTAAGCAAAACATATCGTCACTATTGCATGTTAATTTCTGGCACAAATTATAGTGCTTTGGAAATTTATTAGAATCGAAGCAACAGTCAGTTATTTTAAAGCGAACAGTGAAACGACGTTGTAGAAAAAATTAAACGCAGCGGGTTAAATCTTAAATATTTGTTTAAAGCTTAAGTAAATATTAAAATCTGATTTATATTTATTTAATTAATTTTTCGTTTTTGTTTTCTTAAATTTTCCTGAATTCTCACATATATACGTACTGCAGCTTGTTTCTGTTAAATAATTCTTTCAAGTCATTTCGCCCAATTGCACTATTTATCCTCATCCGTCAATCACGAGTCCTAATTTCAAATTTTCCTATTATGATAAACGAACAAAAAGACAAACAAAAAAAAAATAAATAAATAAAGTAAACATTTTAGTGGTATATATACGACAAGTAAAAAAAAAAAAAGATTTTGGAACTGACATATGAAAGATTATCAAACTTTTAAAAAATTGAGTTTGTTTGAATAAGAAATAAAGCTTTTGAAGAGAAACACATCGTTGCGAGAGAAAGACAGTTTGCTCAGATGTTACTGATGTTTTATATTCCAATTGGATTCTACAGGTGGTAGAAAAGCACCAAAAATTTACGAATATGCAAATAACAGCGATTATAAAAAAAATACAGTGCAGAGGAAAATTTGAGTCCTAACAGAAATAAAATACAAGGAGCAAAAATTTGCCCAAAGAAACTAAAAAAAAACTCCATCTATCTAAACCGTATCTTAGCTGTCCATACATACGCATGATAAAACAATTACAAGGTTTCGTGCTAATAGTGGAAGGCATTATTTGTTGCGGCCGAATCTTAGCAGAAATATTCGTACCCCACTAAACGGGATCAGCGATTCGTTTCTTTAGGTGCTTACGAATAAAAGGAAGTTCGATTGCTGTAACATTACTTGACATGACTTGACGATTGCTTTAAAGCACCACAAAAAATTAAAAAAAGAGAGTCTTCGTTTTCCAAATGACCCTAGAAATAATTTCGATATACATTTTAATGGCAATTCGACTAACATAACTAGCGGATCAGTTCAAAATTTCCCATTAATCATCAATCTTCATTTGTATTGATTGTCATGCATTAAAATTGGAATAATTATATGGTTATAATAAAGAAAATGAATGCTATGTAGAGAAAGCTTCGGCTTTTGAATTTCTGTTAGCGTAACAGCACCAAACCTGTTAACAAAGCAATTCTTTCCTGCTCACTTATGCATCAAGAATTCTGTTAACTGTTTCCTAGTGAAGCGTACAAGCACACACATATGCGAATAAGCGAGCTTCTGTTTGTTTACATTCATTCTCTTTGATTCAGTCGAATTCGTAAATTCGTACGCGAGCGAAGAAATAAAATATATAAAACAGATAAAACAGAAAATGTTCGAAAAGAAAATAAAATTTGAAAGTATAATATACTTGTTAATGTTTCAATAAAGATATTAAATAAAAAAAAAAAAACAAAACAAAAACAAAAAGTTAAATTATTCGAATAAATAAAAGATGTAAAGAAGGGACGAAAAAAAAATTTTTTTTTTTTAAATAATTATGTGATAAAAAATAAAGTTAAAGGGAAAAAAGTTCAATTAAATAATACTTAAATTAAAGAAAATTATATAGCAAAGGAAAAGAAACATTTACCGAAAAATTGTATATCGTTGCACATGTAAGAAGACATTATACATACTTGCATACATACACTTATAATATAAGAAAAGTCCATGACAGTCAGTCAGTGCGATATGTATGCTGAATGTGTGAGCGTATGTATATGCAATCACAATAATTTATGGATTTCTTAGATGTCCTTGCTGGCAATGTATGAAACAAAAGAGCGAAAGAGAGTACATTTCATAACACTATCGCCAACTAGTAATAAACAACAATAATAACTGAAAGACCGAAAAACGACAATAGAAGGAGAAACTTTCTACAAATTTTATGGGTAATGGCAATCAAAATAATAATAATAACACCAACAACAACAACAACAACAACAACAACAATAACAATAATAAGAGAAAGAATTCCAACAGTATATAGTTACAATTACACAATTTGTTTACCTCACATACCCCATAAATACAGGAATTATCATCAAATGTTTGTACGTGTGTACAAGCGTACAACACGTTGTAAACGTGAATGTGTATTATAAAAGATAGATTCTGCGATGTGCTATTAAGCATAATTTCATTAAATTTAATTTAATTAACTTTTACTAGAGTTAATTGTGCTCACTGACAACATATCGTTCCATGTCACTGATTCACCCAATCAAACGTTTAAAATACTTTGCTTGCCTTGTCTTATCTTCATGTAGCTAAGGAAGCGAATCCATTTATTTACTCTTTCTGAAGGGTATAAGGCTTCAGTGAATACATGCTACATAGTAATTTTTTAAAGATTAAAAATGCAAAGGCCGGGCAAAGGCAAAACAGGATGCACAGGAACCACAATTAAATTATGAAATTTGATAAAGTAAATAAAGATAAACACAATAAATACAAAAGACGTATATATATACATATATATATATATGGCCGACTTTTACTCCCTCTAAATAATCAAGTTCGGTCAATTTTTGCAAAACATCCGCATCACATAAAATGCGTTGCAGTGATCACGTCCAGAGATCTCACTAAACAGTTTAGTCGGCAGTAGCGACGGACGGCCTATACCAAGATCAGGACAGTGATCAATGCGATTTAATGACTTGTACCTGCTGGGAATTGCAAGTTCATGTAAATAGTTTCAGTTTACAATTCCAAGCGTCAAGGTGGTTCAGCAGTTTACCACCTGAACCGCTTGGTCTCGGAGTACAATTTATGCACATTACATATATTATTACTTGCACAGATGATGCTACGACTTACTTATTTTACTTTTTTTAAACAACATGGCTACGGTTGACGGCTTGGCTGCAAAGTATACAACGTATCCTGCTTTATGTGCATGCATATGCATGTAAATACTTGCTACAAAATGCTTTTGACGTTTAGTTATCTATTAGCAAAAAATGGATGCGATTATCTCAAACGGTTCAAATTGATGCGGTTTCGGATTCACTTTATATATCTTGCAAAATTAGCGCTACTTTTATCAAGCTTACATACCTATCATACCAGAAGCGTGATTATTTATTTATTTATTCGAACTTTACTGCGACAGTGCTCGTAAAATGAAGATATTAAAGAAGAAAAAAGAAAGAAACACAAAAGATATTAATGTTGTGTACAACATGTTCGGAATTATCATCAATTTTGTAAATGAAATCCATTAGTGCGAGCATCTCTTTGCTGCTAGATATATGGGCTTAGAATTCACCGAGTATCCGCATTGCTACATTCTCCTTGAATTAAACGTAATTGAATTGTCTTTGTTCGAAAAATTCTTTTATGCATTAAATAACAAAAAAAAAAAAAAAAAAGAAAGAAAGAAAGAAAAAGCGCACTCAAAATTCTATCTGGAAGATAGTTTTTATATTATTTGGCTGCCTTGTGATTTGGGTCGCAAGGTTATTTCACCGCAATATATGCTGGTGTTTTGCTTATATTGCCCCTGATGGTGCGGAGGCACTGAGCGAAAAAGTTCTACTCCGTTCTCTGTAAGTGTAAGAAAAATGTAAGAAAAATATCTTCACTTAACTGATTGGTTAGGCGGTCATTTCCTAGGCAATCGTTGCATTCATTTCAATCAATCACGAATCTGTGAAGTTCTTAGGCATTAAAAATATACAGAGCGTGTTAAAATTTATTCGCATTTCTTAAAAAAGAAAAGAGTGACGATAGTCGAATATTTCTTAATTTTATCTCTTTCGCACACAAGAACTTTCCTCATGCATGCTAGACGTTTGCTCCATAGAAGACAAGTCACGTGTAAGCATGGCTATAACATATCCTTCAAGGAAGGATATATTATATCCTTCAAGCAAGGATATGTTATAGCTCAATAGTTGTTCGCAACATTTGTAGTCCGCAGAAAATGTTGTCTCTCACACAATGCTACTTAGATGTCGTCGACTCGAAAAAATAAAAGAAAACAATCATTTTTCGTCGAAGAAGAGGATCCACACAACGTCCACTGCGGATATGAAAATCTTACAATGGTTTTTCGCCTATAGGCTTTTTTGGTGACATGTTTTTCCCCCTCTGCTTCTGACCCTTCCCCTGCTGTACGTAAACAGGACATGCTTTTAACTAATTATTATTTTATTTCTATTATTAAATATTAAATAAATTATTTTATCATCACTTACGTACTTGAAGTTGGTTAGTTTAAGAATTCGCTTAAAACCTTTTCAACATTTTTTTTATTTCGAACTTGATAAGCAATTTTTTGCAGTGCATAAAATGCAAGCAGTTCGTGTTTCTTCCTTTCGAGTCTTCTTTCATATTTCATTAAGTGTTACTTGAGTACTCAACATATAACAGTAGATTAAGAGTACAGCGTGATAATGAAAAGGTTGAGCGGGTACAAAGGCATGGCTTGTTTTAAGGTAAATCTATGCTACGTACAGCTAATGTGTACACTGTCTGTAGCCTTTGTTATATAATGCAGGACATAAGAGGCTATGCGACATGGAATTATATTTTAATATGATTAGTGTTTTTTTTCCCAAAATATTCGCATAATAGGTTTTTCGATATTAGCGTTAAATCTCTCCCCCACACTACCTGTAGTGGCACGGCGCGATTTAAGTTTATATGGATGTATGTAGGAAGCAAGAAGGCTTAAGATTAGCTTACCAGTTATTATAACGATTGCCTCATGGTTATCTTCTATCTCGATTTAAGCTTGTCTGTCTGTCTGCCTGCCTGCCTGCATGTCAAGGTGGTTTTATGTTAAGCTCACAGCTCGCAATTTTTTAAAGATTTTCATGAAATTTGATATATTGCTACGTTTTGGCCCCGGGAATAAACGCTATTGGAAAGGCCGTTACAGGAAAAATATTTGCAATTTTTTCAATTTCGCGGCAAACACCGCTCATGAATAGCATTTTATTATACTAAAGTGATGTGAAAAATTCTCTTCGAAAGAGTTAGTGTTTTGAGAAGGTCTTCCTTGTAAGCGTATTTTACGAGATATAAGTTTTAATTACAAACCTTTTACGATCGAAATTGGCCCATAAGAGTAATACACATAGAAGGAACGGCATCAAGTTTGGATCACATCGACTGATCTTTTGAATCCGATCCCACGACAACTAAATCCTTATATAGCAACAAAATCTAATTTTTGGTACTTTATGACCACATAGGCGAAAAGTAGTAACATCCCTGAGAAGAAAATTAATTTTGTTAAATTTCAGCCACGTAGAACATTCATAAGCACTTTCATGGGAATGTATATGAAGAAAATATATTAAAAAAAAAAAAAAAATCTTTGAGAAGAAAATTAACGTTGCTAAGCTTGGACGTCACATGGCAACAACACTCTGGTCACTTTTATATGGTAACAGGATGTTAGGCGAAGAGGTGTGCGTCGGCCTGTAGCTGCCCGATTGTAATATTTTTATTTGTTTTGATATGTAAATATCAGTGGGTTTGAATGATGAACCTATCCCAAGTCCTTCCGGATGCCACAAACACTCGCAGAAACTTAATACATCCATGTACCCTAATTGGCGCAGGGTAGAAAAAAACAAAAAAAAAAACAAGGAATTCAACGGACTTTTTTATATTTTTTGATAATGAGCGAGAGTAAGCAGGTCGCGATAAAAGGGTCAAATAAAATTTCCAAAAATTTATTTCCTTCTTCCGTTTTGCTTTTCTTCCCGATTTGTTTTTTCTTCCTTTGGCTTTACGTGTTTTTTATAACTTTTTTGGATGCTCATTAAGTGCCATTGTAATTATCGCTGATGTAATATATTGACAAAATTCATTGCACTTATGGTCGTTTATTTAGGCAAACTTTCGGCTAAGAAGCAATCCATTGTCTTTAAAATTTATGACAAAAAAAAAAAAAAATATATATATATATGTACGCAAACATTTCTAACTAACTAACTATGAAAATCTTTTATTCTTTTGTTCTTCATTTTAGAAATCCAGTAAATAAGCAAAATTTATATAAATATTCGCAGGAAAAAATTCTAAGCTTTATAGCACAATGAACAGCGATGAGGTCTACGAGATCAAGAGAACCTGGGAAATACCAGCGACCACACCCACTGAATCAGGTGTAGCGATTTTAATACGATTTTTTACCAAATATCCGTCCAATTTACAAAAGTTTTCAACATTTAAAGACATGACATTAGATGAATTGAAAGTGAGCTTAAAACAAATAAATAAATAAATAAATAATTATTTAGTTATTTTAATGTTCTTCTTCTTCTTCTACTTCTTCTTACACATATCGTTCTTTAGAATAATCCACGTTTTAAGGCTCATGCCAATAGAATTATGAAAGTATTTGATGACTCCATAAAAACGCTGGACAACAATTGTTCGCATCTAGAGGAAATATGGACCAAAATAGCTCAGTCACATTTCAATCGTCAAATTGAGAAACAATCTTTCAATGTAAGTGAACAATGACTTGAGAGAAGTAAATATGGATTTAAGAAAGCTATTTTTGCTAATTGGCAGGAGTTGAAGGAGGTCATCTTGGAAGTACTGGTGGCTGCCTGCAATTTGAATGATCAACAAACCGAAATTTGGTTGAAATTATTGGATTTCGTATACGAGATCATATTCAAGACTATAGATCAGCTAGAGCAGGATGTATAATAAAATGATAAGATTTATTAAATGGAATATTTAAGGAGCATTCACAGACCAATGGCAGTTTGCAATAAAATATATAAATATTTCATTTCTTATATAAGAACATTAAGATTTACGTTATGTCATGTCCTTTATGTTAATTCCTCTTCTACCCATCACTATTGATGTATTAATGTAGCAAATCGATCAGAAATTTGCGTTTCAAACCTTGAATACACAAAAAAAATATTAAAAAATAATAATCACAAAATATATTTATCACCAATTAACCCACCTTTTTATATTTTGATGTAGTTTTACCAAAAGCTTAAAAAATAAATACAAAAAAATGAATAAAAATAAATTTTTTGTTATTTGTATAAAATATAAGATAAAATAAAAAAAAAGGAAAAATTAAACAACAACAAAGCATTTTCATTACAATTTTTTAACCTAAGCAGATCAAGTTACACACTCGCCCAGAAGCTAGAGCTCAGGGAGTCAGCTGCCATCAACAAAGCATTTTTATCATAATTTTTTAACCTAAGCAGGTCAGGTTAAACACTCGTCCGGAAGCTAGAGGTCGGGGAGTCAGCTGCCATCCATGAAGCATTTTTATTACAATTTTTCAACCTAAGCAGATCAGATTAAACACTCGCCCAGAAGCTAGAGCTTAGGGAGTCAGCTGCCATCAACAAAGCATTTTTATCATAATTTTTTAACCTAAGCAGATCAGGTTAAACACTCGCCCAGAAGCTAGAGTTCAGGGAGTCAGCTGCCATCTTACAAGAGCTAAGTTGGCTGGAGGTCCGAGCATAGCTTTCGATAGATTCAAAATGTTTTTTTATGGTTTTGTCTAGGACTTAAGGCCGTTTGGCTAAAGTGTGGAGAAAACTATTTTCCATCCCCAGACGCTTACTATTAGTATTGCGTGCGCAACCCGTATAGCGATCCGAAAGTACATATTACTCGCGCGTGTCTCTAGCTCTACACTTTTGCGGTTCTTATCAATCCCCTCCGCCATCTTTGGTTCGGAGCACCGTATTGTGCTTGGCGTTAGGAAGTGTTCCCCAAACACTTTGTGTCTGATTCTCCAGAAGGCCTTGCATTCACACAGAACATGACGCAACGTTTCGCTCGTCCCTCTATACAACGAATGAACAGAGCAAAAGTGGTTCTTAAACTGGCAACAAGATGTTCAAATCCGATGATCGAATAAACCCGACTATTAAATGCCTTTTACTATGTCCCGCAAAGAAAAAATCTCTGCCTTTATCTTTGTCATAAAATATTAAAAATTGTGCTTTTAAAGGATTACTGCCCATGTGAAGCCTTACATGTGAGATGACTCAAGAAATAGACCTACACAGTCCAGGTTTACCGCTATAAATTTATATATCAAATCACTGTTTCATAGTAACTTTCATTATAAAAAAGCGAGAAACAAAATATTTCTACTAAAACCCCATTTATATATATTTTTGAACTTTCTTCCATGCAACAGTTCCTACGAAAACTAAACCCACATACGCATATGCTGATTCCATTAGGAAAAACCGGAGAAATCACTTCATCATTCAACACTTTGACGACAAGGAACACAGCAAGCCGAGTGCATCTTCTGAGAAGAGGTGGCAAATTAACAAGTTAGGGCAGGTAACATTTGTTTGAGAATCCCACATCAAACTGTGTGAACCAAATTTTGAAAATTACTTCTGAACACATTTTGAAATAGAATTTGGTGCCCAATCAGCGCAGAGATCTTATCACAATGCGATATAAGGCTTGTCAGTGACATCGTTCCTTAAGCCAACGCTTAATAACCACCAGAACAGATTTAGACTTATTTGCAATTTCGAACCTACAAGGACACCCACATCACTGAAGAATGCGGCATTGGCAAGTCTATCACAGTCCTAATAGTAATCGACAGATATCGGCGTAGACCTAAATAGCGATAACTTTTTGCACTTGGCCTGGTATTAGTTGCTATCGCTTCTATAATAAATTGTTTTTGTTTGTTAATTATTTATTTTCATTAATAAGCGAAAATTAATTTTGCATCGAATTTCAACAAAATGGATGATAAATTCGTATTTATTTTCTCTTTTACTCATTAATATTTTCGAAGAGCCCTCTCGCCAAATGAAAGGACAATAATTGTATATAGCATGTGTGGTATTTCTTTTATTTTAATGCAAGCTTGCATTGTGGTCGCTAAATGCTGCTTAAATACTTCATGTTATTGCTTTCAATTCCATTATGCTGCCTGTTCCAGTTCATCTATAGTTCGGAATATGATGTCGTAAATAAAATCCATTAATTTTACCCAGATTTCGATTTGTTGATCATTCAAACTACAGGCGGCAGTCAATACTTCTAAAATAACTTCTTTCAATTCCTGGAAATTGGCAAAAAAAAGAAGAAGACAACTTTAATATTAGTTCTCTTACACGATTGTTTACTTACATTGAACGATTGCTTCTCGATTTGACGATTGAAATGTGACTGAGTCACTTTGACCCATATTTCTTCTAGTTGCGAAGGATCGTCATCCAAGGCTTGCACGGAATCATCAAATACTTTTATAACTCTATTTGCATGAGCTTTAAAACGTGGACTTTCCTGAAAACAAATACACATAAGACAGTAACTTTTTTGTTTTTTTTTTTTTTGTTTTATATAATCAATCACTTTCAGGATGTCCCTTACAGGTGTTACACGGTGCGCGTCATTGTTGAGATAGGAAGCGACCGCAGCCCAGTGTGTGCTTTTACCGACTGAGCACTACTCACTGCAGTGCTGTAGCGACCAAATTGAAATAATGATTTCATTATATTACCCATTAAGAACATTATAGTCGAACAGGGTCGGCCATAAGATACCCTACATCACTTCGCTTAGCACAGTTATTCAATCGTTACACACTACTTTCATGCAAAGGCGTACTTTTCGTGAGAGCCCGTATATAAAAGGTTGCCGTAAACATCACATGGCCTCATGTTCCCAAAAATTTGATTATTTTTCAGTTTTCTTTATAAGGGTTTACTTTCTATGATAATCCCTGTATACGTTAAGGTCTAAAATCCATTAGGAATTGAGACCTGCACTTGAAACCCAATAATAAAAGGGGACAGATGGACAAATAGGCTTGGATCGATTCGGAATATGCTTGTTACTGTTATTATCGAGCCGATAGTCTTGCGTTGCTAGTGCCGAATTTGTCTTATTTTAATCTAAGGATTTATTTCATTTCTCATTCTATATATATATGTTTTCCTTATTAGTGTCATTATTATTGTTATTACTGTTATTATTGTTACTAATTATTATTATGATTGTCGTTGTTATTTTTCTTGTAATAGTCGTTGTCCTTCTTTTTATTGTTTATATTATCTCATTGTTATTATTATTATTGTTATTACTTATTACTACCATTATCATTACTTTTATTATTTCTATTGTTATTATTATTTTCCTCGTTCCAAACTCACCTTTAATTCATCTAATGGTATGTCTTTGAATGTTGAAAACTTTTCTAAATTGGACGGATATTTGGTAAAGAATTGTATTAAAATCGCTACACCTGATTCGGTGGGCGAGGCCGCCGGTATTTCCCAGGTTTTTTTGATCTCAGAGACCTCATCGCTATTCATTTTGCTGAAAAGTTTACAATTTTTTCTTATTTGTATTGAATTTACTTTCTTTTCTTCTTCTTTTTTTTTGCTTTTTTAATAAAAAATTTCAAGCCTTAAGAACTTTTTTATTATTAATTTACTTAATTCAATTCAATGCAGAACCGAATGGTCTTGAATTGTTAATACAATGCATTCGTTTCCAGCGGAAAGCTCGCTTAAATAAATTCTAGCGAGCAAAGAAAAAGTCTAGTAGCAAAGGCTTGATAGTCATTAAGTGTATTTGTGAATTTTATCAATATTTTCCATCGGCGATAATTGCAAGAACACTTAATAAAAACGCACATAGAACGCACAAAAGCCATAATGGAAGACAAGAAAAGCCATCAGAAAGGAGCACACGAGTAAATTAGAAAAAAACAAGCACTTTTGATCCTTCATACATTCATTAGCTAAATATAAACATACATATAAACCTGTAGGCGAACACGAAAGCAATACAAAATAAAATTTATTTTTATTATTATTTTTTTTTTTGTTTTTGTTTCCGGAGCACTTCACATTTAGTGAACTCTAAGTAATTATTACGCTTTTATTTGCATTATCATTGGAAGAATCTGGGTTTGTATTAAGTTAATAATAAATATAACACCTTTTGTGACCATTTTTACAGCAACACGAGCCTGAATAATGCATTTTCTGTTGCGGTATATTAGGGCATTATCATTATCATTATCATTATCATTATCATTATCATTATCATTATCATTATCATACATAATAAATCATCCATCAGCAAAATAAAAATAAAAAAAAATCAAGTTATGTATATAAAGAAAGGTATATATACTAAACTGATCTAAATTTGAAACAACAAAATAGCGTTTCAAGTCGTTTGTCATTTTATACAAGACTGTAAAGATAATTTCCAACATAATCTAAATTAAAAGAAATATGAGAAAGAAATTCGTAAATGTCGGCAAAAACATTTCCGCACCCAATCCGTTAAGAGAGACTTTGAATTTTTAATAAGATAATCGAATATATTTCCGAATTGGGGGTCAGGCGGTTAGTGAATCAATTAGGGTATAGGATGTCGCAATTAGTGAAAACATTTTCAAAAGCAATATTTTAAAGTTGGACGACCTTCGGACCTAAGTAGTTCCGCTTCATATGTCCAACATCGCGTTCTTCGGGCTCTTGGAGAAGACCAAGAAAATATCGATTTTTTTACAATTCACCTGGACTTTGCTCCTTGCTTCTTAATTTCACATAGAATGTAATGATGTAAGAGCTTTTGTTAGGTGTGGTCACCGACTGTCAAGACCGTCATGTATTGATATTGGAACGGCAGTTGGGAATTTCTTGAGAAAACTAGTGTTCGAAATTTTCTGTAGAGGAACACTTCCTCCATATCACCCTTCTTCGCAATTATTTTTCAAACAAATATAAAATATATAAATAATAACCGCCTGTGCGCTAAGTCTGTCATTGCAATACCAAATTGAAGCCAAACGTCACTACTCTGAGATAAAAACAAATAAGAATGTTACAGTAGGCCAAGGCAAAACATTACCCTTTTCTTTGATGTAAATTTGCTAAATTGTTGCTATGGACCAATTTTCATCACAACATATTAAAAATGAAACCTTTTTCAAGAGATGTCTTAATGCGGAGGATCAAATTTAGTCCCTTTAATTTTTACGTCATATTACAAACTTATAATTCGACTTTGTTTGAATAAATTTTCATGATAAAATCTGAAAAACTAAACCTTCTTGGTAGCAAAGGACTTAGTGAGGATCCTCACGTGATCCAAATTTGGTGGAGTTGATTTCTTTGCCAATTTACTATTGTGAACCAATTTTTGGCATCAAATATTGAAAATGATACTTTTTTCCACACAAAGATTCAGTTTTTATAGGAGCGGTTATATGAGAGGGGACTGGAAAAGTGGACCCAGCCAAACTAAATTTTTCATACCGATTTAAAATGTCGAAATACATTACGCAGCGACTTTTGCCGAGGAATTTTGAAAACTGCAAAATTTTTCCGGTACGAGTCATTTTCAATAGCGTTCGTCCTTGAGTGAGAACGCATCAGTGCACCAAATTTCATGAAAATATCGCAAAACTTGCGACCCGCAAGTCGAAAACAAGAAAACAAAACGGACGGACGGTCGGATGAACGGATGCGAATGTTGTTTTTCTGATGTTGTCTTGTCTTCAAATAAAGAAAAAAACGATTTAAAATTTTTATAAATTTTCCTACTAGTAACAGAACTTATCTTTTGCGTTACTTTCATGACAATTACTCTGGTAACTCTAATTCGAAAGGAGGAAAGCACTTAAAAGCTCAACACAGCAAAAAGCTCATTAGTTCACTCCCTTCTTATCCTTATTGCTGGATAAGTACGAAGAGTGTTGAGACATGTAGATATGTCATTAGAAAGCTTCGTTGGTTTAAAAAATTTCATTTCCCTTATGATAAGGTTTTCTATTCTTTTTTCTTTTTGTGATCGCACTTGTGTCCCGTTATTCAAGATATTGTTTAGTTCATCGCTGATAACGTTTACATGTCTTACTTCCGACTACGATCATAAATGATATTATCGCTGCAACCAACTGACTTTTGACACGCCCATCTTCATTGGACAATCGAAAGCACTTAGTAAGTAAGTTATTAAAGAATTGGATTGAGATGAAGAACAAACAAAATTCGAAGCCTTGTTGTTGCTGTTTATGTTGCAGCGGAAACTGTCGTCGTTACGAGGTGTTACGAATTCTTTCAATCCTTCAACCCTTTATGCACTTACTTACTCTCCTTTATGAGCAATTTTAAAAACATAAACTTGCAAGGACAGAGCATTGATTAATTTGCATGGACATGTCAACACTCACTTAACAAAAAATTTATTCAAAAAAAAATGTGTTTACACAAACTATATTTTACAATAAAATCGGATTCTTTATGTTCCTTTAATAAAACTCTTGGCATGTTTTTTCTTTACATTCATTGTCGAAGTAATGGAAGGGGATATCTTCGTCATGTCCAAACATTCGCAACACCTAGTAGAGAGCCCCATAAGGTATGCACATTCTTAGATACGGTCTACATACGTCCGCCTTTGCGTTTGTCCGTCCGTTCGCAAGTATTAAGGCCTTTATTTGGCAATAAGATTTTTCGTTTTCGTTTGTTTGATATAAATGTGATGGCTGGGTATAAAAGATCCGATTTTGCGTTTGTCCGTCCGTGCGCAGGTATTAAGGCCTTTATTTGGCAATAAGATTTTTCGTTTTCGTTTGTTTGATATAAATGTGATGGCTGGATATAAAAGATCCGACTTTAATCGAATATTATTTTCATATTTGTTTTATTTTACTCTCGTGGTAAGTGTGTCTTATTAGTATAAACAAATATATACACATAGATATACTTTTCTGATCTCATATCGCTAGGCTGCAGTCGCTTGTCAAATGAAAGATTCTTTGACAGGGAAAGTAATGCTTGCGCCAAAAATTAAATTTAAAGCTATTCTGTTTTTTCTACATCGAATCGTATCTGGCGACCAAACTTTAACTTACTCTGTAACAATAACATTCTCTCGGCTCACGATGATGCAATTTGTATCGTTTTAAAACCACTTCAGCACTTTATTGCTTAGTTTTCCCTCTGCATGCATTTGCATATTTACATAGTAATGCGAAAACGATAAAAGAAAACTTTTCGCAGGCATCGCAAGTGCAAATTAAATTCTTGTTGCTTTGATGAATTGCGTCTACAGTCAGCTGTAAGTATCATAAATTCTTCCGTTTTATCAATTTTTAAAGCCGCTCCTGTTTACTTCCCCAGACGGAGATGGTTGTGTGTGGTTTGAAACATCAACTGGTTGTCTTTCTGTAAGCATTTCGATTAAATATTTAAGAGAATTTTTGAATAAATTTCCCGAAAGCATTCATTCACTTATTGGTGCACTTTTATAATGGCAGTATCCTGTTTGCGAGACATTGGGGAAAAGCTGGATCTGATCTTGATTAAAACAACCAAAGTTCTGTTGCTTAGAACTTCGAAGTAAAAGAAAACGAAACGGAGAGGAGTTTATGCCAGCAAAGGTCGCAAGATCTCCCGGTTAACAATCCCGTGTCGTGTTGTAAACTTCAGGGATGAATTCTCAAATCTTCGGCTCGTTTCTTTCCTATGCTCTCATGTAATTTGCACCGCATTTTGATTATAACGCTTCAAGTTTTATTCGCTTGCAATCAAAGAGGACCGTGATCAGGATTTGAATATTTCCACCGAGAGAAAGCATTTTTCTATTGTCAGCAAGCCCGCATTTCTGGAAAAAAAAGCGTTAGGAGGCGAGGAGCAAAAAAAAAAGTGAGAAGTTGAATTAGACGGCGGAGCATTTGTTCACTTGTCCAAAATTTCCAAGGCGCAAAGTAAAGTACGCTCAAGAAACATCTAAAAATGGTGGGGTTAGAGCTTAGTGATTGGAAGATTATTTTTTTTTATTTCATGACTGGCTACAATTACACACACTTTTGGGCCGTACTAAGCAACACTCTTAAACACTCGTAAAGGCTTAAGTTGCGCAATCGTAAAGAAGATCATCAGTTTCCGAGGATTTGAGAATATTTTTATGTTTAAAGTACGAGCAAGTGAACTTTGGCCTAACTGTTAGACTATGACATTACGGGAAAAAGCATCAATTGGAAAATCAAGAAGCAAAGGTGAACAGCATTCAATGTTTAGATTTGTTAGATTGAAAGTAAACATAACTCCAAGAAAGTGCACTATATAGCTATTTATAAGGTGTGGTCTACGACACTGAGATTCCACTTCGCGAACCTTATCCGCTGGACTATGCAGTAGCCCGGTTCCGGTTTCAATTTCTGACATTTCAAAGAACACAGTGAAGCCGTTTGCTTTCCACTACCCAAGGTTTTGTGCAGAAATTTCTGATAATTAGTTTTCCTAAGAGGATATTTTCAAAAGTTTTCAAAAGGATAGTACGCTGTGTAAAATCGTGGCTTTTCCTTCGAGAATTGATGAATTCGTGTTAAAAGAAAAGCTCTGCAAAAAGTACTGCGGAACTAATCAGGAAACCTGCCACCCTATAACTGAAGGCACACACATGCATGACAAAGAGAAAGATCTAATTTCCAAATATTAAAATAATAAAAAACAAAGACCTACACAAAAATTATATTCCACTCTTGCCGAAGCTTCCACTGCCAGCTGTCTCGTAAAATGAAATATGCAAATTCTTATCGTTGTTTACGCGTAATGAGCGAAAAACCTTTCGTTTTTTGTTGCTTTCGACAGCGCTCAGCAGTTGTTGTCAGTTTATGTTATACCAACGGCATGACCATCGTAAAGCAAAACAACATGCGTTTGTTAGGCAGTAATTTAGCACGAGTTTATTATATTTTTCATTTAACATTTTGCATAACATGACAAGTTTTGAATTCTCTTCTGTTGAACGGTTTCGATTTGGCCCATTTTCAATGTCAACGTGTCTGCGTTGTTTTCACCCAATTTGAGGACAATATATTTGTTTTCGCGACCCAAAGCATGTTTGCTATTGACCTATAAACAAAGAGAGGCAGGGAGAGGGACAGATGGACGATCAAAGTATTCAGCAAAAATATATATATTCATTCTCTGAGGGTTCTTTGAAGCTTTCTTCTACGTAACGCAGTTTACCCTCCACTGCGGGCTTCTGTTCTGACCAGTTCGGCCCATTTTCAATACCAGCCTGCGTGGAAAAACTTCCAATGTTTCTACCAAATTTGAAGTCGGGATCTTCGTTTTTACGACCACGAGAGTGCCAACAACAAGCACCACTTAGACGGACAGACACGGCTTAATCAATTGAGAATTTCACCCTGACCAACAATATAAATACTTTATAGAAACTCTGAAGCTTCCTTTTCGTTGTTACATACATTATGAAAGAAAAAACAACATGAGTATACGCCCATCCGTCAGGGGTGAGGACCCTTTTTTTCTATTACTATGGTTAAGCATTCTTTTTTTTTTAATTTTTAAATTTCATTTTACAAGGGAATATAGTTTAGAGTGCAAATCGAGGCTTAGAGTTAAGCCACCATCGCGTATTGGCACTCAGAGGAGACGTTTCCTATACCTGTAAAGCACTGTATGTCCAATCGGTAAGAGTTGTGCCTTCTCCAAGTTCCACACACTGTACTTAAAGTATGGCCTACCACATTGGGAATTAAAACCGACTACATAGTGTACTTGGGTATGCGGCAGTAGGCGGCGGAATGCGTTTTTCATTTGTCCTTTGTTTTATTCAATATTTTTCGAAGACAAGAAAACAGCAAAACAACCAAAGAGTTGGTTAACCAAACAATAAAAAGTTGGGAGATGATAATAACTTTGCTTTAAATAAATTCTAGGATCCTTAGGGAGTATTTACCCTGCAACGTAATATTAATTTCATTATTTATAACGGTTTACTATACCATTTAAAAAAAAAAAAAATTAAATTTCAGTTGGTTGTATTCGCAAAAAGCTTTCGATGCGCTTAGCAATGCGCGGACATTGAAACATGTTTTCATTTCTCTCTGCTAACAAGTTCGATGAAAGAAATCATGTTAACCAACAAATTAAATAAACGGAAACCAAAACGACAGTAGTTAACAAGAATAGCGCGTGTATAGTAACATATTTCTAACTAGAAAAAGTTCAGTCTGTAATTAATTTAATTAAAAACAAACACAAAAAAAAAACAAAAACAAAACCCGGAACAGCGATTTGATGCCACTGCGATTAAGTCTTGCATTTTTTTGGACTCGCAAAGAACATTAAACATTTTGAACGTTTTCTCATGTTTATGTGAAGCTGTGTAACTTTGTGCCATGTAACGCATTGTTAATGTTCTATAAATTAAAATATAAAATGACAAGGAAACTCGGTATTATCGGTCACGGCCCACCATTATATATCCTATACCGCCCTAAGATTATGCATATAATGATCCTTCAAAGTGAAACGTTATATGGGAACAACAACAGTGATATCAAAGGCTTTTCATTACATCATCAAGATTGATTCAATAAATCTGAATTTATTGTACTTGGGAGCACCAAAGCGAAACGAATGGTTCCACTTTTTGTGAAAATTACAAAATTTTGTCTAAAAAATTTAATTAAAGCCTTTTGTCCTGTCATCCGACATTCTGTTTGGATAAATAGGATTTATTGGTTGATCAGTGGCGCCCTTTGATTTTCATAACTGAAAGCTACTTTTTAAGCTATTTTAAGGTTTTCTTCCTCTTGATCTTAGAAACGAAATAAAGAAAAGCTCCTGCATAGACTTTATTTTAATTACAAATACGTTGAACACGTTTTATATCGAAAATAAGTAAATGCAGAAATTATTTTACCTTAACATCTTAATGGACTTCATTAGATTGATTGGTTTCGTAGACGATAATGTAAGCAAAACAAAAGAAAAAAGGAAAACGATTAGGAAAGAGACGTAAGTATTAGGGAAATATAAAAAATAAATGCCTTCAGCATTGATGCAATTACTTAAATGGTGTGCTTCAATGTTCGGACGTAGCCTGGCATGGAATCCACAGTCCATGAAATGGACCGATACAACACCAAAGCCGGTATCTTCACTTTCTAGCAGACTAATGACAGCATGGCCAGGCATATACAACGCTAAATGCGATTACACGCTCAAAAGTCCCATGCCTGGTCCGTTATCGTAATAAAGCTGCCCTGTAGCCGTCTCACCTTAGTGTGATAGGCTGTATAGGAAGTGCAGTGAGCGGGCTGTCGATAAAGGCATAACACTTCCCGATTGGAGCGGGACACACACTTCGTCTCTCCTTTCTCTTCCCCAACTCCTTTGTAACCTGCACCAAGCCACACGTACAGAGGACATTCTCTGCATGAACGGTCACGTTAAAAAGGAAAAATATGTCTTATATTAACTACTATATGTATTACAACCACATTGACAGCCGGGGCCATCTTCAAGCAAATCTCCGCTTCAGGTTCACATACATGGTATGATTCCCAGTTTGAAAAATTGACGGTAGTGTGCTATCGAATTTGACTTGCAACATATATGTGAGAGTATTTTCTAAACGCATATAAATGCCAAACCGGTCGAAGGACACGCCCGCAGCACCACGTAAACTAAGAATACCACGGGTTTTCAAAGCGAATGAAAAATTGTTTTTTTCTTCATTGCTCATAAACTGTAGCAAATAAATGTACAAAAAAGTGAACCAATATTCTATGAGTGATGCTGTAGCATTTGTGCACAAATATGAAAAACATTGGCCACGCCTACCCAATATTACAGTGTATTAATA
Organism: Glossina pallidipes; assembly: GCA_000688715.1. Lineage (NCBI taxonomy): Eukaryota > Metazoa > Arthropoda > Insecta > Diptera > Glossinidae > Glossina > Glossina pallidipes. The sequence continues at coordinate 363,995 of KK500051.1, forward strand.
TTGAATTATTTTTTCATCCCAGCTTCAAATCTTGAGTGCGCCTAAACATGTCCGCTTGTTCGTCCGTCCATCTGTCTGTTTCCGCAACTTTGTAGCATTTGTGGTAAACATTCTCCGCTTACAAATTTGCAAAAGAATTTGAAAATGGTCGAAACTTTCCAAAGGACACGCCTACAACGCCCGTATGCCTCTACGACAAAAACTTTTATTTTGAAAATAGAAGAAGTCAACTGCGCCCACACCATACTATAGGGTATGAGTGTTTTGTTGTTGTTAGTTTATATTTTTATATGTTGTGTTTATTGATCGAACTTTCACTCTACACTAATTTTAGAATTTTCTTCTGTTTTTCTTTTTCGTAATAACGACGAGTTGTTTTTCTTTTACAAATCTGGAAGATGGATTTGGAGCTTTTTTATCTTACACGATTTTGTAAAGTTGTTGAGCATACATCCAAATTTACTTTTACAAGTTTTTTTTTGCACGGTTTTCTAAGAAAAGTATCTTCCATGTAAAAGAGCGTTGGGTGCACGTGTTTTTCTGTCCTCCCAGCTTACAGTATTGTTTCTATTGTTTGATGTCGAATAAGTTTTTAAGATTTTAATGGAAGTATCAACGTAAGAAAGAAAAAGTGAAGATCAACTTTTCACTAAAATCTTCTTCTTTTTCTCTTCATTGCGCTATTCGTTTACAATTACATCATGAAACGAAACGTTTAAATTAAGTGGACATAAAACGCATCGCAACCGAATCACATTTTCCTACTCCTCACTATTTAAAAGTTTTTAGTGAAACTTAGCTGCAAATCAGTTTATTGAGTTGAATTGATTATTAAAGCGAAACGTAAAGTAAAAATCCTTCCGTGAGAATAATCGACATAGCTTCAAAAGAAACAAATTAAAATGTAGCAAAAAAAAAAAAAAATAGTCGAAAAAAGAAGTAAAAAACGATGACATTGATGCATCGATGTTGATAGTCAATAAACATAAAAGCCCTGTGGCATCCAAACTGCGAACCTGTTTTAAGTTGATGCAAACGGGCTACAAGTTTGATAATAATTTCCGTTGCGTTAATGTAGCGCATTAAGTCGTTCAGTAGATTCCTGCATCGGGAATAGGGTGTAGTCCTGTTAGGAATGAAATTCCGAAATTCAAATAGGACGGCGATCGTCCAGAGATGTTTTCCAATACCAGAAAACTTCTATTGAAAAAAGGAATTTTTCAAACATCGCCCTGCAGCTGCTAACAGAAGTTGTTAGAACAAAAAAATACGCAACTTGTAGAAAATAAGAATAACTTTTAGCGAAACAATGTGCTATGGAAGGATCTACTCGACTTCAGAGATATATCAAATACAGATGCAATAGATTTCACGTCCAAGTTTACACTTTGGTTTCAATAAGAGACAGTTTGTAGGGACGGAAATGAAATAATGGAGAAAGAGAAAAACTAAAATTATATGAAAATATTTATGTAATGTGAACGGGTTGGTAATTACTTTGAACGACATAATAATTGTGAATAATTAAGGTTTTTTAATATTAAACGGATCAAAATTTGCTTTAAAATTTGAATTTGAATGCCAGCGTTGTGAGCATTCACGTGAATGCACGACACCATTAATTTTCATTGCGATGGATGCTATAGCATTCGCGTTCACGGATGGCTTAACCTACATGCCGATAGTAGATTAGCGCATACTTGAAAAAGAATTTTTAATTTTGGCTTAAAAAAAAACGCACGCATTTTTTAAAAACGAACACTTAAACCCACTTATCGTATTTCTGTTTTGTTCTTTTATTATTCTTCAGTTTAAAAATTTTATGAAAAATTCGTATAAAAAGCATGACAAATTTTGGTGTTATGGTGGGTGCAATTTTGAAAAGTCTGGGGTAAAAAAATCTGACCAAAAAAAAAAAAAAATTTATTGTTTGAAAATTTTACCCAGGTTTCCCTCCTTAAACTGGATATTCCCCATAGGTAACGACCGCGATAATCGAGCGGATTTTTTCCCTTGCATATAGAACAACAGGCCTTCTTGATACCTTCCGCAGTTCCATTGGCATTTTTAAATATTTTTGTCGAAGAATTCAATGCATTGTCATAGGAGTCTCGAAAGCACTTAAGAACTTTTTCATTTAGAACTTTGTTCTTGTATTCTATGTATGTTCTCTACAGTAAACGAAAAATAATTTGGCAGAAAGTGTTATTGAACTTCTGCTTTCAATTTGTGCTATTTATCTGCTCTTGTCGGTGAACTTGTGAACAGTTTTAACAGAACTGTTTGGAAGGAGGCATTGTTCAAAGCCTCTAGATTACTGCTCATTGCTATTATGATTTATACAGCTATTTATTTAAACTTTTTTGTTTTGAAGCAAGAAAAAGCCCAGTCGCGGGGGTAAACTAAATTAAACTGAATAATTTTAGTTTTAAAAAAGGCATTAAATTTACTTGCAATTCTTTCTGATCCTTTCTCTAATCCATGCTTCTCAATTTCATTTACGCTTTCAGCTTGCGGCAATGCTCTGACTTGCTAATCGTGATCAACAACATTAAGTCAATATCGGCCGAATTGTTTTTTGAAAATAAATTTACGTTTCTATAAAGGGATGTCACGTTACAAACTGGAAAAGTTAGCCACAAAAAAACTTTCAAATTTCATTAAACTTTCTCAACGGATACTTCTATGGCCATTGCTTTCGTTACTCCTCATAAAAATAGTGATTGCTAGCTGCCGGTACGAACCGAGTCGCCCGTGTGAAGCCCTTTGCCAGCCACAAGTTGTATTACAAAATATAGGAAAAGTTGGACCCAACGATTGTTACATACGTGCTTTAGTTTTGTTACCAGACAATAAGACATATTTAGTTTCGCTGGAGCAAACGTTAGCAGTTCTCCAAGTGGCTGAAGAATATGTGCATAGAACTGAACTCCTACCGAACTATATAAAATTTGATTGGTTACCACAAGATGATAGATGCGAGGCTTCTTATGCTGTTTTTAAAGCCATGGATGGTATAACAAAAAATTGCGCTCATGTGATCTTCGGGCCAGTATGTGATTATCCTTTAGGTAAACATTTTACGAAATTAAATAACTTATGCTTGCACTTCCCTACTTAAGCGCAGGCAGAATAATAGGCATTTGTTGACAAAATAGATGCATCTCCGGTGACCATAGCGTAGATATCGTTTCTTGAAACGCTTTCTTACTTTAGTTACACATGCGTGATAAAATCATGAAAGAATATATTCGTCAAACAAGTTCAAGTTAAAAAGTTATAGATACATTGCGCCGGTACATAGCCATCACTCATTTCGGATGTACATCTTTCCCTTATGGAGTAAGACCATCATAAGCTAACGGAGTGAAGAAGAAATAGAACAGAGTCCGACATAATCTGCGAAGTGAATTATTTAGAGTTAATTAAAGTCTGTCCAGTAAACGAGCATTCCCATTTTCTCGAGGCCGCCAAGGATGTGATTAATAGTATCCCTTAGGGCTTAAGAAATGCGTAGAATACAGCAGCGAAAACAGTAGGAAAATGGCAAGTGAATATAGAAGAAAGTATCAACTGCAAAACCACAGAGAAGCATAATAATATAACGTGGAACTAGGTGGAGTTAAGTAGGTAGAATAAGTTGAGAAAGTTGATCTAAAAACCGCGGCAGTAAAGTATTTTAATATTTACGACAAAAAGGTCAGCATCAAAACACTTCGAGGAGCGCCTTTGAAGTCCTGTGCCGTTTCACAATTGGATTGTGAAGATTTATCGGATAAACCCAGTTTTCAAGCCACTTGTCCATTTTCTAAAAAGAATAAAAATAGTTGTGAGAGAAATACTTTGCGGTTGCCTCGATTAATATGCCAAAAGGCCAAAACTTTGCCTATTTTTAGGATGCTTTCTAAGCTTCTTTATTTTGCATATTTACAGCCTCTGTAGCTCGCATCACAAAATATTTCAATAGTCACGGTACACCTTTAATATCAATCGGCGGTTCTACATACGATTTTGAGCAAAAGAAAACCGACTGCGGGGACGAGTTCTACATGCTTTTGCGTACGGGTCTGTTAAGTTTTGAAAGCATCTCAAAACTAACGATTTCAGTCATGAAAAGGTATTTATTTGTACAGGAATAACTTATAAATAATTTTTTTTTTTTTTTCGTTTACTTTTTCTCACTCTTTATACCCACCACCGGAAAGGAAGAGAACCAACTACTATCTAACTACTATGTGTGAAAGTGAATTAAGATTCTTGATTATCGAAATTTGTTTCCGATCTGTTAACATCTGTCTGATTATTAATCCATTTATGCTCGAAAGTTTGAAAACATTGGCTTATGTAAGTTTGTAGGCGCGATAAGTGTCACCATTTATTTAATGTACGCAATGTGTGCGCATAAATTATGCAAAAATCATTTCCATCGATTTATCAATCTGCGTAAAAGAAATATTTCGCCGGAGGGTGGTGGGCGGTATCTTCATCCTATTTACTCTGAAATTAACTCAAAAATTTGTTTCATTTCGTTTTAGTTATAACTGGTCACGTTCCATACTCTTCTACGACCGTAACGGCCAACAACAGGTGTCTGGTTTGCATACATGTTTCCTTATGATGACGTCGTTAGGTAAACAAATGCGTAATGAAAACATGACATTTGCACAGTATTCGATGAATGAGAAAGTGCAGAATCGTTCCGAGGAAATGAAGCGAGAAATTGGTAACAAAAATTCCGGTAAGTTTTTATTTTTTTTTTTTCTTTTTGAACATAAGAGGTTTAGTTTAACATAACAGAGCATGTTAGTGCCATCCATTTTTGTTATAACGATACGATTTCATGATCTCGTTCAAAAAGCGTTTTAAATTAACTCAAGTAAAAGCTTTTTGGTCTTGTTCTTCTAGAAAGAATTATAAAAAGTTGAAAAACGCAAACGGATTTCTCTTTTTTTTTTTTTGTTTATTAAAACTACAAGCGCAAGTTAAGTGAAAGATCAAGTAACTGAAGGCAGCTCACGTTCGAAAATGCAATTAAATCGATATAAATAATTGATTTGGTTTTAAAACCGCCAAGAACTACTGCTTGATAAAGCTTTCAAGACATACACTTATCGCACATGCAAAGAGAGGAAAGGCAGGAGAAAAGGAAATGATTTACAGAACAGCCGGTATAACTGAAGGAAGAAGCAGCGAAGTTACCTGTTAAATCTTTTATGCTTTCGCCTCGACGCACGTGTTTCGTGCAAAAGCTTTTTCAAAACAGAAACTTTTGAAACTTAAAAGCGACAAAAACAAACATTTGCCGGCTTTCCTTGTGCACGATTTTAATCATTTACTTTTTTCTTCTAATCAGCTTACATTAGTATTGGATAACGTGGCGAGCACGGAAGATGTGAACTAAAGAAATTCCAAATTGTCTTACAAAGAGTAAGATATTAAAGAAAAAAACATACCAAAAATAGAGAAAGAAAGAAAAAGGGCAATATTTAAAATTAAAAAATAAAATAAAATAAAATTAAATATATATATATATATATATATATATATATATATATAAAATAAATTTGAATTATTGCAAGTAAAAAGTAAACATGTAAAGTAAAGTCAAGAGGAAAATTGTAAGTGGAATTTTTTAATGAATTGAAAAAAAAAAAAATAAATAAATAAATAAAAATTAAATTCGTACATTCACTAAATCGCAGCCGTAGTATGTTCTGAAAATGCTTTCGAAATCAATAAAAACTTTCTTATAAAATAAACAAAAAAAAAAAAATGTGCTATCAAAGGAAATGAACCGACTGTGATAAATGACTTACAGAAAAGAACAAGTTTGAATATAAAATATGCACTATATACCTAACCTCACTAAAGCATCATTAAGTAAAATTTCAAACTTGACGGGATAATAAAAAAAAAAATAAGTTTATACTTATACACATGTATGTGTGTGGGTGTTTTTAAACTTATCGACTAAATTTAAATTTAAAAACCCTTTAATGAAAAAATATTAAAGAAACACAGAGCAAAAACCAAATACGATGCAATCTTTTCCAATCCACTAACAATTTTCAAATTAAACGAAAATCAAAATTAATAAGATTTTCAACTCAATCCTTCAATGCGTTAATTGTTATTTAAAAAAAAAAAATCGCGAAATCAAGCAGAAAATTGGGACAAATAAAAAAAAAAAGAAAACCACATAAGAATTTTTCTTCATTTTCCAAAAAAAAAAAAAACTTATTTGTTTGTTGTTGTGTATTTCTTCATCGTCCTTGAGTTCTACAAATTTACTGCCTACCATAATATAATGCTAATACCTAAAGGATCATCGCATTTGTTACATGAGCATTGTGTGAAGTGGAATTTTACACCTCAGCCTGCTTGAAAAAATAGGCCATGAGATGATTCTCTAGAGTTTTTCCCCTGTAAGCTTTACTCTAATAAGTCATTAGTTAGGCGGCCTCTTTTATTGCCGTTTATATGAGATTCCACATTGCAAACAGCATCAGTCAAATCGGATTACGGAACTGAGCAAGATTTGGTAGTTTATTTTTTGGGATGGCCCTTGCTATGGAGTTTTTTCATAAGTGTCCAAGAATTTATTATGGCAACCTCCAATAGATGATAGAACAGGCAGAGAAGTAGCATTTGCGGCTTTTAGCTTTTATACGGTAGTGACCTAAGTAGTTAGCCATCAAGTCCACTCCTCCCATATGCATGTCCTACTATTGCACTACTTTTGGACAAGAGTTATCGATCTTTTTCTTTAATCGCTTATCATGTATTGTCGACGAGAGGCGAACCAATATTAGTAGACAACAAAATAACAACCTTGTTGTCTTTTCACACCGTCTCTGACACTTTTCTCACAAGTTCTCCCAGGGATCGTGGCTTTTATTAGACCATCTCTTTTCTGGGAGCCTAAAATTACGCAATCTATTCTGTCGTAAATGGATGCCTTGTTTCGGTAAATAGTATCTCAGGGGGCAATTTGCGAAAAACACTATGCGATTCCTTATTCTTGATATCAATCTGGCTAATCGGAAGACGGCATTATTGGCTTATCTGCTAGTCTCTTTCTTTTGTCTCCTCATCCGGAATACACTTCGTAACTGTACGCTTATTCCATGAGACCACATAAAACGAATATCTTGTAGTCCAACCTGTGGGGCTTATTTGGCAGATATGGTTTCAGGAAACGACCTATTTTCGCTGAACACATTTGTTCATCTATTGAGAAGCGTTGGCCTATGAGAATAGATGAAAATTTTGTACTTGGACGGGCTATTACAGGTCTGATCTTGTGTAAGCGATCACGATTTGGACAATCGTCCGGAAGATGTTCTTCTTAATATATATAAAAACGCCAATTAATAGGAAAGAAAATACGTGTGACAATTATTCAGTCAGGTTGTAATTATTAAAGATTAATTATTAAAGATAATTATTAATAAGATTAATTATATAATTATATTAAAAAACATTAAAAAAATAAAAACATAATAATAAATGTTTCACAAATAACTTGGGGATTGGGGATTTTAAATAGGGTCGATTTTGGGTCGATATTCATATATTTCTACGTCACAAAAAAACTGAACTTTTCTTGCATAATCAGTATCAGTATGCAAGAATATAAATAATATTCGTTAGACTTAGCTGGTCCTTCTGTCACTTTTTATGTAAATAATCCCCACCAACATGAAATTGTACTCAGATAGAACGCCAACAATGAAAATTATCACAGATAAAGAAATAAACTGCCAGGGATTGTAGCTAAGTTTAAGAAAAGAAACGCCATTCAAAGGTTGCTACATAAAGAGAGACGTGGTGTTAAGCATGCGATACAAATCTGCATCTCTGTGCATTTAAGGGTTAAACAAGTGAGAACAGTATACTCGGCCGCGACCAAATCAGTTACACCCATCACCGTTATCCTAAAAAAGCCTGAAAGGGGAAAAGAACTATATTTTTATGTTCAATAACCTTCGCGTTGTACTTTTTGAACAGCTAGCAAAGAACACGGAAAGCAAAGATACTAATCGTTTTTGTTGCACGCACGTGCGGACGTTAGAGACTTCTTCCTTGATAGATCTAAGTCATCTTCAATAGCAACCTGCGTCCAAAAGCTTCCAACATTTTTGCCAAATTTGAAGTCGATAGCTTCGGATTTGCTGACACAGACGGCCAAATGGACAGACGGACATGCTTAAACCCATTCCCAATTTGACACTGATCAAGAATATATATAGTTTAGGGGGTGGTTGAGACGTCCTTCCGAGCGTTGCAAACGCTTCGACAAAATGAATATACCCCTCGTCCTTCTTTAAGTTACAAAACTACAGTGCAAATTTCGAATTATTATCAAAGTGAATAAGGTTTTATATTGAGTTGATATGTGAAAATGAAAGTAAATGAAATATTTTTTCATTTCCTTTTTCCGCCGTTCAAAAATTTCCTATGTATTTACGCATACACATGGAAAATTTACACAAATGCAGACAGGAAATGTAAAGCAAACACATATAAATGTAAACAAAACAACAACAGAATCTATATAAAAACTATTTGACGTTACCGACTTTATTGCCGACAATCTCGATTTTATGATTGTCTGTCGCGTGTGTAAACAGTTAATTTTATTGATTTGCTTTCTGCGCTTCAGCATAAATAAGTATTTTTTTTAAGGTACCACTGACTAACTACCACTATTACTACTACTACCACTACTACTGCTACTACTATTGCTTACATTCGAACGAACATATCGAAGAGAGTGCAAACTGATGTCGCATTGTAATAAAAGCATGTTCTTGCACGTATACAATGAAATATTAATTCAAAAGAGTGCATAGATTTGAATGAAAATTAGGTGAGTTTGTTTATATAAAAGGAAATGCGCTTACATTGGCTAACGCGTAACATATGCGCGATTTTAAACCTACTTAGCTAGATTTGATCTTGGGGTTACCAACTTCAATATTGAGTGACTTCATTTCCGAAAACTTTTGCAAAGCATTCCCTTTGAAAAAATTTGGATGTAATTTTCTTCATAGGTTGCAAGAGATATAAATGTTGTTACTTTGCGTAAAAAAACAAATTGCGTCGTTTCTTTAGAAAACATTTTCCACATATCAACGATTCCTATTTCGTCTTCTCATTATTATTTTTTTTAACTATAATTACTATTATGATTATTACTACGATTCTTTTTCATTATCCTCTTCTTCATCTTCTTCTAAATATTGTTATTTTTACTATTTTTACTATTCTTTTATTATCTTTTCTTATCTTATCTTATCTTTCTTATCGTTCTTCTTGTTGCTCTTCTTCTTATTTTTATTATTATTCTATCTACTTCTTCTTCTTCTTATTATTATTACTACTATTATTCTCTTTCATTCTTCTTCTTCTTAATATTGTTATTATTATTGCTATTACTATTCTTTTCTTTATGCTCTTCTTATCCTTCTTCTTTGATTATTATTACCGTTATTATTATTACTTTTCTTGTTTATTATCTCGTATTATCTCTTCTTCATATTATTATTATTTTTTTTTTTCGTTATCCTCTTCTTTTTGCTCTTCTTTTAATTATTATTATAACTGTTACTATTGTCCTTTATCTTCTTCTTATGTTTCTTCTTATTGCTCTTCTTTTTCTTATCGCTGTCCTTCTTCTTATTATTATCATTATTATTATTATTTTTCTTCTCTTTCTTATTCTTACTACTATTTTTGCTTCTCTTCTTCTTCTTGTCTTCATTGTTGTTGCTGACGTTATTATGATTATTATTAGCTACGTAGAGGATACGTACCTCGACTCACCCGGCTTAAAACTCGTATTAAGGAACACTAAACACTTGTCTGCCTCATATCGTTACAATGTCTTTTTCACTCGAGTTGTTTTGCGTTCTCCTTTTAAGACAATCATGTGACATGTCGGTAACAAGTGCAACATGTTTTCATATAAAAGCAAATATTTTCGGAATCGTCTCTGGAGAATTGGTGAACACTACTCTTATTATTTACGCGTTATGTTTGTTCTCATAGAACTATGTTAGCGGCCATGGGAAATAGGTTTCATGAATATTTCACTACTATTACCCGGACATGTCAGATAATATTTTACTTTCGACTTCTGTGAGTCGCTTAGAAGGGTAATTTTCAAAAGCAATTTTTCTTTTTTGTTTTTACATTTAATTAAAGAAAATTTGCGTCACAATGAAGCAAAGGCATGTAAATGAAAAGCAATACAACATACAAAGACAACAACACATAATATATGTTCACTGTGCAATCTCTTTGCAATTTAATGACTTCTGTGCTTCAGGCAAATGCACCAGCATGTACACGAGACAGGTCCTCTTATCAGCATAGATGACAAAATTTCATACAAAAAATGAGTTTTGAATACAAATGCAAATTCTCTCTACTCCTGATTTTTGTTTTTATTCCCCGCGCACAGCGAAAGGAAAACATTCCTGCTATCCTTGCGTTATTGAAATTTCGATAAAATACAAAAAAGAAAATAAAAAACAAATTCGTTTAGATTTTAAGAATAACATTAACTAACTCTCGGCAAGCATTTCTGATTTGGCAAATGTTTTCCATGAACTTGGATACAGGTTGCTTGTCAAGTGCGTATGCAGAAGGAAAACCGGTTTTGTTGTATATTTTGCATGTTACGAAATTTGCACACATCCAAGCGATCTTTTAAGAAGCCATGATGCCTGACCTAGTGACGCAACTGGGTGACTGGCGAAAAGGCGCGTAACATTTCATTGGTAAAAAGGTGTTATCATCGAAATATCGTAATGAAGTTTGGTTAGTAGAAAGGAAATATAAGCAAAGCGTTTGGCAAAGTCAGTCGAGTCAAGAGTGTAGAGTATTGCAATATTCGAACAGACCGGACCACAAAAAGCACCGTAAATGCAAATTCCTGTACACAGTTGTAAGTAGATCTTCCTAGGAATTGCAAGTAAAGCATTTTGCTTCTCAAAGAATAACAATTCAGTGATATGAACTTAATCGCAGAAGAAGTCGGACAGATACGTAAAATCGTAACAGGCTAGTTTAAGTTACAATAAGGTACTTCGTTTCATTGGATCCTTAAGATGTTGAGGGGATGGAATTTTTGAGGCATAGTAGGCATAAATTTCCATTTATGCGTCATACGTGCGACTTCAGGCGACATCGCTTGCTCAGGAAGACCCAGCTAAGAAACTGAATTTCGAATCTGTTCACGATTCACACTAAACTAAAGTCTTATCGGCAGTTAGCAAATAGATTGAGTATCATAAGTTCTGTAATATTGAAATGGATCTTAGAAGGAAAACTTCCAGAACTGTCCACTCCGGAAACATTGCAATTACTTGTACGCAGATTGGTATTGAAAATGCAGCAAATAGGTCGAAGGTCATGCATACAGTACTACGTAAACTAAGAACATCTCTATTTTTCGAAAGGAATAATAAATGTGCTTTTAACACATTCTATGGGCGAGGCAACCTGCGTGCAAGAATTTCCAATGCTTCTGCCAAACTTGAAGTCGAAACCTTCATTTCTCCAGCCAGGAGAATGTTTATAACAGACGCTACACAGACGGACAGACGGACAGACGGAAATGCTGAAATCGATTTAGAGTTTGACGCTGATCAAGAATATTTATACCTTGTGTGGTCTCTGGGAGTTGCAAATATTTTGACAAAACGAATATACTCCTCATCCTTAGGTGAAGGGTATAATAAAAAATTATACAAAAGTATAAATTGAAAATGTTTCTGTGCTTTACGTAGAAACATGTGCTACTTATTTTTTTTTAATAA